>QRFJ01000447.1:236135-263751 GCA_006176705.1 Cocos nucifera
TTTGACATAGCCGGACAACCCCAAATTCTGAGATGACTCAGACTTGGTTCTTACCGTGCCATATCTCATACGGTGTGGTAGGAACGGTTTTAGAGGGAACCCTATTCAGTAAATAGATTGAAGTTAATAATGAATGTCCCCAAAGAAAATCTGGGAGGTCTGTGAAGCTCATCATGGATCGAACCATATCCAATAGAGTTCGATTTCTCCGTTCTGAAACCCCGTTGAGTTGAGGTGTTCCTGGTGGAGTCCATTGAGAGACTATGCCATTTTCCTTAAGATAGTCTAGGAATTCTCGGCTAAGGTATTCACCTCCTCGATCTGATCGAAGAACCTTAATGGGTTTTCCAGTTTGTTTTTCTACTTCATGTCTGAATTCTTTGAACTTTTCAAAGGCTTCAGACTTATGTCTCATAAGATATACATACCCATACCTAGACAGATCATCGGTAAAGGTAATGAAGTAGAACAAATTGCCTCTAGCCGGCACATCGAATGGGCCACACACATCAGTATGTACTAGGGCAAGGAGATCTGTGGCCCTCTCCCCATGTCCAACAAAAGGGAGTTTAGTCATTTTGCCTTGAAGACAAGATTCACAAGTTGGATATGACTCAAAAGTCAATGGACTCAATAGCCCATTTTTCTCCAATTTGTTAATCCTATCTTCTGCTATATGACCTAATCTCAG
Source organism: Cocos nucifera (assembly GCA_006176705.1). Classification (NCBI taxonomy): domain Eukaryota; kingdom Viridiplantae; phylum Streptophyta; class Magnoliopsida; order Arecales; family Arecaceae; genus Cocos; species Cocos nucifera. Next base: position 236,827 of record QRFJ01000447.1, read on the forward strand.
GTGCCATAGATATCTGTCGTTTGGACTATCCCTAGGTCGTTTGGCATTCACGTTTTGCTCGATAGTTAAAACAGGTACATCAATATGCAACTGATAAAGACCATTAACAAGGAAACCATTTGCAATTTATTTCTTTCATAAAGAATGTTACAATGTCTTAAAGAAGGTGATCACATAACCTTCTTGTGCTAAGCATGAAACAGAAATCAAATTCCTGCTAGCTGCAGGCACATAATAACAGTCTTTTAAAACTAAGTCTAAACCAGATGGTAATCGCAGAGGGTATGTTCCCACGGCTAGTGCAGCAACTCTTGCTCCATTACCGACGCGTAGGATCATGTCTCCATCCCTCAGCCTCCTGCTATCCTCAAGACCCTGCATAGAAGTGCACAGATGAGCACTAGAACCAGAGTCAAGCACCCAACTGGATGCAGAAGAAACCGTAAGGTTAGACTCAATAACGAGCATACCTCCAGAAGGACCTTCCTTCTTGTTCTTTAGGGTGGCCAGGTAAGTAGGGCAGTTCCGCTTCCAATGGCCGTCGCTGTTGCAATGGAAACACTTTCCTTTGCCATCGACCTTTTTCTTCGGTTCTGCCTTCTTCTTCTTTGATCCTTCTACCTTTTGCTTTTTCACAGACTTCTTTTTCTTTCCATAAGACTTTCTTTTGGAAGAAGTCCGTTCCATAGCAAGAACTGAGCCTTTATATCTAACATGTTGGACTTCTTTTCAGGTACTTGGAATCCCAGGGGTGGCTATTGTGCTGCATTTTGATTGCTTCATGAGAAATTTGGGTGCTGCCTCCACCCTTGATTGTATGTGTTGGAGTAGGGATTATTTTAATGCGGCCTAAAAATATTACCAATATAATTAGCTGTATCAGTTATTTTAGCAAAAGGATTACCTGTCTGGCAATTGCTCATATCATGTCCTCCTCCATATAGGTCACAAGTAATGCTCTGAATATGCATAGCTATTCCCTTTAAGTTGTTGACTTCAGCTCTAAGGACTGCAATTTCAGCTAGTAAGGTTGGCACGCAATCTACTCCCTACACAGCTGCTAGTCTTTTTGGCATCATACGTTCTATCTGCCATTGATAGCTATTTGATGCCATCTCATCGATTAGATCAAAAGCTTCTTCCTCCATTTTTTGATTAATGGTTCCTCCTGCTACTGCATCAATCATAGAATGATTAGTAGAAGATAAACTGTTATAGAAAGTTTGTACCTGAAGCCATACAGGTAGTTGATGATGTGGACATCTCCTCAGCAGTTTCTTGAAATGCTCCCAAGTCTCATATAGTATCTCCATATCCATCTGCATAAAGGAAGTGATATCGTTGCGCATCTTAGCAGTCTTGGAAGGTGGAAAGTACTTGGCTAGGAATTTTTGGGCTAGGACATTCCAAGTTGTAATAAAACCTGTAGGAAGAGAATGAAGCCAACTCTTAGCTTTATCCCATAAAGAGAAAGGAAATAATCTTAATCTAATAGCATCATCCGACACCCCATTAATTTTAAAAGTATCGCAAAGTTCAAGAAAATTAGAAATATGGGCATTCGGATCATCATGCATGTGTCCACTGAATTGGATAGTTGATTGAATCATCTGAATCATCACCGATTTTATTTTGAAGTTGTTTGCTCGTACAGACGGTCTCCTGATGCTTGAAGCTACATCGGCTATAGATGGTGTGATGTAATCATTTAATGGATGATGTACTGATCGAATAGCTTCATGCTGTCCTTCGATCGCCATATCCAATCCTAGATTGATGTCGTTAGGATCTTTAGCTGTCATGTTTCTTTCTTATTGTAGTCTTCTAATGGTCCTTTCAATTTTTGGATCTAAAGGTAGTAAATTACTATGTCCAATACGTGTTATGCACTAAAATTTTTTTTTTAAATAATAAAAATTAAAAATAAATTTATAAAGTAAAGCTATGATCAAAATTTCAATATTGTTTTAGACACAATCCCTGGAAACGATGCCAAAAATTTGATGCGTGCTAATTTATAGCTATGGCAAGTGCACTAGTTGATCAAGTAATAAAGTGAATTAGTAGAGTATCATCCCTAGAGGATTGGAAAATAAGTATTGAAAAGCTCTTTCCTATGCTTTATTTAGAAGATCAATTTATGAGAATAAGAAATTAAAGAACAAAATAAAAAATAATTATTTTTTTTTTTTAAGAAAATAGAGAGAGTGTAAATTATTAGGGTTTTAAACTCAAGAGTAATGGATTACTAAGGCAATCGGTTCACCAACTCAGTCAATACAATATTCAAATTTTTAGATTAATTTTATTTCATGTGACGGTAGAGTCTCCTAATTTATTCACTATCCTTTGGTCCAGGCATAGCAAAACTATTAATATTTATTAATTACCCTTTGGTCCAGGTGTAATTTAAATAAATATTAATGCATTAGGTTTTGTGAAACCCTCTAATTAAAATATGCTGCATCCAAAACGCACTAAAATTTCCGCATGCATATGAATTCTAATTTGATTCATAACACAAGGTATATAATTAAGAAGCAATAACATAGATGTACTTGGCCCGTAACATCTATGTTCATCAGATCAATTAGAAGATGGCCAATAATCTAAAAGCATTAAGATCAGATTTATATACTCCTCATGAATAAAATTTAAAAATAATCATACTGAATATTGCATCAAAAGAGTGGCTACACCTTAGCCTTAGTAAAAGAAAATTTAGTTCATGGTAATAAGTTCAAAAATAGCAAATAAAATAAAAAGCATAGAAAAATTAGACTGTTTAATTGCTGAAATTGATTCTCTGTTGCTCTTGATGTGGAGAACTTGGTGAAGAAGAAGAGGCTCTTTGATCGATATCTTGATTATCGAAGAAAAACCCTTTTCTTTCTCTCACAAATCACTCTTCTCTTTCTACCTCTCTCCTCTCTTTTTCTTTTTGTTTTTCTTTATTTCTCTAACTCTCTTTCTTTTTCTTTGTCTCTCTTTCTCTCTGACTTCCCTCTCTCTTTCTCTATCTCTCTCTCTCTCTATCTCTCTCTCCGATTTTTTTTTACGACAACAGTAGATTTTTTTTATAGATGAAGAGCTTGATTTTTCCCTAAAATCCATCAAAAATTAGGTTTAAGACTCCCAAAATAACTCAAATTAGGATCTAGGTAATTCTGCCTGTTAGATGTTGATCAAACGGTCCAAAAACCACTTAAAAACCCCTTAAAATAACCTAGATCAAGTCAGATTTCATATCAGCCGTTGGATCAACTGATGGATTGAATCTGGGCCATCCGATCGCATAGAAAGAAGCCTTCTTATCTTTAGTTTAACATCGGGATGAATCTTAGCCATTGGATCTCGACCGGAAGCTGCGGATGCCGTCCATCAGTGCCTTCGTTTCAGTCGTCCGATCAAGCTTCAGTGAATGCCGCCCGTTGGATCAGATAAAATTCCCAAATTGCCCTCGATAGACCATGCGTGAGCCTGATGTTGCATAGACCGCCACGTTCTTTAGCCAATTGGAGCGCGCTTTATGCTGTGAAATTCCCAAATTGCCCTTTAGATGGTCCACCGTGCACCGCAAAAAATGCTGACATCATCCTGACGTCAGCATTGCGTCGGTGGGTCGGTCTGCTCTTTCGGTCGAACCAGGCCGAACCGCTGAGCCAATTTTCTAAACCGATTTGAACCAAATCGATTTTTTTTTTTTTGAAATTCAATTTTGGGCTTATTTGAAGTCCATTTTGCCTAAAATTTGTTTCATCTGAACCACGAAAATAAGATCTTCACATTGGTGGCCTTCTTTTCTATATAAGATTAATAAAAGTATCAATTTCTAAAAAAATAGATTAATTTATTTTATAATTTAATACTTTTATTAGTATATTTTTACCACTTATCATGGACTCAATCTTATGATTATCATAGGGCTACTCCTCATCTACTAAGGTAGATAGATCTCCTATTGGTATAATCTAATTCCTACAATGAACATGCTATAGCCAACATACACCTCAGGGCTTCGAATGGCTAGGAGATCGAGTTATGGAGAAGTCAAACTATAACACCCTTAAGGTGAACTATCGATACACCTCAAGTCAAAGAACCAAACATACCACTGCAGCATTGAGTTAGTCATCAATAAGAAGGTAGACTTCCTTATGACTACTCGGGATGGTCATGCTCAGTGCCCTCATTCTCTAACGAGTATTTATACTCTCACTTCGGTGTCTCCATACCATAGACTCATGATACGTCTATCCTAAGAAAGTAATCGTACACCAACCTTGCGAATCGATCACCATCCTCGAGGTAATCTTACGATCGAGAATAGTTTATGAGTTAATTATAAAAATTCATGTCTTAAAATTTTAATTCTTGAAAATATAAATTATCATTACCATTAACTTAAAGGATGTATCACACATACTTTTAAATACACACTGTGATAGAAAATAATCTATTTATTAATTTATAATAAAAATTATAAAATTATCCTTAGAAGTGTATTACAAGTGACAGCCAATCTGACTTCTAGAGCACACATCTAACAATCAGATCTATTTTAGATCAAATTTAATTCTTATTTATGATCTAATATTAAAAAAATTTAGATATGACATCAGATGTGATTAAATCCAAAATCAAAAAATTAAAAAATTTATGATTTAGATCTATAATGTATGAGTTGCATGACTAGACCAGAAATAGAATAGTTCTATATGTAGTCTAGTATAATCATATTATTAAATTAATTAAATATAATTTAAGATCTAATTTATTTTTATTTTTTTGATGTTATAATTATTTTAATTAGATCTAAAAAGTAAAAAATAGAATTTTTATTTTATTCATATGAGATATGAAAGATGCATGCTTAAACTAGTTATAGAATAGTTCTATAAAATATCTAGAATAGTTTTGTTTGATGTGATCAAATTTAAATTCTATTTTTTAGATATTTTATGTGATATATTAGATCTAAAAGCACGCATGTTTAATTTAGTCATGATACATGAGATGTATGCAAAACATATATAAGTTAGATCATTAATTATTTATACGATATATGATTTAGATCTGACTAGTTTTGTAGTAAAAATTATATTTTTGATTAAGATATTTTTCTTGGCAGTTCGATCATAAGAATAAAATAGAATTTAAAGGCCCTCTTTCGATGGGGTATTCTTATGATGTGTAGGGATGCTGTGTATTCGTTCTTAATCAAAAATCAAAACTTATTTTTCTGTAAAATTCTAGATCCTAAAATTTTAGGATTTTATTGCATGTTTTATTCATAAACCCAAAATATAATTAAGAATTAAGATTATAAAATTAGTTAGATCTAAAAATTATAAATTTTTAGATCTAAGACAAATTCATAAAATTAGGTTCGGGCTTGGATAAATCAATTAGGTCTAGCAGTTGATCAAACCAAATCAAGAGTTGCTTAGGTGGGATCAAAGAAAACTTAGATTTGACTAGCCTAATAGGATTAAGTCTGGGTCAAGATCGAATCACATTAAGATGTGACTCAATCAAGTCAAGACCTAATTTAGCTCCATGGTTCGAGTCTGAATTGTAAGCTAATCCAATTGGTTCTGATTCAATAATTTGGTGTCTAAGATAAGTCTAGTAGATTTGATCGACTAGTTTTTAATTAGAAGCTACTCGACCTAAATGCGTTCTTATCGAGTTAATGGCATATCCCTTCCACCGATCTCACTTACCTAACCATTTGTGTCGATCCAATTCTAATTCGAGGTGGCTAATAATTCGAGCCAACCCATGCCATCAGGTTAGTTATAATTATTATGACTAAGTCAAGTCAAGTTTAAAAAGATCTAAATTAAATCTTTCTAAGAAAATATTAAGTCTAAGGTCTTCCACCATTGTAGATGTATGGACTCTTTTCGAGGTTGATTATTCTCGACTGGATACAGTGATTCGATTGCACTAGAAAGATGCAACCATGTCTATTAGGCATTGGATGCTACGGGTTGAAGGATGGATTGGGTTCAATATTTTGGATATGGTGAGGAACCCAATCTGGAATCCAATTCATGCAAATGGTGGGTCTGACTTAACTAAGGAGTGGATCAACATTCTTGACATGGTGAGATTCATAAATCAGAGACCAAGTTTGGCTGCACAATGATTAGAGAATCATTGGATAAGAGTTGTTCACTCATCGATTAATCCATCACTAATAACTGTTAGGTGAGGTGGTGAGCCAATCGGTGGGACCGCACCACCCACTAGAAATCAATAGTCATAGAGATTTTCGTATCTCTACCAAGGGAGTATAGGGATCGGAGTAAATAGTAGAAGCCTAATTTATTTAAAAATGAAACTCCTAAATAAATTGGTTAAGTCTAATTACAAAATCTAACTAGAAACTTTGACTCTCTATAGAAAAATGTCTGCATCCAATCTACTAGCCCGTATCCTAGACACCCATAGACTGACTGGACCCAACTACAAGGATTGGCTCTGAAACTTCAAAATTATTTTGGATTCTGAGAAATTGACTCATGTGTTGGAATAGGATACTTCCATCTTACCAGCCTGTCTATCCGCTAATCAAAAAGCATCTCTTGAGAAGTGGATAAATGAAGATAATAAAGCTAGGTATTACATGTTGGGCTCGATATCTGATGAGCTCCAGTACCAACATGAAGGCATTAAGACTAGCCATCAAATGTTGGCTCACCTGTAAGAATTATTTGGTGAATTGAGTCACAGCCAAATATTAAGTCACTAAAAGACTGTTTAAGGCTCAGATGCGTGATGGGCAGTCAGTCCAAGATCATTGCTAACAATGATCAAGGACTTAGAAAAACTTGAGAAGCTCAGTGTGAAGTTAGATGATCATCTATAGATTGATATAATTCTATAGTCCTTGACTGATACGTATCGACAGATCATCATGAATTACCATATGTTAGATATGTATGCCCTAGAAGTCAGATTGACTGACACTTGTAATACACTTCTAAGGGCAAAATTATAATTTTGACTATCAATAATAAAATAGATTATTTTTTATCACAGTATGTATTTTGAAAGTGTCTGTGATACATCCTTTGAGTTAATGATAAAAATAGTTCATAGTTTCAAGAGTTAAAAATTTAAGACATGAATTTTCATTATTGACTCATAAAATGCTTCCGACCGTAGGATTATCATGAGGATGGTGATTGATCCGAAAGATTGATGTACGATCGCTTCTTTAGGAGAGATGAGTCTTATGTTTATGGTGTAGAGATACCGAAGTGAGAGTATAGGTACTCGTTAGAGAACAAGAGCACTGAGCGTGACCACCTCGAGCAGTCATAAGAAAGTCTACCTTCTCGTCGATGACTGGCTCGAAGTTGCAGTGGTGTGTCTGGTTCTTTGATATGAGGTGCATTGATAGTTCACCTTGAGAGTGTTATAGTTTGACTACACTATGACTCGATCTCCTAGTCATTCAGAATCCTGAGGTGTATGTTGGCTATAGCACGTTCATTATAGGAATTGGATTGCACCAATAGGGGATCTATCTACCTCCATAGATGAGGAGCAGCCCTATGATGATCATGAGAATCAAGTCCATAAGCCCATGGCCATGGCAAAGTGAAACAATAGAAAGAGTTTCTATTAAGGTTTTTCACATTGGACTTGAATTGAATGATTAATTCATATGATGAAAATTAGGGTTTGACGAGATTAACTTAAACCTAATCTGGTCGGAGCTCAAGATAGAGAAACTTAATCACATAGGTAACTACACTGAGAGGTTCACTTTTAGTTCTGATGGGTTGCCACCATATGCTGCTAGGTGTCATTGGTGGATTTTGGAAGCAATTAGAATGATTTGGATGATCAATCATACTAGTTGTCTGGATTAGAAAAGTTCTGATCCATCGAAAGATGTTTTGATGATGTCGATGATAGAGATCGCAACATATCTCATTACCATACGAAATGGGACCTAACTGGGTCATACAAACAAGGGTTTGGATTTGAATGTCATCAATTAGACTAACCCAATTTAATTGATTTGAATAAGATTCGATTAGGTTCAAGAAAATCGTGCTAGCACACGATTGAGCCTAATGTTCTCCTTTAACAATCATTAAAGCTAATCTTGACTGAGCCAAATGTATTTGGGCTCACTCAAGAACCTTTACTTAGTCTGACTAGAGCTTGTCCAGGTTAGAAAAGGATTGTCTTAATTTATTAGATAAATTTAAAATAACACCTACCATTTTCGATCACCTGCTAAATCTTGTTTTCGAACATTGGTCAAATATTGATCCTAGACACTTAGACATCTGTCCATGTGTCATGCACCCATAGGAGAGTATCTGGGGACTTATCCTCATGCTAAAATATAGATAGGAAGGGGGTGGATGCCTTGAGAGGTGTGCGCCCCATGAGGATAAAAGATGGAGTCCCATACAGATGGGAATCTAGGTTGCTTCAAGGTATTAAACTCTGTGGCACCAAGAAGTCATGTTTGACCTAGTCTTGGTGGCACCTTAGGAGGGTTTTGAGGGTCTCCTATCTGATTGGATCAGATGATGTCATCCCATCAATCAGATTTAGATCTGATTGCATAAAGGGTCGTGATTGGCCAGGATGATGTGGCACTGCATGGCGCAGCAGGGTCTATATAAACCCTGTCTGTGCCTAGAATTTAATGCTTCTGCCTTTATCCCATGCCACATAGCCTCTCTCCCTCCTTCTCCATGCCACCCTCTAATCCTCTCTCTCCTCTCCATGCCCAAGGGCTTTTGGGCATGAAGACGGTGCGATCCAAGCAAGTGAAAGGTGCAAGAAAAGGAAGATGGCGGCACTGCTGCAAGAGACAATGGCTGTTCTTCAAAAGCAGTTTTGAAGACCATCAAGATTAGATCTAGATTAGATTTTTTGAGAATTAATTGAGAAGAAGAAGATCTTCAGATCCTATCCGAGTGGATACTGGTAGAGGCCAAGCGCTAGCATGGCTATATCCAAAACCTCAGACAAACATCGGGATCATCACAGGATAATTAGATTATTCAAAACAAAGATATAATTAAATTAGATTTTATTTTTATTTTTATTTTTATTATTCTATAAATAAGATTAGATTTGAGAAGTCTCAGATCTGATTAGGATCTTAGAGATAAAATTTTTGAAATATCTCTCTTGATCCAATCAGATCTGAACGAACGTGATCCAAAAAATAAGACTTTTTCCTTCAACTGGTATCAAAGTCAGATTTCATAATTCATTAGATCTGATTTTAATATATTTTTGATCTGATAATTAGATAATTTTAGATATCATATGAGATATAATTAGATCTAAAATCAAAAAATTAAAATTAAATAATCTAGATCTAAGATGTATGAGATGCATGACTAGACTAGGAATAGAATTATTCTATGTGTAGTCTAGCATAATAATAATTTTAATTTAATTAATTATAATTTTTAGATCTATTTATATAGTATTTTCTAATATTATAAATATTATAATTAGATTTAAAAAATAGAAAATAAATTTATTTAATTTATTCATATGAGATATGATAGATGCATGTTTAGACTAGTTGTAGAATAGTTCTACAAAATTATCTAGAATAAATTTTAATTTGATATGATCAAATTTAAATCTTATTTTTTAGATGTTTGTGAGATAATTTAGATCTAAAAATATGCATGATATGATACATGAGATGTATGCAAAATATATTTTTAGTTAAATCAATTTTTTATATATGTGATATATAATGTAGGTCTAACAAGTTTTGTAGATTTATCATGTTTCTGATTAAGACATTCCCCTTGACCGTCCAGTCATAAGAACGAAGTAGGATTTAAAGACCATATCCTCTCATTTGATGGGGTGTTCTTATAGTGTGTAGGGATGCTGTGCATTCATCCTTAATCAGAAATAAAAAACTTATTTTCTATAAAATCCTAGATCCTAAAATCCTAGAATTTTATACACATGTATTGTTTATGAATCCTAAACTTAATTAAGAATTAAGATTATAAAATATATTAGATCTAAAATTAAAAATTTTTAGATCTAAGACACATTCATAAAATTGGGTTTGGGCTTGGGTAGCTCAATTAGGTCTAGCGGTCGATCAAACTGAATCAAGAGTTGATTAGGTGGGATCAAGAGTACTTAAATTGACCAGCCTAATAGGATTAAGTCTGAGTCAAGGTCGAGTCACATGAGTGCTCGATCGAATTAAGACCTAATTAGGCTCAATGGTTAGAGTCTAAATTGTAGACTAACCCAATTGATTCTGGCTCAATAATTTGGTATTTAAGGTAAGTTTGGCAGATACGACTGACTAATTTTTAATTGGAAGCTACTCGACTCGAATGCATTTTTGTCGAGTTAATGACATATCCCTTCCATCGGTCTCACTTACCTAGCCATATTTGTCGGCATAGTCCTAAATTAAGGTGGCTAACAATCCGAGCTGACCCATGCCACTAGGTTAGTCATAATGGTTATGGCTAAGTCAAGTCAAGTTTAAAGAGACCTAAATCAAATCTCCCTAAGAAAAGATTAAGTCTAAGGTCTTCCACCATTATAGATGTATGGGCCCTTCCTGGGGTTGATTGTTCTCGACTAATCACAGTGGTTCAGTTGCATTGGAAAGACGCAACCATATCTATTAGGCATTGGATACTATGAGCTGGAGGATGGATTTGGCTCAATATTCCAAATATGGTAAGAGACCTAATTAGGAATCTAATCTATGCAAATAGTGGGTCTGACTTAACTAAGAAGTGGATCGATATTTCGGACATGGTGAGATTCAAGAATTAGAGACCAAGTCTGGGTGCACCATGATTAGAGAATCATTGGATAAGAGTTGTTCACTCATTAACTAACCCATCACCAATAACTGTTAGGTGAGGTGATGAGTCAGTTGGTGGGACTGCACCACCCACTAGAAATCAGTAATCGTGAAGATTTTTGCATCTCTACAGAGGGAGTGTAGGGATCCAAGAAAATAGTAGGAGCTAATTTGTTTAAAAATCAAATCTCTAAACAAATTGGTCAAGTCCTAATTACAAAATCTAACTAGAAACTTTGACTCTCTATAAAAAAAAGAAAAAAATCTACATCCATCCCACTAGCCCATATCCTAGACACCCATAGACTGATTGGATCCACTTACAAGGATTGACTCCAGAACTTCAAAATTATTTTAGGTTCCAAAAAGTTGACTTATGTATTAGACCAGGATCCTGCCATCTTACCAGCTCATCCATCCACTGAACTGAGAGCATCTCTTGATAAGTGGATGAATGAAGATAATAAGGCCAGATACTACATGTTGGGCTCGATGTCTAATGAACTTTAGTGCCAATATGAAGATATCAAGACTGCCCACCAAATGTTGGCTCACCAACAAGAGTTGTTTAATGAACAGAGTCATGTAGCCAAATATCATATCACTAAATGACTATTTAAGGCTAAAATGCGTGATGGGCAGTCAGTCCAAGATCATTGTCTGATGATGATCAAGGACTTAGAAGAGCTTAAGAAGCTCGGAGTGAAGTTAGATCAAGATTTGCAGAATGATATAATTCTGCAATCCTTGACTGATGCGTATAGGCAATTCATCATAAACTACCATATGCATAAACTTTAGAATACTCTGGCCGAGCTTATGAATATGCTGGTTACTATTAAGCTTTCTATGAAAGGTTCTAAAGGCTCAATACTTACTATAGAATGGATTTCTTCCAAGAGAAAATCTTTTGGAAAGAAAAAGAAATCTATGAAAAGGTAGAAGGTGGAAGGTGGAATGAAAAAGAAGGTAGAGCTGATGAAGAAGGCCGCTGAAAAGGAAAGTATTTTCATTGTAATCCTGATGGCCACTGGAAGCGAAACTATCCTACATATCTGACCACCTTGAAGAATAAGAAGGAGACAGATCCTTCTGGTGGTATGCTCATTATTGAATCAAACCTTACGATTTCTTCTGCATTCAGTTGAGTGCTTGACTTTGGTTCTAATGCTCATTTGTGCACTTTCATGCATCATCTTGAGGATAGCAGGAGGCTGAGGGATGGTGAGATGATCCTATGCATCGAAAATGGAGTAAGGATTGCTGCTGCGACCGTCGAAACCTATCCTCTTTGACTATCATCTAGTTTAGATTTAGTACTTAAGGATTGTTATTATGTGCCTGCTGCAAGCAGAAATTTAATTTTTGTTTCATATTTAGCATAAGAAGGTTATGTAATCTATTTTCTTAAGGACCATTGTAATATTCTTTATGAAAGAAATAAAATTATAAGTGGTTTTCTTATTAACGATCTCTACCAGTTACATATTGATGTATCTATGTTTAATATCGAGCAAAATATGAATGCCATAAGATCAAAATGACCAAGGGATCATCCAAATGATAGGTATCTATTGGGAATAAACCTCGCTCCCACTGAAGTCTAGTCTGATGCTTAGCCTAATGTAACTGGTAATCATAGAAGAGCTTCAATCGAAAATTCTTCTTCAGTCTGAATTTGTCCTTTAGTCAGATTCCTCTAGGACGCGAACCCCTTTCAGATGTCTCCTTCAATCAGATTCCTCCAGGAGCCAAACTCTTTTCGAACTTCTCCTTCAGTCAAATTTCTTCAGAAGCCGAACTCCTTTTGGACTTCTTCTTCAGTTGGATTCCTCGAGGAGCTGAATTTCTTTCGGACGTCTCCTTCAGTCAGATTCCTCCAAGAGCCAAACTTCTTTCAAACTTCTCCTTCAGTCAGATTTCTCCAAGAGCCAAACTCCTTCCGAATGCCTCTTTCAGTCGGATTCCTCTAGGAGCCGAACTCCTTCCAGACTTCTTCTTCAGTCAAATTCCTCTAGGAGACGAACTCCTTTCGGAATTCTCTTTCAATCAGATTGTCCAAGAGCCGAATTCCATCCGAACATCTCCTTTAGTCAGATTCCTCCAGGAGCTAAACTTCTTCTGGACATCTTCTTCAATCGGATTCCTCCAGGAGCCAAACTCCTTTCGAACGTCTTCTTCAGTCAGATTCCTTCAATAGCCAAACACCTTTCGAACGTCTCCTTTAGTCGGATTCCTCCAGCAGTCAAACTCCTTCCGAACGTCTCCTTCAATCAAACTCTTGGATTTCTCCAGGAGTCAAACTCCTTCCAAATGTCTCCTTCAGTTGGATTCCTCCTGGAGCCAAACTCCTTTTGGACTTCTCCTTCAGTCAGATTTCTCCAACAGTTGAACTCCTTCCAAACATCTCCTTCAATCGGATTCCTCTAGGAGTCGAACTCCTTTCGGACATCTCCTTCAGTCAGATTCCTTCAAGAGATGAACTCCTTCCAGACTTTTCCTTCATTCAAATTCCTCCAGAAGCCAAACTCCTTCCAAACTTCTCCTTCAGTCGGATTCCTCCAGCAGTCGAACTCCTTTCGGACGTCTCCTTCAGTCGGATTCCTCCAGGAGCCGAACTCCTTCCGAACTTCTTCTTTAGTCAAATTTCTCTAGGAGCCAAACTTCTTTCAAACTTTTTCTTCAATCAGATTCCTTTAGGTGCCAAACTCCTTCCAGACTTTTCCTTCAGTCGAATTCGTCCAAGAGCCAAACTCCTTCTGGACTTCTCCATCAGTCGAATTCCATCCAGATTTTTTCAGCAGATTACTTCTAGATTTTAAGTAGTATTCCTCCCGGATGATCTCCTCTAGTCATATTTCCTTTAGGAGTCCGAACTCCTCTAGAATTGATATATGTCAAAGCTCTTCACCAAGCAATGCCTGCTTCCTTCGAACTTCGACTATTAAATCTCAACGAATGGGCACCTAATTACAATGGACACTGGATGGTTATGATTATCATTTATCAGTTTGCTACAGGCGATCCCACTATCGGATGGTTACGGCTATCATTATTAGTCCGCTACAGGCGACTCCACTATCGGACGGTTATGATTGTCATTATCAGTCTATTACGAGCGACACCCTCTCCATAATAAATTCAATGTGGCCCCGAGCGGCCCATGATCGGATGGTTACGATTGTCACTATCAATCTACTCCAGACTCCATCTATAAAAGGGATCCTTCAGATACGTTTTCTCTAAGCTCTCTTCTCCTTTTTAAAACTCTGCTGAATTCTTTCTTGAGCACTCTATTCCTGTTGGCTAAAAGAGCTGACTTGATCATCGGAGGATCCTATCAGAGCCACCACCACCGACTCTGAATCGAACTTTATTTTATAGGTCACCGATGGTGACCTCTTCTTCCTCAACTCCAGCTCGATCCGGCATCAACTAGATTCTGCACCAATAGGATTGGCACTGGATGAAGGGCCCTCTATTCTTGAGGTACCCTTATTCTTAAAGGAGTGCTCAGTCGACCCTATGGATCTTTCTCTTCAAGATTCATCTTCATCCTCTCCCTCAATCCCAAGAAATGCCTCCAAAGAAGACAACTACTCGAAGATCTACTACTTCTACCGCTAGATCTGAACCAGATCCATCCACTCCTACTCCATCATCGATGCTTCAACCTCCTCCTCCACCGTCGGTCATAGTAGATCCAGAGTAGTTAACATGCTAATGCAGTGGATTCAGAGTATCACTAAAATGGTGCAGGCCATGCGGTCCTTGGTGAAGATTCTGCCAGGAAACCCACCATCAGGATGTTAGGAATCGATCCCAAGGAGAAGCACTTAGGCTAGTATATCCGTCACCCCTAGGAAGAGAAAATAGAGAGCAGAGGATCCTTGTTCGGATCGTGATTCTTCTTCGAAAGAGACCTTCATCATCTATAGCTGGAAGCCTTCCAAGATCTACGATCGAGATGACATCCTCGATCAAAAACTATGAAAGATGGATCGATGGATTGAGAAACTCTACCACGTCACCCCGGCTCACCATAACGATGTCCGCATCGATCCTCCTTTCTCTCTCTAAATTATGCAAGAGCCCATTTCGTCAAACTTCAAGCTTTCTCAATTTGAAAGCTACGACAGAACCTTTGATTCGGTCGATCACCTGGAGGCTTTTTGGATCATGATACTGCTCTATAGCACACCAAATGCCATCTTATGCTGAGCTTTTTTGTCTATCTTAAAGGGAGCAGCAAGAAACTGGTACTCGACATTAAAGCTGGGTACGATCTTCTCCTTTGACCAGATGAGCCATTAGTTTGTGGCTTACTTCATCAGCAGTCGATGTCCCCACCGAGGTTTGAATTCTCTGATGAATATCAAGCAGAAGGTGGAGGAATCTATCCGAGTTTATGTCATCCAGTTTAATGTTGCTGCATTGGATGTCCGAAACTTGGACCAATCTATTGCAATGGCCATGCTCAAAGGTGGCCTTCAGAAGAATGATTTGCTGTTCTTCCTAGAGAAGAAGCACCCCAGGGACTTTACTAATTTGCTAGCTCGGGCTGAAGGATATGCCCGAGCGAAAGAAGCCTTCAAGTTAAAGGATGAGGAAGCCATAGAAGAGCAATGAGAGGGCGAGTCTAATAAACCCACAACTGATGGAGGACCGAATGAAGTTCAACCATGCTCATGGACTCCTCTCGAGCGCAAGCAAGCCTGAAATCCTCCTCGAGCTCATCGTCAAACAAGCCCCGATAGAAGGGCACAACGAAGTTCTCCTCCCAAAAGGTTTCACAACTACGCCCCCCTCAATGCTCCATAGATGCCGGCCTGAAGCAAGAGAAGATTGGCTGAGGGCATTGCCATAGTTAGAACCACCAAGGAGGAAAGAATAATAAGAAAATCGACCGCCTTTCGACATCATCAACACTATCTCTGGGGGACCTAGTACTTTGGTGAGCCGCTATCTCTCAGCCTTAGAGCCAGGAGAAGCTTGACTAAATTGGGAAGGACTCTACGAGGTCATGGAAGTCGTCCGACCTGGGATGTACTACTTGAAGAAACTCGAGGGGACAGACCTACCTCGACCATAGAATTCAAAAAATCTATGAATATATTATCGATAATTTGATTACAATGAAATCCTCCTACTCCAACACCCTAATCTTTGTTGTGTACTGGTGATAAAGGAGGACAACTCCATGAACTTAATTTCATGACAAATACAGCCCGTTAGAAACAAGAGGAGAACCTCGTCTTGATGTAAGCAAAGTCAAATACCTCATTCATTTTAGACGAGATGAGGGTAGAGGCCCTGACAACGGCCCTAAGGTGCCCCGACAGCCCATTAGGAATAGGAGGAGAACCTCATCCTAATGAGAAAATAGTCGAAGGCCTCGTTCATTTTAGATGAGATGAGGGGAGAGGCCCTGACAACAGTCCTAAGGTGCCCCTACAGCCTGCTAGGAATAGGAGGAGAACCTCATCCTAACGAGAGCAAAGTCAAAGGCCTCTTTCATTTTAGATGAGATGAGGGGAGAGGCCGTGACAACAGCCCTAAGGTGCCCTTACAGCCCATTAGGAATAGGAGGAGAACCTCATCCTAATGAGAGCAAAGTCGAAGATCTCATTCATTTTAGATGAGATGAGGGTAGAGGCCCTGACAATGGCCCTAATGTGCCCCTACAGCCCGTTAGAAATTGGAGGAGAACCTTGTCCTAACGAGAGCAAAGTCGAAGGCCTCGTTCATTTTAGATAAGATGAGGGAAGAGGCCCTGACAACGACCCTAAGATGCCCCTACAGCCCGTTAGGAATAGGAGGAGAACTTCATCTAAATGAGAGCAAAGTCGAAGGCCTCGTTCATTTTAGATAAGATGAGGGGAGAGGTCCTGACAACTGCCCTAAGGTGCCCTTATAGCCCATTAGGAACAGGAGGACAACCTCATCCTAACATGAGCAAAGTCGAAGATCTCATTTATTTTTGATTAGATGAGGGAAGAGGCCCTGACAATGGCCCTAAGGTGCCCCTACAGTCCGTTAAGAACAAGAGGAGAACCTCATCCTAACATGAGCAAAGTCGAAGACCTCGTTCATTTTAGATGAGATGACGGGAGAGGCCCTGACAATGGCCCTAAGGTGCCCCTACAACTTGTTAGGAATAGGAGGAGAACCTCGTCCTAATGAGAGCAAAGTCGAAGGCCTCATTCATTTTAGATGACATGAGGGGGGAGGTCCTGACAACGGCCCTAAGGTGCCCCTACAGTCCATTAGGAATAGGAGGAGAACCTCATCCTAACAAGAGCAAAGTCGAAGGCCTCGGCCCTAATGTGCCCCTACAGTCCGTTAGGAATAGGAGAAGAATCTCATCCTAACGTGAGCAAAGTCGAAGACCTTGTTCATTTTAGATGAGATGAGGGGAGAGGCCCTGACAACAGCCCTAAGGTGCCCCTATAGCCCATCAGGAATAGGAGGAGAACCTCATCCTAACGTGAGCAAAGTTGAAGACCTTGTCCATTTTAGATGAGATGAGGGAAGAGGCCCCAACAACAGCCCTAAGGTGCCCCCACAGCCCGTTCAGAATAGAAGAAGAACCTCATGCTAACATGAGCACAGTCGAAGGCCTCATTCATTTTAGATGAGGTGAGGGGAGAGGCCTTATCAACGACCTAAATTCTTTCTCGCAAGCCATGTTAGGAATAGGAAGAGAACCTCATCCTAACATAAGCAAAGCCGACAAGCTCGTCGATATAAGATAGGATGGAGGGAGAGACCCTACCGATGCCCCTAATGCACCCCCATAAGCCATGATAAGAATAGAAGGAAAGCCTCATCCTAACATGAGCAAAAGTCAAAACCTCGTAGACCAAAGATATAGAGAAGGAAGAAGCTCGGTGGAAAATTCTTACATGTGTATTCCCATGATAACCTGACTACATCAAATGTGAAAGGCAGAACCTTATCTTGATTTGTAAAAAAGATTCTAGTCCGACGTCCACAACAAGCCGGGCATCGACAACGAGCTCGACGTCCACAACAAGCATTTCATAAGAAGATGATAGAGAGAAAAATGAGCCTCAAGTTCTCGAACTAGTTCGACACCTCTGTGGCAGGTTCAAATAGGCTAGAAATGAGCTCATCGAAGGAAAAGTCGACTACAGCATTAGATGGTCCCGCATCCATGTCGTCTTCCTCCCACTCCAGAAAGCTGATGTCAAGCTCAGGGACTTCGACCGTCGTCTTTTTTTTTCCTTCCTTCAAATTTTGAATTCAATTTCAAACTCGAGAGTAGGAGGATTATTGTTGGGGATAAACTCCTCTCCCACCGAAGTCCAGTCTGATACTTAGCCTAATGTAACTAGTAATCATAGAAGAGCTTTGATTGGGAATTCTCTTTCAATCCAAATTTCTCCTTCAGTCGGATTCCTTCAAGAGCTGAACTCCTTCCGGACGTCTCCTTCAGTCGGATTCCTCTAGGAACCAAACTCCTTCTAGACTTCTTCTTTAGTCAAATTCCTCTAGGAGCCGAACTTCTTTTAGACTTTTTCTTCAGTCAGATTTCTTCAGGAGCCGAATTTTTTTCGGACATCTCCTTCAGTCGGATTCCTTCAGGAGCCAAACTCCTTTCAGACTTCTCCATCAGTTGGATTCCTCCAGCAATCAAACTCCTTTCGAATGTCTCCTTCAGTTGGATTCCTCCAGGAGTCAAACTCCTTTCGATCGTCTGCTTTAGTCAGATTCTTCCAGTAGCCAAACTCCTTTCGGACGTCTCCTTCAGTCGAATTCTTCCAAGAGTCGAACTCCTTCCTGACTTCTCTTTCAGTCAAATTTCTCCAAGAGTCGAACTTCTTTCGAACTTCTCCTTCAGTCAGATTCTTCAAGAGCCAAATTTCTTTTGGACATCTTCTTCAATCAGATTCCTTCAGCAGCCAAACTTCTTACGGACTTCTCCATCAATTAGATTCCTTTAGGAGCTAAACTCCTTCTGGACGTCTTCCTCAATCAGATTCCTCTAGGAGCCAAACTCCTTTTGAACATTTTCTTCAGTTAGATTCCTCTAGAAGCCAAACTCCTTTCGAAGATCTTCTTTAGTTAGATTCCTCTAATAGCTGAACTCCTTTCGAACGTCTCCTTTAGTCGGGTTTCTCTATAAGCCGAACTCCTTTCGAATGTCTTCTTTAGTCGGATTCCTCCAAGAGCCGAACTCCTTTCGGATGTCTCCTTTAGTCAAATTTCTTCAGGAGCCAAACTTCTTTCGAATGTTTCCTTCAGTTAGATTCCTTCAAGAGCCAAACTCCTTCGGAACATCTCCTTCAGTCAGATTCCTCCAGCAATCGAACTCCTTCTGGATGTCTCCTTCAGTCGGATTTCTTTGGGAGCCAAACTCCTTTCGGTCTTCTCCTTCAGTCAAATTCTTTCAGGAGCTGAACTCCTTTCAGACTTCTCCTTCAATAGGATTCCTCCAGCAGCCAAACTTCTTTCAAACTTCTTCTTCAGTCAGATTACTCTAGCAACCGAACTTCTTTCGGACCTCTTCTTCAGTCGAATTCCTTCAGAAGCTGAACTCCTTTCAAACTTCTCCTTTAGTCAAATTCTTTCAGAAGCCAAACTTCTTTCAAACTTCTCTCTCAATCGGATTTCTTCAGGTGCCGAACTCCGTTCGAACTTCTCCTTCAGTCGGATTCTTCCAAGAGCCAAACTCCTTCTAGACTTCTCTATCAGTCGAACTCCATTCGAATTCCTCCAGTAGATTACTTCTAGATTTCAAATAGTATTTCTTTCGAATGATCCCCTCTAGCCGTATTTTTTTTAGGAGTCTAAACTTCTCTAAAATTGATATATGTCAAAGCTCTTCACCAACCAATGCCTACTTCCTCCGAACTTCAACTATTAAATCTCAATGAATGGGCACCTCACGATAATGAACACCAGACGATTATGACTATCATTTATCAGTCTGCTACAGGCGATCCCACTATCAGATGGTTACGACTATCATTATTAGTCTGCTATAGGTGACCTCACTACCGAATAGTTATGACTGTCATTATCAATCTATTACGAGCAACACCTCTCTCCATAATAAATTCTACATGGCCCTGAGCGATGCATGATCGGATGGTTATGATTGTCACTATCAATCTGCTCCAAACTCTGTCTATAAAAGAGACCCTCCAGATACATTTTCTCTAAGCTCTCTTCTCTTTTTCAAAACTCTGCAGAATTCTTTCCTGAGCACTCCATTCCTATTTGCCAGAAGAGCTGACTTGATCATTGGAGGATCCTACCGGAGCCACCACCACCGACTTCGAATGGAACTTTATTTTGTAGGTCATCGATGGCAACCACTTCTTCCTCAACACTAGCTCGATCCGACGTCAATCAGATTCTACACCAATAGTATCTATGGCACCTAAGGCTAGGTCATATAGTAAAAGATAGGATTAATAAATTGAAGAAAAGTGGGCTATCAAGTCCATTGACTTTTGAGTCATATCCAATTTGTGAATCATGTCTTCATGGCAAAATGACTAAGCTTCCTTTTATAGAACATGGGCAAAGGGCCATGGAACTACTTTTCCTAGTATATACTGATGTGTGAGGCCCATTTGATGTGCCAACTAAAGATAACTTTTTCTACTTCATAATCTTTACCGATGATTTATCTCGATAAAGGTATGTGTATCTTATGAGACATAAGTCTGAAGCCTTTGAAAAGTTTATGAAATTCAGACATAAAGTTGAAAAGTAAATTAGAAATCCATTAAGGTTCTTCAATTAGATCGAGGAGGTGAATACCTTAGTCGAGAATTCCTAGACTATCTAAAGCAATATGATATAGTCTCTCAATGGACTCCACCTGGAACACCTCAACTCAACGGAATTTTAGAATGGAGGAACCAGACCCTATTAGATATGATCCAATCAATGATGAGCTTCGTAGATCTTTCTGAATTTTTTTGGGGACATAGTCTATTAACTGCTATATATTTACTGAAAAGGATTTTCTCTAAAATCGTTCCTACCAGATCGTATGAGATATGACATGGTAAGAAACCAAGTCTAAATCATCTCAGAATTTGGAGATGTCCGGCTTATGTCAAAAGACAATAAGCGGATAAGTTAGACTATAGGTCCTTTACAGCTTAATTCATAGGATATCCTAAAGAGTCATTAGGATATTATTTCTACATTCTAGAAGACCATAATGTGATTGTGAGTCGGCATGCCATCTTTCTTGAAAAATAGTTTATTCAAGATGGTGTTATTGGAAAGCAGATCAAGCTCGAAGAGAAAATCTCATAAGAGCAACAAGCTAAGGATCCTATGCAACCAAATCAGGTTGAGCCAATACAATCACTACCTCCTCCACCTCACAGATCGAAAAGGATTTTCCATCCCCTTAAGAGGTACTTAGGTACTATTTCAGAGGAAGTAGAGAAAATGTTGTTCGTGTTAGATATGTGTGCCCTAGAAGCCAGAATTGGCTAACACTTGTAATACACATCTAAGGGCAAAATTATAATTTTGACTATAAATAATAAAATATATTATTTTCTATCATAGTGTGTATTTGAAAGTGTTTGTGATATATCCCTTGAGTTAATGGTAATGATAGTTCATATTTTCAAGAGTTAAAAATTTAAGACATGAATTTTTATTATTAACTCATAAAATGCCTCTGATCATAGGATCATGATGATGATGATGAATGATTCGAAAGGTTGGTGTATGATCGCTTCTTTAGGATAGATGAGTCTTAAGTCTATGGTGAAGAGACACCAAAGTAAGAGTATAAGTACTCATTAGAGAACGAGGGCACTGAGCGTGACCACCTCGAGTAGTCATCAGAAAGTCTACCTTCTCATCAATGACTAGCTCAAAGTTGCAGTGGTGTGTCTGGTTCTTTGATCTAAGGTGCATCGGTAGTTCACCTTAAGGGTGTTATAGTTTGACTACACCATAACTCGATCTCCTAGCCATTTGGAATCCTGAGGTGTATGTTGGCTATAGCACGTTCACTATAGGAATTGGATTGCACCAATAGGAGATCTATCTATCTTGGTAGATGAGGAGCAGCCCTATGATGATCATGAGAATCAAGTCCATAAGCTCATGGTCATGGCAGAGTGAAATGATAGAAAGAGCTTTTATTAGAGGTTTTACATCAGACTTGCATCGAATGATTAATTCATATGATGAAAATTAGGATTTGATGAGATCACCTTAATCCTAATCCGATCGAGACTCAAGATGAAGGAATTTGATCACACAAGTAACTACATCGAGAGGTTCATTTTCAGCTCTTATGGGTTGCCACCATATGCTGTTAGGTATCACTTGTGGATTTTGAGAGCAATTAGAATGATTTGGATGATCGATCATACTAGTTGTCTGAATTAGAAAAGTTCTGATCCATCGGAAGGTATTTCGATGATGGTAATGATAGAGATCATGACATATCCTATTACCATATGGAATTGAATCTAACTAGATCACACAAACAAGAGTTTGGATCTGGATATCATCAATTGGACTAACCCAGTATAATTGATTTGAATAAGATTCAATTAGGTTCAAGGAAATCGTGCTAGCACATGATTGAGCCTGATATTCTCCTTCAACAATCATTAAAAGTTATCTCAACTGAGCCAAATATTTTTGGGCTCACTCAAAAATCATTACTTGATCTGACTGGAGCTTGTCCTGATCAGTAAAGGATTGTTTCAATTTATAAGATAAATTTAAGACAACACCTACCATTTTTCATCACCAACTAAATCTTGTTCTTTGACTTTGGTCAAACATTGACTTTTGACACTTAGACAACTACCCATGTGTCATGCACCCATAAGAGAGTAGATGGGGCTTTGTCCTCATACTAAAAGGAGGAAAGGGAGGGGGTGCACACCTAGGGAGGCATGCACCCAAAGAGGATAAAGATTGGAGTCCCATACGGATGGGACTCCAGTTGCTTCATCCTTACTACTTAGGTGGCACCAAAGACTCTTCTTTGACCAATCTTGGCACCACCTAAGGAGGTTTGTGAGGGACTCTAATCTGATTGGATCAGATGATGTTTTCCATCAATCAAATTTAGATCTGATTGCATGAAGAGCCATGATTGGCCGGGATGAAGGAAAATTCTGAATTTCTCGGGTCAGGTTCGTTCAGATCTGATTGGATCGAGAGGCATATTTCAAAAATTCTCCTCTTAGATCTAAATCAGATCTGACATCTTTCAGATCTAATTTATGATCTGATAATTAAGAAAATAAAATTAAATTAATTTTGAATTAATTTTATCTTGATCCTAGGTAATCTGATTATCTGTTGATGATCCAGTGGAAGCTCTGAGGTTCTGGATCTAGCCACACAAGCACCTGGCCTCTAACAATATCCACTCAGGCTGGATCTGGAGATCTTCTCCTTCTCTTTCTTTTCTCCAAAAATTAGATCTGGATCTGATTTGGAGGATCTTCAAAATACCTTTTGAAGATTATCTGTCGTCTCTGCATCAGTGCTGCCTTCTTCCTTTTTTGTCAGTCTTTTCTTGCCTGACTCACACTAATCTGAATAACCCGACTTTCTTGGGCATGAAGAGGAGAGAGAGGGCAAGATGTTAGCATAGAGAAGGGAGAGGGGCAGTCTTGGGGCATGGACAAAGAGGAACCCATAAAAAGTAGGTGCAGATAGGGTCTATTTATAGACTCTGCTGCGCCATGCAGTGCTGCATCACCCAGGCCAATCACGTTGCTTCATTCAATCAGATCTAAATCTAATTGGTGGGATGAAAGACCCATAGATTCATCCTAAGGTGGTGCCTAAGATTGGTCAAAGTCTATAGGTGAGGGTCACCTAGTTTGAATCCAACAAGCAACCTGGAGTCCCATCCGTATGGGACTCCAGCATCCCTATCCATGGGTGCATGCCTATCCTAGGCGTGGCCCCTCCTTTCTTTCAATTTCTAGAGAGGGGACAAGCCCCTATCTGCTCTCTAATAAGTGCATGACACATGGGCGTATGTCCAAGGATCAAAGGTCAATGTTTGACTAAGTCAA
Source organism: Cocos nucifera (assembly GCA_006176705.1). NCBI lineage: Eukaryota > Viridiplantae > Streptophyta > Magnoliopsida > Arecales > Arecaceae > Cocos > Cocos nucifera. Next base: position 260,737 of record QRFJ01000447.1, read on the forward strand.
AGTCAAATAACTTATAAGGTGATGGAAAGTGATAGGTGAAATGTCTCAAATGGCAGGTTAATCTCATAAAATTAAGACAATCCTTTTCTAACTTGGACAACCTCCAGTCAGACTAGGTATGAAGGTACTCTGATTGAGCACAAACTCCTTTGGCTCAGTCGAGGACAACTTATTTATGATAGTAAAAGGAAGAACGTTAGGTTCAATCGATGTGCTAGCACGATTTTCTTGAACCTAATTGAATCTCAATTCAAATCAATTGAACTGGGTCAGTCTCAATTGATGATCACCAGATTCTAAACCCTTATTTGTGTGACCCAGTTAGATTCAGTTCTATATGGTAATGGGACATGTCATGATCTCTATCATCGACATCATCGAAACTCCTTTCGATGAATCAGAACTCTTCTGATTCAGACAACTTAGAATGATCGATCATCTAAATCATTCTAATTGCTCCCAAAATCCACCAGTGACACCTAGCAGTATATGGTGGCAACCCATCAGAGCTGAAAAATGCGAACCTCTCGGTGCAGCTACCTTGTGTGATTAAGTTCTTCTATCTTGAGCCCCGATCAGATTAGGATTAAGGTGAAACTTGTCAAACCCTAGTTTCTGTCATATGATGTAATCATTTGATTCAAGTCCAATGTGAAAATCTTAATAGAAACTCTTTCTATTATTTCACACTCTGCCATGGCCATGGGCTTCTGGACTTGATTCTCATGATTATCATAGGGCCGCTCCTCATCCACCGAGATAGATAGATTCCATCTTGGTGCAATCCAATTCCTACAATGAACATGCTATAGCCAACATACACCTCAGGGTTCTGAATGGCTAGGAGATCGAGTCATGGTGTAGTCAAACTATAACACTCTCAAGATGAACTACCGATGCACCTCAGGTCAAAGAACCAGACACACCACTGCAACATCAAGTCAGTCATCGACGAGAAGGTAGACTTCTTTATGACTACTCGAGGTAGTCACGCTCAGTGCCCTCATTCTCTAACAAGTACCTGTACTCTTGCTCCAGTGTCTCTACACCATAGACTCAAGACTCATCTACTATAAAGAAGCAATTGTACACTAAACTTTTGGATCAATCATCATCCTCATGATGATCCTATGATTAGGAGCATTTTATGAGTTAATAATGAAAATTCTTATCTTAAATTTTCAACTCTGAAAAATAAGAATTATCATTACCATTAACTTAAGGGATGTATCACAGACACTAAATACACATATATGATAGAAAATAATCCATTTTATTATTTATAGTCAAAATTATAATTTTGCCTCTAGAAGTGTATTACAAGTGTCAGCCAATTCTGGCTTCTAGGGCATCCATATCTAACAAACTCCCATTTGACCTAAAGCCAATTGGCTATAAATCTAAGTCCCATCTTCTCAAGCTGGGCTTTGATCTTCTGCTGGTCCAGTGGCTTTGTAAGCGGGTCCACCACATTGTCTGTGGAGTCAACTCTCTTGACCTCGACATAACCCTTCTCGAGGTAATCGCGGATGAGGTGGTATCGCCGCTCGATGTGCTTGAATTTTTGGTGAGACCTTGGCTCCTTAGTAAGGGCTATGGCACCATTATTGTCGTAGTATAGAGGAGTGGCATCTGATAGCATCACTCCGATCTCTGTGGAAAACTTCTTGTACCAGAATGCCTTCTTTGTAGCTTCTGATGCAGCGATGTATTCTACTTCCATGGTGGAATCTGCTGCCTACTTGGAACTTTTTCAACTGACAGCTCCTCCATTGCACAAAAATAGACTCCCAGATGTCGACTTTCGATCATCTATATCGAACATAAAGTCCGAGTCCATATACCCCTGGACTTGGAGTTCTCCATTACCAAAGACCAGTAATATATCCTTATTTCTTCTCAAGTACTTAAGAATATATTTCACAGAAGTTTAGTGTTCTTCATCTGGATTCGACTGATATCTGCTTGTGACACTCATAGCATGGGCTATATCAGGTCGTGTATATAACATGGCATACATGAGGCTCCCTATTGCGGAAGCATAAGGGATCTTGCTCATGCATTCTATTTCCTCAGATGTGCTAGGGCACATCTTTTTGGAAAGATGAATGCCATGTCTGAAGGGTACCAAACCCCTCTTAGAGTTTTCCATACTAAATCTCTTTAGTATTTCCTCTATGTACTTCTTCTGTGAAAGTCCTAGCATCCTATTCAGTCTATCTCTATAGACCTTGATTCCTAGAATAAAGGATGCTTCTCCTAGGTCTTTCATAGAGAATTCTTTAGATAACCACATTTTAACTATGGTCAATATGAGAATATCATTTCCAATAAGGAGAATGTCATCCACGTACAATACGAGAAAGACAACAGTGCTCCCACTGACCTTTTTGAAGATACATGGTTTCTTATTTTTGATGAAACCAAACATTTTGATCACATCATTAAAATGAGTATTCCAGCTACGAGATGCTTGCATAAGTCCATATATGGACCTTTGCAGCTTGCATACTTTGTGATCATCATCACTAGATGTGAAACCTAAGGGCTATTTTATATAGATATCTTTCTTAAGATAACCATTTAAGAACGTCGTTTTCATGTCCATTTGCCATATTTCATAATCGAAATAGGTTGCAACAGCAAGCAATATACGGATGGATTTTAGCATAGCTATTGACGAAAAGGTATCCTGATAGTCAATGCCTTCGCATTGACTATAACCTTTTGCTACTAATCTAGCCTTGAATGTCTCTACATTTCCATCTGCACCAATCTTTCTCTTATAGATCCATTTACACCCAATAGGTACTATACTTACGGTTCGTTCAGATTGGATTGGATCAAGAGACATATTTCAAAATTCTCCTCTCAAATTTAGATCAGATCTGACACCTTTTAGATCTAATTTATGATTTGATAATTAAGAAAATAAAATTAAATTAATTCTAAATAATTTTATCTTGATCCTAGGTAATCTGATTACCCATTGATGATCCTGTGGAAACTCTGTGA
>QRFJ01000447.1:264553-405087 GCA_006176705.1 Cocos nucifera
GTTCTGGATCTAGCCACGAAAGCGCCTGGCCTCTATCGATATTCACTTGAGCTGGATCTAGAGATCTTCTTCTTCTCTTTATTTTCTCCAAAAATTAGATTTGGATTTGATTTGGAGGATCTTCAAAATACCTTCTGAAGATTATCCGTCGTCTCTGCAGTAGTGCTACCTTCTTCTTTTTTTGTCAGTCTTTTCTTGCCTGACTCGCACTAATCTGAAGAACCCAATTTTCTTGGGCATGGAGAGGAGAGAGAGGGCTAGATGTTGCCATGGAGAAGGAAGAGGGGCAGCCTTGGGGCGTGGGCTAAGAGAAACTCATAAAAAGTGGGTGCAGATAGGGTCTATTTATAGACTCTGCTGCGCCATGCAGTGCTGCATCCCCCGGCCAATCACGTTGCTTCGTTCAATCAGATCTAAATTTGATTGGTGGGATGAGAGACCCACGGATTAATCCTAAGGTGGTGCCTAAGACTGGTCAAAGTCTATAGGTGAGGGTCACCTAGTTTGAATCCAACAAGCAACCTGGAGTCCCATCCGTATGGGACTCCAGCATCCCTATCCATGGGCGCACGTCATCCTAGGCATGTGCCCCCTTTTTTCTAGTTTCTAGAGAGGGGACAAGCCCCTATCTACTCTCCAATAAGTGTATGACACATGGGCAGATGTCCAAGGGTCAAAGGTCAATGTTTGACCAAGTCAAAGTACAAAAATTAGCAGGTGATGAAAAATGGTAGGTGTTGTCTCAAACTTATGTCATAAATTAAGACAATCCTTTTCTGACTTGGACAAGCTCCAGTCAGACCAGGTAAAGGTACCTGAGCGAGCACAAACTCATTTGGCTTAGTCGAGATAACTTTTATAATGAAAGGAGAACGTTAGGCTCAATCGTGTGCTAGCACGATTTTCTTGAACCTAATTGAATCTAATTCAAATCAACTAAACTGGGTTAGTCCAATTAATGATATCTAGATCTAAACCCTTGTTTGTGTGACCCAGTTAGGTTCAGTTCTATATGGTAATGGGACATGTCATGATCTCCATCATCGACATCATCAAAACTCCTTTGAATGAATCAGAACTCTTCTGATTCAGACAACTTAGAATGATCGATCATCTAAATCATTCTAGTTGCTCCCAAAATCCACCAGTGACACCTAGCAGTATATGGTGGCAACCCATCAAAATTAAAAATGAACCTCTCGATGTAGCTACTTGTGTGATTAAGTTCTTCTATCTTGAGCTCCGATCAGATTAGGGTTAAGGTGAACTCATCAAACCCTAATTTCTATCATATGATTTAATCATTCGATTCAAGTCCAATGTGAAAACTTAATAGAAACTCTTTCTATTATTTCACACTCTACCATGGTCATAGGCTTATGGACTTGATTCTCATGATTATCATAGGGCCGCTCCTCATCCACTGAGGTAGATAGATTCCATCTTGGTGCAATCCAATTCCTACAATGAACATGCTATAGCCAACATACACCTCAGGGTTTCGAATGGCTAGGAGATCGAGTCATGGTGTAGTCAAACTATAACACCCTCAAGGTGAACTGCCGATGCACCTTAGGTCAAAGAACCAGACACACCACTACTGCATCGAGTCAGTCATCGATGAGAAGGTAGACTTCCTTATGACTACTCGAGGTGGTCACGCTCAGTGCCCTTGTTCTCTAATGAGTACCTGTACTCTCGCTTTGGTGTTTCTACACCGTACACTCAAGACTCATTACTATATAGAAGTAATTGTACACTAACCTTTTGGATCAATCACCATCCTCATGATGATCCTACGATCAGGAGCATTTTATGAGTTAATAATGAAAATTTTTGTCTTAAATTTTCAACCCCTTGAAAATAAGAATTATCATTACCATTAACTCAAGGGATGTATCACAGACACTAAATACACATATGTGATAGAAAATAACCCATTTTATTATTTATAGTCAAAATTATAATTTTGCCCCAAGAAGTGTATTACAAGTGTCAGCCAATTCTGTCTTCTAGGGCACACATATCTAACACTTGGGTGGCACCAAAGACTCTTCTTTGATCAGTCTTGGCACCACCTAAGGAGGTTTGTGAGGGACTCTAATCTGATTGGATCAGATGATGTGATCCCATCAATCAGATTTAGATTTGATTGCATGAAGAGCCATGATTGGTCGGGATGATGTGGCACTGCATGACGTAGCAGGGTCTATATAAATCCTGTTTGCATCTAAGATTGAGAGCTTCTGCTCTTTTACCATGCCACAAAGCTTCTCTCTCCTTCTCCATGCCTTCTTCTAATTCCCTCTCTCCTTTCCATGCCTAAAAGGTTTTGGGCTTCAGTTTGGTGCGATCCAAGCAAGAGAAAGGTGATAAGAAAGCAAGAAGGCAGCACTGCTACAAGAGACAACACCCAATCTTCAAAAGATGTTTTCTCTTTTGATGATCTTTAAACAGATTAAGAAGAAGAAGATCTTCAGATCCTGCTCGAGTGGATACTGATAGAGGCCAGTTGCTAGTGTGGCTACATCTAAAATCTCAGGCAAACATCGAGATCATCATAGGATAATAGGATTATCCATAATAAGGTATAATTAAATTAGATTTATTTTATTTTACTTTTATTTTATTTTATTCAATCAATAAAAATAGATTTGTAGAGTCTCAGATCTGATTTAGATCTAAGAGAAAATTTTTAAAATATTTCTCTTAATCTAATCAGACTGAACAAACCTGATCTGAGAAATAGGGTTTTCCCTTCAATAGGTATCAGAGCTAGGTTCCAGAATTATTTAGATCTAATTTTAATATAATTTTGATCTAATAATTAGATGATTTTAGATATCATATTATATATGATTAGATCTAAAATCATAAATTAAAAAAATTAAATAATCTAGATCTAAGATGTATGAAATGCATGACTAGACTAGGATTAGAATTATTCTATGTGTAGTCTAGGATGATCATAGTTTTAATTTGATTAACTATGATTTTAGATCTATTTATTTACTATATTTTGATATTATAAATAATATAATTAAATCTAAAAAATAGAAAATAAATTTATTTAATTTTGTTCATATGAGATATGATAGATGCATGTTTAGACTAGTTGTAGAATAGTTCTACAAAGTTATCTAGAATAAATTTAATTTGATATGATCAAATATAAATTTTATTTTTTTAGATATTTATGAGATAATTTAGATCTAAAATCATGCATGATATGATACATGAGATGTATGCAAAACATATTTTTAAGTTAGATCAATTTTATATATGTGATATAAATGTAGATCTAACTAGTTTTATAGATTCATCATATTTTTGATTAAGGCATTCTCCTTGCCCATCCGATCATAAGAACAAAGAAGAATTTAAAAGCCCTCTCCTCCAATTCGATGGGGTGTTCTTATAATGTGTAGGGATGCTGCGCGTTCGTCCTTAATCAGAAATTAAAAACTTATTTTCTGCAAAATCTTAGATCCTGAAATCCTAGGATTTTATTTACATGTTTTATTTATGAACCATAAACTTAATTAAAAATTAAGATTATGAAATATATTAGATCTAAAATTGAGAATTTTTAGATCTAAGATATATTCATAAAATTGGGTTCAGGCTTGGGTAGCTCAATTAGGTCTAGCGGTTGATCAAACCAAATCAAGAGTCGATTAGATGGGATCAAGAGTGCATAAATTGACCAGCCTAATAAGATTAAGTCTGGATCAAGGTTGAGTCACATAAGTGATCGATCAAGTTAAGATCTAATTAAGCTTAGTGATTAGAGTCTAGATTGTAGGCTAATCCGATTGGTTCTGGCTCAATAATTTGGTGTCTAAGATAAGTTTGGTAGATACGACTGACTGATTTTTAATTGGAAGCTACTCAACTCAAATGCATTCTTATTGAGTTAATGGTATATCCCTTCCATCGATCTCACTTACCTGACCATATTTGTCAACTCAGTCTTGATCATCCAAGCTGGGTAATGATCCAAGCTAACCCATGCCACTGGTTAGTCATAATGATAATGACTATGTCAAGTCAAGTTTAAAGAGACCTAAATCAAATCTTTCTAAGAAAATATTATGTCTAAGGTCTTCCACCATTGTAGATGTATGGGCCCATCCCAGGGGTTGATTGTTCTCGACTGGTCATAGTGCTTCAGTTGCACCGGAAAGATGCAATCATGTCTATTAGGCATTGGATGCTACGGGCTGGAGGATGGATTAGGCTCAATATTTCGAATATGGTGAGAGACCCAATTAGGAATCCAATCTATGCAAATGGTGGGTCTAACTTAACTAAGGAGTGAATCAATATTTTGGGCACGGTGAGATTCATGAATTAGAGACTAAGCGTAGGTGCACCATGATTAGAGAATCATTAGACAAGAGTTATTTACTCATTGGCTAACCCATCATCAATAACTGTTAGGTGAGGTGATGAGTCAGTTGGTGGGACTGCACCATCCATTAGAAATCATTAATCATGGAGATTTTCGTATCTCTACAGAGGGAGTGTAGGGATCCAAGAAAATAGTGGAAGCTAATTTGTTTAAAAATCAAATTCCTAAATAAATTGGTCAAATCTTAATTACAAAATCTAACTAAAAACTTTGACTCTCTATAGAAATATGTCTACATCCAACACCCTAGCCTATATCTTGGACACCCATAGACTGACCAGATCCAATTACAAGGATTAGCTCTAGAATTTCAAAATCATTTTGGATTTTGAGAAGTTAACTCATGTATTGGATCAGGATCCCCCGACCTTACCAGCCCATCCGTCCGCTGAACAGAGAGCATCTCTTGATAAATGGATGGATGAAGATAACAAGATTAGATACTACATGTTGGACTTGATGTCTGATGAGTTTCAGCACCAACATGAAGATATCAAAACTGCCTACCAAATGTTGGCTCATCTGCAAGATATCAGGTCACTAAATGACTTTTTAAGGCTAAAATGCATGATGGGCAGTCAATCCAAGATCATTGTTTGATGATGATCAAGGACTTGGAAGAACTTGAGAAGCTTAGAGTGAAGTTAGACCAGAATCTGCAGAATAAAATAATTCTGCAATCCTTGACTGATGCATATGGGCAGTTCATCATGAACTACCATATGCATAAACTTCAGAGTACTCTGACCGAACTAATGAATATGCTGGTTACTGTTGAGCTTTCTATGAAAGATTCTAAAGGCTCAGTACTTGCTATGGAATGGACTTCTTCTAAGAGAAAGTCTTTTAGAAAGAAGAAGAAATTTATGAAAAGGTAGAAGATGGAAGGTGGAAAGAAGAAGAAGAAGGCAGAGCTAAAGAAGAAGGCCACTAATAAAGGAAAGTATTTCCATTGTAACACAAATGGCCACTAGAAGCAGAACTGCCCTATATACCTGACCATCTTGAAGAATAAGAAGGAGATAGGTCCTTCTGAAGGTATGCTCGTTATTGAATCTAACCTTATGATTTCTTCTAGATCTAGTTGGGTGCTTAACTCTAGTTCTAGTGCTCATTTGTGCACTTCCATGCAGAATCTTGAGGATAGCAGGAGGCTGAGGGAAGGTGAGATGATCCTATGCATCAGAAATGGAGCAAGAGTTGCTGTTAGGGACGTAGGAACCTACCCTTTTCAACTACCATCTGACTTAGATTTAGTACATAGGGATTGTTACTATGTGCCTGTTGCAAGCAAGAATTTGATTTCTGTTTCATGTTTAACACTAGAAGGCTATGTAATTAGTTTTCTTAAGGACCATTATAATATTCTTTATAAAAAAAATAAAATTGCAAGTGGTTTCCTCATTAACGATCTCTATTAGTTACATATTGATGTATCTATCTTTAATATCGAGCAAAATGTGAATGCCATAAGATCAAATCGACCTAGGGATAGTCCAAATGATAGGTATCTATGGCACCTAAGGCTAGGTCATATAGTAGAAGATAAGGTTAACAAATTGAAAAAAACTGAGCTATTAAGTCTATTGACTTTCGAGTCAAATCCAATTTATGAATCATGTCTTCATGGCAAAATGATTAAGCTCCCTTTTGTGGGACATGGGAAAAGGGCCATAGATCTACTTGCTCTAGTACATACTGATGTGTGCGGCCCATTTGATGTGTCAGCTAGAGGCAACTTTATATACTTCATAACCTATACCGATGATTTATCTCGGTATAGGTATATGTATCTTATGAGACATAAGTCTGAAACTTTTGAAAAGTTCAAGAAATTCAGATATGAAGTAGAAAAGCAAACTAAAAAATTCATTAAGGTTCTTCGATCAGATCGAGGAGGTGAATACTTTAGTCGAGAATTTCTGAACTATCTCAAGCAAAATGACATAGTCTCTCAATGGACTCCACCTGGAACACCTCAACTCAATAGAATTTTAGAACGAAGGAATCGAACCCTATTAGATATGGTCCGACCCATGATGAGCTTCACAGACCTTTTTGATTTTCTTTGGAGACATAGTCTGTTAACTGCTATATATATACTGAATAGGATTTCCTCTAAAATCATTCCTACCACACCGTATGAGATATGGCATGGTAAGAAACTAAGTCTGAGTCATCTCAGAATTTGGGGTTGTCCGACTTATGTCAAAAGACAATAAGTGGACAAGTTAGAGTATAGATCTTTTAGAGCTCGATTTATAGGATATCCTAAAAAATCATTAGGATATTGTTTCTACATTCCAGAAGACCATAATGTGATTATGAGTCGGCATGCCATCTTTCTTGAAAAATAGTTTATTTAAGATAGCGGCATTGGAAAGCAGATCAAGCTCGAGGAGAAAGTCTCATAAGAGTAATGAGCTAAGGACCCTATGGAACCAAATCAGGTTGAGCCAATAAAATCACTACCTCCTCCACCTTGTAGATCCGAAAGGATCTTCCATCTCCCTAAGAGGTACTTAGGTACTATTTTAGAGAAAGTAGAAAAAATATTTCTCGTAGGTAATGGGGTTCATGGTGATGATCCCAAAACCTATGATGAGGCGATATCAGATATCGACTCCGAGAAATGGTTAGAAGCAATGAAGTCAGAAATTGACTCAATGCACTCAAATCAAGTCTGGATTTTGGTAGATCTACTAGAAGGTATAGTACCTATTGGGTGTAAATGGATCTATAAGAGAAAGATTAGTGCAAATAAAAATATAGAGACATTCAAAGCTAGATTAGTGGCAAAAGGGTATAGTCAGTGTGAAGGTATTGACTATTAGGATATCTTTAGTCAGTAGCTATGCTAAAGTCTATGGATACATTTCTTGCTATTGCAGCCTATTTTGATTATGAAATATGGCAAATGGACGTGAAAATGGTGTTCTTAAATGGATACCTTGAGGAGGATATCTAAGTAAAACAACTGCTAGGTTTCACATCCAGTGATGCTGATCATAAAGTATGAAAGCTACAAAGATCCATATATGGACTTAAGCAAGCATCTCGGAGCTGGAATACTCGTTTTAATGTTGTGATCAAATTATTGGATTTCATCAAAAATGAGGAGGAACCATGTATTTTCAAAAAGGTCAGTGGGAGCGCTATTATCTTTCTTGTGCTGTACGTGGACAATATCCTCCTTATTGAGAATGATATTCCCATGTTGACCATAGTTAAAATATGGTTATCAAAAGAATTCTCCATGAAAGACCTACGAGAAGCATCCTTCATTCTAGAAATTAAGATCTATAGAGATAAACCGAATAGGATGCTAGGTCTTTCACAGAGAATATACATAGAGGAAGTGCTAAAAAGGTTTAGCATGGAAAACTCCAAGAGGGGTTTGGTACCCTTCAGACATGGCATTCATCTTTCCAAGAAGATGTGCCCTAGCACACCTGAGGAGATAGAATGCATAAGCAAGATTTCTTAGGCTTCAGCAATAGGGAGCCTCATGTATGCCATGTTTTGTACATGACCTAATGTAGCCCATGCTGTGAGTGTTACGAGCAGATATCAATCAAATCCAGATGAAGAACACTGAACTTCTGTGAAATATATCCTTAAGTACTTGAGAAGAACTAAGGATATGTTGTTGGTTTTTGGTAATAGAGAACTCCAAGTCCAACGGTATACAGACTCGGATTTTATGTTTGATATAGATGATCGAAAGTTGACATCTGGGAGTCTATTTATGTGTAATGATGGTGTTGTCAGTTGGAAGAGTTCTAAGCAGATAGTGATAGCAGATTCTACGATAGAAGCAGAGTACATCACTGCATTAGAAGCTACGAAGAAAGCATTCTAGTACAAGAAATTTATCACAAAAATTTAAGTGATGCCATCAGATGTCATTTCTCTCTACTGCGACAACAATAGTGCCATAGCCCTTGGTAAAGAGCCAAGGTCTCACCAAAAATCCAAGCACATCGAGCAGCGATATTACCTCATCCATGATTACCTCGAGAAAGGTTATGTCGAGGTCAAGAGAGTCAACTCCACAGACAATGCGGCAGACCCACTCATAAAGCTGTTGGGCCAGCAGAAAATCGAAATCCACCTTGAGAAGATGGGACTTAGATTTGTAGCTAAATGGCTTTAGGTCAAGTGGGAGTTTGTTAGATATATGTGCCCTAGAAGCTAGAATTGGCTAACACTTGTAATACACATCTAAGGATAAAATTATAATTTTGATTATAAATAATAAAATGGATTATTTTCTATCACAGTATATATTTGAAAGTGTCTGTGATACATCCCTTTAGTTAACGATAATGATAGTTCATATTTTCAAGAGTTGAAAATTTAAGACATAAATTTTCATTATTAACTCATAAAATGCTCTCGACCATAGCATCATCATGAGGATGGTGAATGATCCAGAAGGTTAGTGTACGATCACTTCTTTAGGATAGATGAGTCTTAGGTCTATAGTGTAGAGACACCAGAGAGAGTATAGGTACTCGTTAGAGAATGAGGGCACTAAGGGTGACCACCTCGAGTAGTCATTAGAAAGTCTACCTTCTCGTCAATGATTGGCTCGAAACTACATGGTGTGTCTGATTTTTTGACCTGAGGTGCATCGATAGTTCACCTTAAGGGTGTTATAGTTTGACTACACTATAACTCGATCTCCTAGCCATTCAAAACCCTGTGTTTATTGGCTATAACATGTTTACTGTAGGAATTAGATTGCACCAATAGGGGATCTATCTACCTCGGTAGATGAGGAGCAGCCCTATGATGATCATGAGAATCAAGTCCATAAGCTCATGACCATGGCAGAGTGAAATGATAGAAAGAGTTTCTATTAGAGTTTTCACATCGAACTTGAATCGAATGATTAATTCATATGACGAAAATTAGGGTTTGACGAGATCACCTTAACCCTAATCCGATCGAGGCTCAAGATGGAGGAATTTGATCACACAAGTAACTGCATCGAGAGATTCATTTTTAGTTCTTATGGGTTGCCACCATATGCTGCTAGGTGTCATTAATGGATTTTGGGAGCAATTAGAATGATTTGGATGATCGATCATACTAGTTGTCTGAATCAAAAAAGTTTTGATCCATCGGAAGGTGTTTCGATGATGGTAATGATAGAGATCATGATATATCCCATTATAATACGAAACTGAATCTAACTGGATCACACAAACAAGAGTTTGGATTTGGATATCATCAATTAGACTAATCCAATTCAATTGATTTGAATAAGATTTAATTAGGTTCAAGAAAATCATGCTAGCACATGATTAAGCCTAATATTTTTCTTCAACAATCATTAAAAGTTATCTCGACTGAGCCAAATATGTTTGGGCTCACTCAAGAATCTTTACTTGGTCTGACTAGAGCTTATCCAGGTTAGAAAAGGATTGTCTTAATTTATAAGATAAATTTGAGATAACACCTACCATTTTCCATCATCTGTTAAATCTTGTTCTTTGACTTTGGTCAAATATTGACTTTTGATACTTAGACAATTGCCCATGTATCATGCACCCACAGGAGAGTAGGTGGGGCTTTGTCCCCCTGCTAAAAGGAGGAAAGGGAGGGGGTGCACGCCAAGGGAGGTGTGCGCCCAAAGAGAATAAAGATTGGAGTCCCATATGGATGGGACTCCAGTTGCTTCTTCCTCTCTACCTGGGTGGTGCCAAAGAATCTTCTTTAACCAATCTTGGCACCACCTAAGGGGGTTTGTGAGGGACTCTAATCTGATTAGATCAGATGATGTCATCCCATCAATCAGATTTAGATATGATTGCACAAAGAGCCATAATTGACCGGGATGATGTGGTACTGCATAGCACAGCAGGGTCTATATAAACCCTGTCTGCACCCAAGATTGAGAGCTTCTACCCTCTGCCCATGCCACATAGCCTCTCTCTCTCCTTCTCCATGCCTCTTTTAGATTCCCTCTCTCCTCTCCATGCTCAAAATGTTTTAGGCTTTAGTTTGGTGTGATCCAAGGAAGAGAAAGGCGGTAAGAAAGCAAGAAGGCAGTACTGCTGCAAGAGACAACACCCGATCTTCACAAGGTATTTTCAAGATCTTCAAGATCATATACAGATTTGATCTTTGGAGTACAGATTAAAAAGAAGAAGATCTCCAGATCCTATCTAAGTGGATACTGATAAAGGTCAGGCGCTTGCATGGCTACATCCAGAACCTCAGGCAAACATCAGGATTATCATAGGATAATAGAATTACCTACAATAAGGTATAATTAAATTAAATTTATTTTATTTTATTTTATTTTATTTTATTAGATCAATAAAATTAGATCTAAAGAGTCTCAGATCTAATTTGAATCTAAGAGAAAATTTTTGAAATATCTCTCTAGATTTAATCAGATCTGAACGAACCTGATCCAGAAAATAGGATTTTTTCTTCACCTCGTAGGTAATGGGGTTCATGGTGATGATCCCAAAACCTATGATGAGATGATATCGAATATCGATTTTGAGAAATGGTTAGGGGCAATGAAGTCAGAAACTGACTCGATGCACTCAAACCAAGTCTGGACCTTGGTAGATCCACCTGAAGGTATAGTACCTACTAGGTGTAAATGGATCTACAAAAGAAAGATTGGTGTAGATAGAAATATGGAGACATTCAAAGCTAGATTACTGGCAAAAGGGTATAGTCAGAGTGAAGAAATTGACTATCAAGATATCTTTTCGTCAGTAGCCATGCTAAAATCCATCCGTACATTACTTGTTATTGCAGCCTATTTCGATTATAAAATATGGCAAATGGATGTAAATATAGCATTCTTAAATGGATACCTTAAGAAAGATATCTATATGGAGTAGCCACTAGGTTTCACATCCAGTTATATTGATCATAATGTATGCAAGCTACAAAGGTCCATATATGGACTTAAGCCAGCATCTCGAAGCTGGAATACTCATTTTAATGATGTGATCAAATTATTTGGTTTCATCAAGAACGAGAAGGAACCATGTATTTTCAAAAAGATCAGTGGAAGTGCTAGGTCTTCCTCGTATTGTACGTGGATGATATCCTCCTTATTGGAAATGATATTTTCATGTTGACTATAGTTAAAATATGGTTATCTAAAGAATTCTTCATGAAAGACCTAGGAGAAGCATCCTTCATTTTAGGAATAAAGTTCTATAGAGATAGACCGAATAGGATGCTAGGTCTTTCACAGAAGATGTACATAGAGAAAGTGCTAAAGAGGTTTAGCATGGAAAACTCCAAGAGGGGATTGGTATCCTTCAGACATGGCATTCATCTCTCCAAGAAAATGTATCCCAACACACCTGAGGAGATTGAACGCATAAGCAAAATCCCTTATGCTTCAGCAATAAGGAGCCTCATGTATGCCATGTTATGTACATGACCTGATATAACCCATGCTGTGAGTGTCACGAGCAGATATCAGTCAAATCTAGATGAAGAACACTGGACTTCTATGAAATGTATCCTTAAGTACTTGAGAAGAACTAAGGATATAATGTTGGTTTTTGGTAATGAAGAACTCAAGTCCGGGGGTATACAGACTCAGATTTTATGTTCGATATAGATGATCGAAAGTCAACATCTAAAAGTCTATTTGTGTGTAATGGTGGTGCTATCAGTTGAAAGAGTTCCAAGCAGATAGTGATATCAGATTCCACAATAGAAGCAGAGTACATTGCTGTGTCAGAAGCTGCGAAGGAGGCATTTTGGTATAAGAAGTTCACCGCAGAGATCGAAGTAAAGCCATCGGATGCCATTCCTCTGTACTGCGATAATAATGGTACTATAGCCCTTGCTAAGGAGCCGAGGTCTCATCAAAAATCCAAGCACATCGAGTAATGATACCACCTCATCCACGATTATCTTGAGAAAGGTTACGTCGAGGTCAAGAGAGTCGACTCCACAGACAATGCGGTAGACCCACTTACAAAGCCATTGGGCCAGCAGAAGATCGAAGCCAACCTTGAGAAGATAGAACTTTGATTTATAGCCAATTGGCTTTAGGTCAAGTGGGAGTTTGTTACATATGTGTGCCCTAAAAGCTAGATTGGCCGACACTTGTAATACACTTCTAAGGGCAAAATTATAATTTTAAGTATAAATAATAAAATGGATTATTTTCTATCATAGTTTGTATTTTGAAAGTATCTGTAATACATCCTTTGAGTTAATGGTAATAATAGCTCATATTTTCAAGAGTTAAAAATTTAAGATATGAATTTTCATTATTAACTCATAAAATGCTTTCAACCGTAGGATCATCATGAGGATGATGATTAATTCAGAAGGTTGGTATACAATCGCTTCTTTAGGAGAGATGAGTCTTAAGTCTATGGTGTAGAGACACCACAGCGAGAGTATAGGTACTCGTTAGAGAATGAGGGCACTAAGTGTGACCACCTCGAGTAGTCATAAGGAAGTCTACCTTCGCATCGATGACTGGCTCGAAGCTGCAGTGGTATGTTTGGTTCTTTAACCTGAGGTGCATCAGTGGTTCTCTTTTAGGGTGTTATAGTTTGACGACACCATAACTCGATCTCCTAGGCATTCAGAATCCTGAGGTGTATGTTGGCTATAGCATGTTCGTTATAGGAATTGGATTGCACCAATAGGAGATCTATCTACCTTAGTAGATGAGAAGCAGCCCTATGATGATCATGAGAATCAAGTCCATAAGCCCATGGCCATGGCAGAGTGAAATAATAGAAAGAGTTTCTATTAAGGTTTTTCACATTGGACTTGAATCGACCTAATCTGGTCGGGGCTCAAGATAGAGGAACTTAATCACATAGGTAACTGCACTGAGAGGTCTGCTTTTAGTTCTGATGGGTTGCCACCATATGCTGCTTCGTGTCATTGGTAGATTTTGAAAGCAATTAGAATGAATTAGATGATCGGTCATACTAGTTGTCTGAATCAGAAAAGTTTTGATCCATCAAAAGATGTTTCGATGACGTCGATGATAGAGATCGTGACATATCCCATTATCATATGAAATTGAACCTAACTAGGTGACACAAAGAAGGGTTTGGATCTGGATGTCATCAATTAGACTAACCCAATTTAATTGATTTGAATAAAATTCAATTAGGTTCAAGGAAATCATGCTAGCACACGATTGGGTGACACAAAGAAGGGTTTGGATCTGGATGTCATCAATTGGACTAACCCAATTTAATTGATTTGAATAAAATTCAATCAGGTTCAAGGAAATCATGCTAGCACACGATTGAGCCTAATATTCTCCTTTAACAATCATTAAAGCTTATCTTGATTGAGCCAAATGTGTTTGGGCTCACTCAGAAATCTTTACTTAGTCTGACTGGAGCTTGTCCAAGTCATAAAAGGGTTATCTTAATTTATGAGATAAATTTAAAATAACACCTATCATTTTCGGTCACCTGCTAAATCTTATTTTCGGACATTGGTCAAATATTGACCCTGAACACTTAGACATCTGCACCCATGGGAGAGCACCTAGGGACTTGTCCCCCTGCTAAAATATAGACAGGAAGGGGGCATATGCCTAGGGAGGCGTGCACCCCATGAGGATAAAAGATGGAGTCCCATATAGATGGGACTCTAGGTTGCTTCAGGGGATTAAACTCTGTGGCATCAAGAAGTCTTGTTTGACCCAGTCTTGGCACCACCTTTGGAGGGTTTTGAGGGTCTCTCATCTGATTGGATCAGATAATGTCATCCCATCAATCAGATTTAGATCTAATTGCACAAAGGGCCGTGATTGGCTAGGATGATGTGGCACTACATGGCGCAGTAGGATCTATATAAATCCTATCTGCGCTTAGAATTTAATGCTTTCGCCTTTAAACCATGCCACATAGCCTCTCTCCCTCCTTCTTCATACCACCCTCTAGTCCTCTCTCTCCTCTCCACGCCCAAGGGCTTTTGGGCATGAACAAGGTGTGATCCAAGCAAGTGAAAGGCACAAGGAAAGAAAGAAGGCAGTACTGCTGTAAGAGACAACGACTGTTCTTCAAAAGTAGTTTTGAAGATCCTCAAGATCAGATCTAGATATGATTTTTGGAGGATTGATTGAGAAGGAGAAGATCTCTAGATCTTATTCGAGTGGATGTCGGTAGAGGTCAGACGCTTGCGTGGCTACATCCAGAACCTCAGGCAAACATCAAAATCATCATAGGATAATTGGATTATCCAAAATAAAGATATAATTAAATTAAATTTAATTTTAATTTTAATTTTTATTATTAGATCGATAAGATCAGATTTGAGGAGTCTTAGATCTGATTAGGATTTTAGAGAAAAAATTTTTGAAATATTCCTCTTGATCCAATCAGATTTGAATGAACCTGACCCAAAAAATAAGGCTTTTTCCTTCACCATATGCATAAACTTCAGAATATCTTGGCTGAGCTCATGAACATGTTGGTTACTACTGAGCTTTCTATGATAGATTCTAAAGACTCAGTACTTGATATGGAGCTGATTTCTTTCAAGAGAGTTTTTTGGAAAGAAGAAGTCTGACAAAAAAAATATTTTCATTGCAACACTAACGACCACTGAAAGTGGAACTATCCTTTGTACCTGGATAGCCTAAAGAACAAGGAGGCAGATCCTTTTGGAGGTATGCTTGTTATAGAATATAATCTTATAGTTTCTTCTGCATCCAGTTGGATGCTTGACTCTAGTTCTAGTGCTCACTTGTAAACTTTTATGCAGGATCTTGAGGATAGCAGAAGGCTGAGGGATGGTAATATGATCCTATGCATCGAAAATAGAGCAAGAGCTACTACTGTAGCCATGGGAATCTATCCTCTGCCATTACCATCAGGATTAGACTTAGTACTTAGGGACTATTTTTATGTGCCTGCAGCAAGTAGGAATTTAATTTTTGTTTCATGTTTAGCACAAGAAGGCTATGTAATTAGTTTTCTTAAGGACCATTGTAATATGCTTTATGAAAGAAATAAAATTGCAAGTGATTTTCTTATAAATGGTCTGTATCAGTTACATATTGATGTTTTTATTTTTAATATCGAGTAAAACGTGAATGCCATAGGATCAAAATGACCTAGGGATAGTCTAAATGATAGGTATCTTTGGCACCTTAGGCTAGTTCATATAGCCAAAGATAGGATTAATAAATTGAAGAAATTCAAGCTATTGAGTCTGTTGACTTTCGAGTCATATTCGATTTATGAATCATGCCTTCATGGCAAAATAACCAATCTCTCTTTTATAGGACATGGGAAAAGGGCCACAGACCTACTTGCCCTAGTACATACTAATGTATGCGGCCCATTTGATATGTCGGTCAGGGATAATTATGTCTACTTCATCACTTTTATCGATGATTTATCTCGGTACGGCTATGTGTATGTGATGCAACACAAGTCTGAAGCTTTTGAAAAGTTCAAAAAATTTAGACTCAAAGTAGAAAAATAAATAGAAAAATCTATTAAGATTCTTCGATCAGATCGAGAAGGTGAATACCTTACTCAAAAATTTTTGGACTATCTTAAGGAGTTTCGAAATAGAGAAATCAGATGCTATTAAATATGGTCTGATCCATGATGAGCTTCACGAACCTTCCTGAGTTTCTTTGGGGATATAGTATGATAACTGCTATATATTTACCGAATAGAGTTTCCTCTAAGACCATTCCTACCATACCGTATGAGATATGGCATGGTAAGAAATCAAGTTTGAGTCATCTCAAAATTTGGGATTGTCTGGTTCATGTCAAGAGACAATAGGTGGATAAATTAGAGTCAGATCCTTTAGAGCTTGGTTTATTGGATATCCTAAAGAGTCATTAGGATATTATTTCTATCTTTTAGAAGATCACAATATGATTATGAGTCGACATGCCATCTTTATTGAAAAATAGTTTATTCAAGATGGTGGCATCGGAAGATAGAATAGACTCAAGGAGAAAGTCTCCAATGAGTAATGAGCTAAGGAACCTATGAAATCCAATCAGATTGAGCCAACCCAGATACTACCTCCTCCACCTCATAGATCAAGTAGAATTTTCCATCCTCCTGAAAGGTACTTAGGTACTATATCAAAAGACGTAGAGAAAGTATTTCTCATAGAAAATGGGGTTCATGGTGAGGATCTCAAAACTTATGTTGAGGCAATATCAGCTATTGACTCTGAGAAATGGTTAAAGGCAATGAGGTCAGAGATTGACTCAATGCATTTGAACCAAGTCTGGATCTTGGTAGATCCACCTGAAGGTATAGTACCTATTGGGTATAAATGGATCTTCAAGAGAAAGATAGGTGCTGATGAAAATGCAGAGACATTCAAAGCAAGACTCGTAGTGAAAGGATATAGTCAGCACAAAGGTATTGACTATCAGGATACTTTTTTGCCAGTAGCCATGCTCAAATTCATCTGCACATTGCTTGCTATTGCAGCCTATTTTGATTATGAAATATGGGAGGTGGACATGAAAATGGTGTTCTTAAATGGATATCTTGAGGAAGATATCTATATAGAATAGCCACTAGGATTCATATCCAGTGATAATGATCACAAAGTATGTAAGCTGTAAAGATCCATATATGGACTTAAGCAAGCATCTTGGAGTTGGAATGCTCATTTCAATGATGTAATCAAATCATTTAGATTCATCAAGAATAAGAAGGAGCTCTATGTTTTCAAAAAGATCAGTGAGAGCGCTGTTGTCTTATTTGTACTGTACATGGATGACATCCTCCTAATTGAAAATGATATTTCCATGTTGACTATAGTCAAAATATAGTTGTCTAAGGAGTTCTCTATGAAAGATCTAGGAGAGGCATCCTTTATTCTGAGAATTAATGTCTATAGGAATAAATTGAATAGGATGCTGGGTCTCTTATAGAAAATATACATAGAGGAAGTGCTGAAGAGGTTTAGCATGAAAAACTCCAAGAGGGATTTAGTTCCCGTCAGATATGGCATTCATCTCTCCAAGAAGATGTGCCTAGCACACCTAAGGAGATTGAATGCATGAGCAAGATCCCTTATGCTTCAATAATAGGAAGCCTCATATATATCATGCTATGTACATGACCTGATATCGTCCATGCTGTGAGTGTCATGAGCAGGTATCAGTCAAATCTAGATGAAGAGCAATGAACTTCTGTGAAATATATCCTTAAGTACTTGAGAAGAACTAAGGATATGTTTCTAGTTTTTGGTAATGGAGAGCTTTAGGTTTAGGGGTATACAGACTCGAATTTTATATCTGACATAGATGATCGAAAGTCGACATCTAGAAGTATGTTTATTTATAATGGTGGAGCTATCAGTTGGAAGAGTTTCAAGTAGATGATGATAGCAGACTCCACCATGGAAGTAGAGTACATCGCTCTATCAGAGGTTGTAAAGGAGACGTTCTGAAATAAGAAGTTCACTACAGAGCTCGGAGTGATGCCATCAGATGCCATCCCTCTGTACTATGACAACAATGATGCCATAGCCCTAGCTAAGGAGCTGAGGTCTCACCAAAAATTCAAGCACATCGAGCAGCAATACCACCTCATCTGCGATTACCTCGAGAAGGGATACATCGAGATCAAGAGAGTCAACACTGCAGATAATGCGGCTGATCCGTTGATAAAGCCATTAAGCTAGTAGAAGATCGATGCCCATCTTAAGAATATGGTACTTATATTTGTAGCCAATTGGCTTTAGGTTAAGTGGGAGTTTGTTAGATGTGTGTCCTAGAAGCTAGATTAGTTAAACACTTATAATACACTTCTAAGGGCAATTTTATAATTTTGATTATAAATTAATGAAAAGATTATTTTCTATCATAGTGTGTATTTAAAGTATCTATGATACATCCTTTGAGTTAATGATAATGATAATTTATATTTTCAAGAGTTGAAAATTTAAGACATGAATTTTTATAATTAACTCATAAACTGCTCCTGACCGTAGGATCATCATGAGGATGGTGATCGATCTAGAAGGTTGGTATACGATCGCTTTCTTAGGATAGATATATCTTGAGTTTATGATGTTGAGATATCAGAGCGAGAATATAGGTACTTATTAGAGAATGAGGATACTGAGCGTGACCATCTCAAGCAGTCATAAAAAAGTCTACCTTCATATCGATGACTGACTCGATGCTGCAGTGGTGTGTCTGGTTCTTTTACCTGAGGTGTATCGATAGTTTATCTTGAGGGTGTTATAGTTTGACTATACCATAACTCAATCTTTTAGCCATTCAGAATCCTGAGGTGTATGTTGGCTATAGCATGTTCATTGTTGGAACTGCATTGCACTAATAAGGGATCTATCTACCTCGGTGGATGAAGAGTAGTCCTATAATAATTATGAGATGAGTCCTTAAGCCCATGGCCATGGCAGAGTGAAGATGATAGAAAGAGTTTCTATTAGAGTTTCACATTGGACTCAAATCGAATGATTTATATGACGAATGTTGGGTTTGACGAGTTCATCTTAACACTAATCCAGTCGGGGCTTAAGATAGAAGAACCCAATCACATAGATAACTACACCAAGAAATTTGCTTTCAATCCTGATGGGTTGCCACTATATACTGCTAGGTGTCACTAGTGGATTTTGGGAGTAATTAGAATGATTTTGATGATTGATTATTCTAATTGTATGAATCAAAAAAGTTATGGTCCATCAAAAGGTGTTTCGATGATGTCGATGATAGAGATTGTGATATATCTCATTATCATATGAAATTAAACCTAACTAAATCACACAAACAAGGGTTTGGGTTTGGATGTCATCAATTGAGCTAATCCAGTTTGATTGATTTGGATTAGATCTAATCAGGTTCAAGGTAATTGTGCTAGCACATGATTGAGCCTGACTTTCTTCTTGCATAATCTTTCTAATTCATTGCAACTGAGTTAAATTTGATTTGACTTATTCTTGTATCTTGAATGGATTTATTTTTATTTGACTAAAATCTATCCAGATCAGATTAATTGTAGAAATTAAATCCATTCATAGTGCAAATGGACTAGGGTCAAAAGTTGACCTGTTTGAAACGACTGAGGGTCACCTAATTAGATGCTATTAAAAAATTTTCTAGAAACTATTTTTATCTAATTTTTGGATATGTGTTAGGGAATGAGTCATACATTGGGTGTACCAAATTTTGTGATTTTTGAAGGTCCCTAGGCTAAGTTATGATAGAGTTTGATTTGGATCAAACTCTTGAGGGAAGAGTCCTAAGCACAGTAGACTCTTCCTTATCTACTCATGATGACACCATTTTGAAGTCTTTTTGGCATGAAAACTAGATAGGATCTAGTACTCTATGTGGGGAATAAGACCTAAGTCCCAACGATAAAAATAGCATAGTTATTTTGGTCAAATGGGACTCCTTTAGGCATTGGTATTTGATATAAATTCTTCTCATGCCAAGGCACTTCAATGCAAGTTTTATTTTTCACCCAAAAGGCTGCCACCCCTTCCATCTTCCACACCCCCTCTAGTCCTCTCTCTCCCCATCTTCCATATGCTAAAGGTTGGGCATAAATCAGAGAGGAAGATCTAATCAAAATTATGAAGAGTTCAGCATCTACGCGATGGTGTTCGTGAGACGGACAAGCTGCCTTCTCAAATTATTTTGAAGGTTCTTTAGATCAGATCTAGATTTGATCTTTGAAGAAAAGATTTATGAGGACAAGACATCCTGATCTTGCCTGAGTGGATACAAGTAGAGGCCAGGCACGTGCGTGGCTCCTTCTAGAACCTTAGGATAACTCAAGATCATCGCATGATAATCTGATTACCCAAAATAAGATATGAAATTAAATTAGATTTAATTTTATTTTAATCTTAATATTAGATCTTAAAGGATTAGATTCGAGATGTCTCAGATCTGATTATGATCTTAGAAGAAAAAATTTTGAAGTATTCCTTTAGATTTAATTAGATCTGAACGATCCTATATCAAAAAATGGGGTTTATCCTCAATGGAGACGCTAGTATAACATGGAGGTGAGATGTAAGAGTACATCTACATTGAACATGATCAATATAGCACTCTACTATCAAAAATAGCTAACTAAGACTGATGGGCATAACTGTCCCTCCAACTTGAGATTACCATGGTGACTTGCAAGCAACTCACTGTACTTTGGTGCCAACCTACCTATATTTCTAATATAGCAACGAAAGATTTTTGGATACAGTCAAGTACTTGTAGAGTCGGTATGTGAGTCAAGATGGGATTGACCACTTCTGATTAAGTTCAGGAAGTGAATGTCTTATTGTGTTTCAATTTAGCAAAACTTAGGCCTAGATAATCCTTGTGAAGAGTCACGAGATTTACAAACTTTGAAATACAATATGGATGACTTATATGAGTGTTGATAGCTAACTCAAAATTGTCCTGAGCATTATGGGTCAAAGGGATAAATTATACGGTAACCATAGGCCAGGATTCTAAGGATATTACTTTGCATACATTCGATCTATTTGAACATCGAGTATCATTGCTAGATAGTAATTTTGATTGATACAGGAATTGGTTCCTATGCTACCGACTTAGATTTGAACCAATGGGGTTACACATATAAAAGGTTGTTATCTGATCGGATGGTTAATCAATGATTTAGAATCATTCTTAGGTCAAACAAACAATGCGATTGATGTTTGACCTAATGCAAGTATTGCAGGAGAATCAATTAGCAATTAGATTACTAATTGGTTTAATTTGATTAAGTAATTAGGCTTAGATCAAGTCTAATTGAGTTAGATTTAATTAGAACTAGTTTGGACTTAATTGGATTAAGTCCAATTGGTTTATTGGATAAGCCAATTGCAAGAAAGAATAAGTTCTAGTTCAATTAGGACTTAAGTACACCTAATTTCTAATTTGATTAAAAATTAAGCCTAATTTAGATTGAATTAAATCTGATTTAATTAGGCTCCTAATTAAATTAAGATTGTCTTTTAATTAGGTTGACTCAAAACTATTTTGATTTGGATTCAAAAGATTTTGACCTAATCAAAATAGGAGGGTCCTAGTTAGACTAGGACTCCTCCCTTCCTCTGTTGCGCCACTAAGAAAGGTCCATGCCCATTATTTCAGATGTTTATGTGAAACATTCCACACCTAAAAGGTGATCTCCATGCCCCAAACCTGGTTGTTTTGGAAATTAGTTTGAACAAGTCAAACTAGGAAAGTGTTTTCTCTTCCATAGACTCTATACGATAGACTTTTATAAAACCCAACTACCTCCCTTGGAAGGCACCAAATAAAATCAAATTAAATCTAATTTTTGGCATAAAAAAGGAACTCATATTGGCATTATTTCTTGGTTCTCTCCATGCAAAATTAGAATGGGGTGGCATCCAAATCCAAAAGTTGGATGCCACCAAGAGTCCTTATTCTCTTATCTTTGACCTAGTCTTCCCTAAAATAGTGGAACGCCAACTCAACCCATGCCTCTCTAATTTTTGTCGCCCCTTTTTTCACTTCTTAATGTATGTGATGTTCTAATATCTCACACAAAAAAAATTAGGGGTGTTTGATTCCTATGGGACTCTTCCTATAAGAAAGGATTAAGGCATCTAAATACTAGATTTTTGTACTTCAAAATCTGAGAGAGAAAGGCTGAGGGACGTAGGAGGTTGACGTCCAAGATGTTGGGCGTTGAAGGTTTATTTTGGACATGATATGGATCATGTCCTGTTAGGACAAGGAGAAGAGAAGAAAGTCTTCTCTTAGGTTCTCCTTAAGAGCTTTTTCTTGTCCAAGTTTTGCAACATCTTTCATGGTAAAAATCAGAGAGAAAAGAAGATGGAGTGTGAAAAAGTACTAGAGGAGAAGGTCTCCTCTTGTCTAGGTATGGAGATCAATTTAAGACATCAATCATTGATGTCTAGAAAGAGAAGATGTGTCTTCTCTTAAGGCTTTTCTTTATATTTTTATTTTTTAATTTTTGAAAGATCCAAGGGCTGGACTTCTTCCCTAATCCTTCTTATGTTCTTCATCTCTTGGAGTATCCAAGAGATTCGAAGAATATTTCTTTGATTAACCATGAGGAGGGATCCGCGAGAACCTAGCACTTCGAGCAGATCTTCTCTTGATAAACCTCCAATCTATGTTGCAGATTCATGTAAACTATCCATAGAGGCCAGATGCACTGTGCGGCTGCAAGCAATAAAGGATGATATTGGTTTTCAGCCGCAGTAATCTCGACCCATGCAAAGGTAAGAGATTTGATCTCTTCTCTCACCTAGATGCGATCTAGGATTTTCTAGAACTTTTCTACATTTAGGTGTTGATTTGATTAATACCAACCATACTTGATTTATTTTCAGATTTATGATTTCATCTTGACATGTCATAGGTCCTAGATGTAGGGTTTAGTGATTAGATCACATTCATACTTAGATTAAATTGTTTAATCTATATTTTTCATTGCTTCTAAATTTAAAAAAGTTTCAAAATATATGCATGAAATCTAGCATGTTTTCCAACAATGGTATCAAAGCTCTAGGTTCTATTATGACATGATCATATTTTGCATTAAAATAAATCTAAAAATAAAATTCTAAAGATCATAGATACTGATCATAAGATTATTTTGTTGTAAGGTTAACCCCTTACAATGAAAAGGTTATCCTTGTATGTGCTGATCTGTAAACTGAATCATGAATAAGTTAGATACGATCTAATTAGATTTATGACTTTTTTTCTAATTTTAAATCTAAAATAAATAGATATTTGATCTATTATTAATTATTTAGAATATATCTAAATAATGTAGGATCACACAAACTGATTATAAGGTTATCCTGCTATAAGATTTATTCCTTACAGTGCATAAATTATCTCAGTATGTGCTGACCTGAATAACCTAAATCATAAATATGTTAGATTAAATTTAAGAAAATTTATGATTTATTTTTAGATTTTAAATGTAAAATTGATTGGTTTATAATCTAAATTTTTAATTATTTTGATGTGATTTGAATAATATGTGTTTCATGTTTAAATCTAGTTCCTTATTACATATGTTCGATATGTAGTTTTTGTTTTTGAATCTAGAATGAATATGTATGACATATTTGATTTATAGAAATTAAATTGCAAAATTACTATTTGCAAAACCCTAGATTCGAAACCCTTGGATATGATCAAAATATTGAAATAAATTAGATCTAAAATCATAAATTGAATTTGATTCAATGTAAATTATTTATATGACTTGAAAATGTTTCAAATAATGAAATCAGAAACTAGTTATGAGGTTTCAAACCCCAACCCATAAGCCTTGAACTTTATTGAGAATTAAGTAATTATTTAGAATCTAGGTTTGTGATTTGAAGATCCTAAGACAATTTCACAAAATATGGATTAAAGGGTTATGGGTTAGTTTGATCAGGTCATTAATTGGGTTAGACCTAGGGTTAGATTAAATATAAATTGAGTTAAAAAATTGATAAAATCTAATTAATAGTTAATTAGGATTAGATCATTTTTTTTCTATATATCAATTCAATAGTCATGGTTGATCATAGTCCATACATCTAATAAATGGACCTAATCATGGCTCAGTGGTCAAGTCCGAGTCTTTAGGCAGACCAAATCAAAACTGATAAACCAATTGATGTCTAAGATAAGTCTGGCATTTATGATTGATGGTTTTTAATTGCTAGCCCACTTACCTGGCCATTTTTGATGGTATCTAAGCCAAGCTTTGGTAGACCCTTCCACCGATCTCACTTACCTAGCCAATATGGTTAACCAGCTTTTGATTTGGTTGCTCATTGATTCGTACTAATTCATGTCATATAGAAAATCAGTAAGGACTAATTTTGATCAGTAAGACTGATATAGGTGCCTATAGACTAAAATTGATCCTAGTTCTTATCGATGACTTGAAAAGTTAGTGGGAAGACTTGACTTGGTGAAGTCAGTGAAAGCAATTTGGTCCACGTCCTCTCTATCCTCAAATTACTAATAATTTAAATTCTCTAAAATTATTAGCTTCTTAAAATGATAAAGTTATGGGGATAACTGAGTCCTAGCCTCCCATTAAGTTGGATGATAATAGGTCCATTAAATCAATAATCATTGGAGGCCCATAGGCTTGGTGCTTATTGACTAATGAAATTATCATTCATAATATGATAACTTAGAAGTGTCTCTCTAATAATGGTTAGGTTGGCCAACCAAAGATGGGCTTAATCATTCATTGGTTAGATGCACCAAGTATGGTCATGTTAATGGTTGGACCTAATCGGATCCTTGCAGTGGAGGCCAAAGCCTACTGATTAAGTTTCTAGGGTAAAATTAAATTACTAAAAGTTGTTTAGAGAATAATTGGTTGAAGAACCTATCCGTAGATGCACATGGATTGCTGACCAAAGTCGGACTTATGTGCAGTCTATTTGGATTCTAGTACTTGCTAGAAAATTAAAGTAATTCCTCGAATTGGAGGTAAAGGCTATCAATTCGTATAAAATAGTGGAAGAACCTTTAGACTAAAGTTCAAGTCTCTAGGCTTAAAATAATTTATATACATTAGGTCATTGTTCTCTTTTCTATTCAAATTAAGGCTAAATCCTATTTGCTCCATTCACTGTTAGACAGTGATTAACTTATGGGACCTAAATTTGATAATTAGTATTAGAAGTTGAATTTGGTTCAACAGCATGAAGGGATTCGTGTTGGGGCTTAAAGGCCTAGTTAAAACAAAAAGTTCAAGACTGACCCAAATCAGATAGAATGCTTCTACTGTTAGAAGCAGTGTTATAGGAAGAAGAATTGTCTTGCTTTCCTTGATCCTGACAAGCTGAACAGGAGAAAAGAGTAAAGAGTTGCTCATCAAGGATGTTATATGATAACATATTGCAATTTCTCTATATGTAATTCTACTAGCTGGGTAATAGATATCGGTAGTCTTATGCAATTTTTTGCAAGGACTTAAGGTAAGTGGAATATTTGAAAATGATGAGAGATTCCTAAACATTAGGGGTGAAGGTCCTATTCCAATCCTAGCTTTAGGAATCGTCAAACTAATTTTCAATACAAATGTTGTCATTTAGAGTGACTGTCACTATTATCCATCATTTATAATGAATGTGATCTTTGATAGCCTTTTGGCCAAAGATGATTATAATTTATTAATAAAAGAAGATTATCATGATATCATTGAGAATGATATTACAATAATACATAAACAATGAATAAATTATATTTAATATTAACACAGCCTGTTAAGTATAATGTACATATCTAGTAAAAACCCAAGCTAGATAATGTCAATTTTTCATTATGATTGCAGACAACCTATCTAGGTATGGGTACGTCTTGCCTGAATCTTTTAAAATGTTCAAATAATTCTATAATTAAATAGAAAAATAAATTAAAAAATATATTAGAACTTTTTGATCGAATCGAGGAGGTGAATACTTATGCAGTGAGTTTTTGACATATCTAAGAGAGAATGGGATTCTCTTTCAGTGGACTCCTTTTGGAATATAGTGTATCAAAAAGAAGAAATCGAACTATGTTAGACATGGTTTGATCCATGATGGGATTTACTAGTCTACCTATTTCTGAGCTATGATCTTGTGACTACTTGTTTTACTTTGAAAAATATTTCGAGTAAACCTATTACATTGACTTCATATGGGACATGGATCGGGTGTGGACCTAGACTCTCTTATCTTTGGGTTTGGGGTTGTTAGGTCTACGTCAAATATTTGCACACAGAAAAATTTGGAGCTTGGTCCCATAGGTGTATGATTATAGGATACCCTAAGAAAACTAGGGGTTATTAGTTCTACCATGCAAAAGAACCAAAGTTGTTCTCAGTAGCAGAGCATCCTTTTTAGAAAAGAAGTTTCTTAGAAAAAGAACTGATGCCACTAAAGTTGAACTTAAGAAAGTTAGATCGATAGAAAGAACCAATACAATCCAGTAAACCTACAAAATTGGATTTGATTAGATTAAACATGGAGCCTATTAAAGTGGCACTATTACGGAGATCCAATAGTGTACCATGTTAGCTAGATAGATACTTTGGTATCTAGATCTGGGACGACAATCCTATTGAGCTCAATGAGAATAACAAGGATCCGATCATCTATATGGATGCTATGCAGTGGTCTAACTCTAAGAAGTGGCTTGGATCTATAAAATCCAAATTGAAGTCCATAAGGATCAATATTGTATGGACACTAGCTGATCCACCTGAAGGGATAAAACCCATTAGGTGCAAATGGATTTTCAAAAGGATCAGAGTGGCACAGATGAGAAGATGTTGACCTATAAATCCCATTTGGTAGAACATACATTTTGAAGGTATGTCTTCGTTATGAATAAAGATGGACCCTGCATCTATAAATAGGCAAATAGTTCTATAGTGTTATTTCTTATATTGTCTTTGGCTGACATTCTCTTAATCGAGAATGACATTCCAGCATTATAAGAAATAAAAATTTAGCAGTCATATTATTTCTTCATGTACAAGACCAGACATAGTATACTCACTAAAGGTAGTAAACAAATACTAGTTTGATCCGGATGAGAACCACTGAAAGATTATAGGGACAATCCTTAAGTATTTGAGAAATACTAAGGTCCAGTGATTCATATATGGAGAAACTAACATAAAACATATGGGATTTTTGGTTCCAGTCTTAGTCAGATAAAGACGACAGCAGGAAAGTGTTGGATCATGAATTTATCCTAGAGGGAGGAGCAATCTACTAGAAAGGTTCAAAGCAGGATATTGTAGCATATTCTATTAGTGATGTAGAGTACATCATGGTATATAATGCTGCCATATAGGTTGTGTGGTAGCATAGTTCATTAGCAAGCTGGGAGTGGCACCCTCCACCAATGGTCCAATCCTAATGTAGCACTGGAGCCATCACCAAAGAATCAAAGGTGCACCATAGGACTAGCATACTTTGCATCACTATCACCATAGATTTTGATCAGGATGAGGTTGACTTTTAGAAGATCAACGAAAAATGAGAACTTAACCAACCCATTTACTAAAGCCTCAAAACTAAGGAGTTCTATAAACTCAAGTGGAAGATAGGTATTTGATATTGTTCTGATTGACTTTAGTTCAAATGGGAATTGTTAGAAAATGTATCCTAAAGCGAATCATCTAAGTTGTAGATGATTGGAATCAGTATATGAATTATCAAATAATAATAGTTATTTGGCTTATTCATCATAAAAGAGCTATCTTCCTTAAATGAGCTCCTAAATTATGATGAAGTCCTTAGAACCATACTCAATTGATAAAGAAAGATTTATCGGATGGTTCTTAAATTATTCACGACCAAATGATAAGTTATTAATAAGGATGACAGCTTATCGAATGCAGGTTACTGCAAGTCATATGCATTAGTTGTCCACATAACCAAGTGGGGTGGAGACACTGATATGACATGCAAGTGAGATATAGGAGTACATCTACACTGAACATGATCAATGTAGTACTCTACTATCAAGAGTAGCTAACTAAGATCGATGGGTATAAGTATCCCTTTGATCTGAGATCACCATGGTGACTTGCAAGCAACTCATTATACTTTGGTGCCAACCTACCTATATTTCTAATATAGCAATGAAAGATTTTTGGGTATAGTCAAGTACTTGTAGAGTCAGTGTGTGAGTCAAGATGAGATTGACCACTCCTGATAAAGTTCAGGAAGTGAATATCTCGCTGTATTTCAATATAGCAAAACCTAGGCCTGGGTAATCCTCGTGAGGAGTCACAGGATTTATAAACTTTGAAATATAATATGGATGACTTGTATAAGTATTAACAGCTAACTCAATGTCATCCTAAGCATTATGGATCAAAAGGATGAATTACACGATAACCATAGGCCAGGATTCTAAGAATATTGCTTTACATACATTCGACCTATCCGAACATCGGGTACCATTGCTAGATGGTCATTTCAATTGGTACATAAATTGATTTCTAAGCTATTGACTTAGGTTTGAACCTGTGGGGTCACACACATAAGAGATTGTTACCTGATCGGATGGTTGATCAATGATTTAGAATCGTTCTTAGGTCAAACAATCAATATGATTGATGTTTGACCTAATGCAAGTGTTGTAGGAGGATTGATTAGCAATTAATTGCTAATCATCTTAATTTGATTGAGCAATCAGACTGTGATCAAGTCTAATTAAATTAGATTCAATTAAAATTAGTTTAAACTTAATTAGATTAAATTCAATTGATTTATTGGATTAGCTAATTGTAGGGAAGAACAAGTCCTAATTCAATTAGGACTTGAGTGCACCTAATTTCTAATTTAACTAAAAATTAAATCTAGTTTAAATTTAATTAAATTAAATTTAATTAGGCTTATAATTAGATTAGAATTGCCTTTTAATTAGATTGATTCAAAACTATTTTGATTTGGGTTCAAAAGGTTTTGACCAAGTCAAAATAGGAGGGTCCTTGTTAGACTAGGACTCCTCCCTTCTTCTCTTGCACCGCTAAGAAAGGTCCATGCCTATTATTTCAGATGTTTATGTGAAACATTCAATGCCTAAAAAGTGATCTCCATGCCCCAAACCTGGTTGTTTTGGAAATTAGTTTGAACAAGTCAAACTAGGAAAGTGTTTTCTCTTCCATGGACTCTATACGATAGAGTTTTATAAAACCCAACTACCTCCCTTGGAAGGTGCCAAATAAAATCAAATTAGATCAGATTTTTGGCATTAAAAGGAAATCATATTGGTGTTATTTCTTGGTTCTCTCCATGCAAAAATAGAATGGGGTGGCATCCAAAAGTTGGACGCCACCAAGAGTCCTTATTCTCTTGTCTTTGACTTAGTATTCCCTAAAATAGTGGAACGCCAACTCAGCCCATGCCTCTCTAATTTTTGTCACCCCTTTTTTCACATCTTAATGTATGTGAGGTTCTGATATCTCATGAAAAAAAATTAGGAGAGGGGCCATCCAAGAGTTGGACGTCCCCTTAACTTCCTTGTTTGAAATGTTTTGACTAGGTCTTTGACCTAGTGTTTGATTCCTATAGGACTCTTCCTTTAAGAAAGAATTAAGGCATCTAAATACCAGATTTTTGTATGCCAAAATCTAAGAGAGAAAAAGTGAGGGAAATAGGAGGTTGATGTCCAAGGTGTTGGGCATTTAGGGTTTATTTTGACCATGATACGGATCATGTCCTGTTAGGATAAGGAGAAGAGAAGAAGGTCTTCTCTTAGGTTTTCCTTGAGAGCTTTTTCTTGTCCAAGTTTTGCAAGATTTTTCATGATAAAAATTAGAGAGAAAAGAAGATAGAGTGTGGAAAAATACTAGAGGAGAAGGTCTCCTCTTGTTCAAGTGTGGAGATCAATTTAGGACATCAATCGTTGATGTCCAAAAAGAGAAGATGTGTCTTCTCTTAGGGCTTTTCTTTATATTTTTATTTTCTGAATTCTCAGAGATCCAAGGGTTGGACTTCTCTCCTAATCCTTCTTGTGTTCTTCATCTCTTAGAGTATCCAAGAGATCTAAAGAATATTTCTTTGATTAACCATCAAGAGGGATCTACGAGAAGCTAGCACTTCGAGCAGATCTTCATTCGATGAATCTATGATCTGTGTTGTAGCTTCTTATGGACTATCCTAGAGGTCGGGCACACCGTGTGGCTTCAAACAATAAAGAACAACATCGATTTCAACCATGGTGCTCTCAACCCACGTAAAGGTAAGAGATTTGATATCTTCTCTCACCTTAATGCGATCTAGGATTTTCTAGAACTATTCTAGATTTAGGTGTTAATTTGACTAATACCAACCATGCTTGATTTATTTTAGATTTATGATTGCATCTTGACATATCATAGATCCTAGATGTAGGATTTAGTGATTAGATCACATGCATAATTAGGATTTAGTGATTTTTGACATATCACATGCAAAAATTTTGAAATATGTGCATGAAACCCTGCATGTTTTCCAACATTGGCTTAGGTTCAAATTTATGGGGTCACATACATAAGAGATTGTTACCTAATCAGATGGTTAATCTATAATTGAGAATCATTCAATGATCGAATCATCAATGCGATTAATGATCGATTAAGTGCAAATATTATAGGAGGATCAATTAGCAATTGGATTGCTAATTAGCTTAATTTGATTGAGCAATCAGACTGAGATTGAGTCTTGTTGGTGCAAAATTTGGTTGACACCGAGGTCTGTATTGGAGTTGAAAAAGATGAGTGATAAGAGTGCGATGTTGCCATTAAGACACCGTATTTATCAGTTTAATTCGACTTCTTAAAATAACTAAAAATACATAGATAGCAGCGAGTCGGGTCAAATCCACAGGGAAGGTAGTGTCTTTAGATTTGAAATCTTTGATTTTTGAAAAAAGAAAAGAAAATAAAAGAGTGTTGAAATCAAAAGTGAAGTCAAAAAATAAAAAGCAAAAATTAAAAGGTATAGGAATTTAAACTTGGTACTAAGATCTACTAGTTAGATCTTAGCATCTACTTATAGTAAAATAAAGAGCAATAATTAAAGTGCAGAAATTAAATTGCAGTAAAAATAAAGAGCTAAAATCAAAGTATAAAAAATAAAATTTGCATTAATTAAAATTTTAAAATTTAAATACATGAAATTAAAAAAAAATAAAATAAAATAAAATAGTCTGATCTTTGATCTTGTATCGACATTGGTAGAAGATGGTATAGAAGTCCAACTTTTTCTCTCGGCACCAGTTGCCTCGAAGCAGTCATTAACCCAAAGCCTGACTTTATCCTGTACCAAAGCTTTATCTTGATCGAAGATTCTCAATTCTGAAAGTCTAGGATCTTATTTATAGAGCTAGGAGGACTAAAGACTTTTCTGCAGGCAATATGGGACTAAGAAGGTCTTTGATCGTCAAAATATTGAAAAATCTGAGTGAAAATTAGATTAAAAGGAGTCCTGGTTGAATTCTACTAAGTTCCCTATATTCTGGCCATCGGATTTAGATTAAAAGGCCCAAAAACTATCAAAAATAGAGTTTTATTAGCCCAATTTCAGTCGAAATAGATTCTGACCGTCCGATTATCGCCTAATGAATGAGTTTCGATCGTTAGATTACGATCTGGGAGCTTAATCATAGTCGGGAGCTCCCTTCATCATCGAATCATCCCTTGGATCGAGCGCTGCCATTGGATGATGTGCTGGAAGCTAATGGAATTCGAATCAAATTCGAAAATAACCACCATCGTTTGATCTTGATCACAATCAATCGGATCCATTCGATCACGCAATTACTGTTCCCATGGACCACATGGACCAGCTGCACCACACACTGCAATAAATCAGCACCTCCTATTATTGAGTAAAAAGTCCAAAATGCCCTATGAGCCATGATAGATTTTCTATAAATCCTTTAAGGATCTAGGTCCACCATGTGTTGCTCCATGATTTATCGATTTCTACTAAGCTGGCGATCTACGCCTGGATCATGGACCGACTGACAGCTTCCATGACTGAGTCAACTAGCGTGGCTGGCTTGGTGCACTGGCTTCGTTGGCTTGGCTCGGTGCATTTAGACATGTCGGCTGATTTAGCATGATGGCTTGAGCTGGCTGAGCCATATGTTATTTTTTATTTATTTTTTATTTATTTTATTTCTTTAAAAATTTATATCTTCTTCGTTTTAGCTCTATTTTATGTGAAACTTATTTTATTATAATAAAAAAAATAAGCTCTTTCCATTGATTATAAAATTTTATTTTTTAATTTTTATTATTTTTTAATTATTTTTTTAATTAATAAAATATGAATTTTTTAAAAATATATATAAATTGATCATTAATTTTTAAAAATTAATATAAATTAATTAATAAATTAATACTTTATTGATGAATTTATGATACTTTTCATACCCTTCAACTTAAGCTTTGCTTGTCCTCGAGTAAAAAAAGAATTTAGTTTTAAATATCTTTTAACTTTAGAGTTTCGAATTTTACCTAAGTAGTTTTTAAAATGGCCATTGATATTCAGTAGAGCTTAAGTAAGACATATCATTGAGGTATTAATACTTATCAATAAAAAAATTAAGTAAAAAATATTAAATTTTTTCTAAACTTTTTCTAAATTATCCTATCTTTATCTTTGAATTGTCTAAACTTTCATATAGATAAGTGTATTGCTACTTTTGCCCTTTATTTATTGGTTTTTATTTTCATATTATCCACTTTTTGACATGAATATCATTGCTTACTTAGGCAACGGGACTCGATTACTCGATGGAAACCAATATTTTTTTTTTTAATGTTGTAGCACTATTGAGTGTCTTAATCCCTTAAGCTTTCTATTTGATCCATGTAGCAAGTCTTGGGCCAATGACTCCCAAACCAGTTGACTTTAGTGCACTAAGTATATAACATCCCTCAGGCTTACTAGCTCGAATCAAACAGGCTATGAGTTAAGACTAGTTTTACAACGAGCTTCTTTGCCCTTTCCACCTTTTGATGTGAAACTCAATGCTTGCTTAGGCAAAGAGGTTCGGTTACTCAGTGAGAAGTACTTAGAAACTATTTTATTTTAATTTTTTTATATAAAAAAATATGTAGTTACCCTACACAAGCCCATAAAAAGTAAACTTTTCTTTGATGCTAGTAGAAAAAATTAGAAATGCTCAAAAAAACATTTATGTTCTAGACTTAACTCTTTTTTGGATTTTTTTAATATTTGATTTCTTAATATCTCACAGATTCTCTAATCCGTGCATCAATTTTTTTTTAAAAATGCTTAGTTTAATTCGATTCTTAAGTATAATCAGGTGTCTAAATACTAAATACTAACTTTTTTGAGGACTTAAAATTTTAAAATTTTTATTTTTCTCCCCCCTCCAACTTAATCGATATTGTCCTTAATGGAGAAGAAAAAATAAAGGATATAATAAAGAACATGAATGAATACATATGACTCAGTCTATTTTTGGTCCAGCACATGCCTTTGAGAATTTAGTTTTATTCAATATATCCTAAAAGGAAAATAAACTAAAAAGATAAATTAGATGAAAGAAACTAAATACTGGGTTGCCTTCCAACAAGCACTAAGTTTACCGTCTTCAGCCAAACACAATGCGGCTTACTATCCTGTGTCAAATATTGGATTGACAAATTTCAATGCTTTTGGATTGCCAATCTCAGGAAGATAATTTCTTATCCCTTTATTGATATAATCATTGTTAATTTTAGGGACATAATTTATGATCCTATTCTCAGACCCATTTTATTAAGAATTCCTCCTATTTGTTCTTCTAAAATGCTCATGAATTGAGTTTTTGAATTAGGAGTTAAGTTTGATTCAATGGATGCTGGAAGGGTGACTAAAGGCAATTTTAATTCTGAAGGTAAATTAATGTGATCTTATTTAAACAACTCCATTGACACTTTATTACATGCCTCTTGAATTTGTAAGAAGAACTGACTTCTAGGGTTGAAGGGAATAGGACATTAGGTTTATAAGTCTCGGATAAATCATCTATTCTCTTTTTTTCTATATCTATCTTATTTAAACTAGAACTAGCATCAGTACTAGTTTCGAGCTTAGATTCTTCTATGTGGTTAGTCTCAGTACTAACATGTTTCTCTAAATTTTTATTTTGACTAGCATCAATACTAACTTCTCTCACCTAATTTTGGTATGGATCCATAAGAATCCTATAGCTTTTAAGTTCAGGAATTACTTTGGCATTCTCAAATTAAGAATTTTTAAGTGAGACATTAAATTGATAACTTGGTCTAGATGGTTGGTGGACATTAGGTGGGTTGTTTGAAATTGGTAGGCTCGATAGTTGATCTAATTTTCTCCTCTTGTTAGACTCAACTAATTATCCTATTTGAGCTTCTAGCTTAGTGATAGATTCTTGTTAAGTCAAGATCGATTGTTGTTGATTCAGAATTAATTATTCAAGTTGGTTAAATCTATCATCAGCTAGATTGGTTTATTGAGGAGGTGGGTATGATAGCTGGTTGTTATATGATGGCTGAGTAAACTGACTAGGCTGACCATTATTATGGGCATAGTTTTGGTATTGGGGCCTATTTTGATAGTTTTGGACAGATGAAAT
This sequence comes from Cocos nucifera, assembly GCA_006176705.1. NCBI lineage: Eukaryota > Viridiplantae > Streptophyta > Magnoliopsida > Arecales > Arecaceae > Cocos > Cocos nucifera. The sequence continues at coordinate 299,071 of QRFJ01000447.1, forward strand.
TTGGGTCTGAGCCTGAGTCTATTAGAATGTTCAAGAAAAATTAGAGTAGTTACTCAAATGTTGGTTATATGAATTTGAAAAGAGATTATTAACCGACTTGGAGTAGCCTTGAGTAGTTTGGACTTATTTTTGGATAAAAGATGGAAATTGTGCAGCCGTAGGGCATTCATTCACATGATGGGTTAGGCTAGCACAAATAGAATAAAACTCCTGATAATTAAAAGGTGATGTGAATTATGCAGAAGATTGTTGACCTAGGATTACGAGTTGATCTAATTTCTAGGTAAGAAGGTCAACTTTATCTAATTTTTGGACTATTAGGTTCAAGTCAGCCATTTGATTAATTAGGTTTAATATGAATCAACCATTCAATTAAGTTCAACTAAATCAGAAAAAGTGATTTCCTATCGTGTATGTATTAGTGTAACCCTAATGTATGGTTCAAAATTTTTTAGATTTTTTTAAAAATTATATATATATATATATATTATTATATTATTATATTTTTAATTTTTTTAAATTATTTTATTTATTATTTTTAATTTAATTTAATTTAATTTAATTATTATTTTTAATATTTTTTAGTTAATTTAATTTAATTTTTATTTTATTTTTAGAGGAGAAAGGATAAGAAAGAAAGAAGAGTTCTAAAGAAGAGGTCCTAAGGAGTCCTAGAACTAAGAAGAGAGAGAAGAATTAGGTTTAATTAGGTTTGACGTTGGTTAGCATTTAAGTTGGTCAATCAATCCTGACTAGGGGTTATCCTAGATATAGACAGCTCCTAACTACCAAGGTCATCTATAAGCCCTCCAAGTGTAAGATCAGCCAATCAACTGGTGAGATAAGTATAAGATTGGTGGGAGTCCTCTCATTGCTTGCCTTAGACATCAATTATACTTGATCAAGTAAGCTAATGGAATCAATTAGAAACCACCTTCCTTCGAGCCCAGTCGTTCCTGAACCACTTTTCTAAATACCAATCAAATTGACTAACCCTAATCTGATTCAACTCTTAGGGTTTCTTATCCTAATGAGCTCGAGTTCCTAGGGCTGATGTCTAATTGATTTTAAAATTAAAGGCTTAGGTCAATGCAGGATGCTATTTGGTTATTTATGGGCCAAGGAAGGGTGATCAAATCCCTACCATATCTTCTTAATTGGGTGTTATCCTTAATTTGATTTAAAGATGAATATGCACAATCACTTTCAACAAGGGATTCTATGCAACTAAAGTAGATGCATGAAATTGATTAAACTTAAGAGCTTACCTTATCTCCAGTGATCACCAAAAAAAAATAAAATAAAAATAAAACTAATATATTGCATGCTCTAAGCAGTTAAGGTTTCTAATCTTGTCATGATATTTTTAATTAGATTTAAGTCTATATATTTTTTAAAAATTTAATTTAAAAATAAATAAATAAATAAGGACTAGGGTTAGGATTGATCTTACTAAGCAAAACTGAATGATTTGATCCTTGCCCTGGTTCTTTTTATTTTTTAACCTCTTTTTCTATAAAATAAAAAAATAGCAAGTAATATTTATAAAAAAATAAAAATTTTATTCATAATTTATTTATAAAAAAATCAAAGAGATCAAAAATTTAATATTCGTGCCTTCCCCAGCAACGGTGCCAAAAATTTGATAAGAGCACGATGTTGTCGTTAAGACACCGTGTTTATTAGCTTAATTCGACTTCTTAAAATAATTAAAAATATATAGATAGCAGTGAGTCGAGTCGAATCCATAGAAAATGTAGTATTTTTTGATTTAAAATCTTTGATTTTTTAAAAAAAAAGAAAAAAGTTTTAAAATCAAAAGTGAAGTCGGAAAATAAAAAGCAAAAAGTAAAACATACAGAAATTTAAACTTGGTACTAAGATCTACTAGTTAGATCTTAGCATCTACTTATAGTAAAATAAAGAGCAATAATTAAAGTGTAAAAATTAAATTATAATAAAATAAAGAGCTAAAATCAAAGTACAAAAAATAAAATTTACATTAATTAAAATTTTAGAATTTAAATACATAGAATTTAAAAAAATAAAATAAAATAAAATAGCCTGATCTCTGATCTTGGATCGACATTAGTGGAAAGATGGTGTAGAAGTCCAACTTTTTCTCTCGGCACCAGTTGCCTCGAAGCAATCATTAACCCAAAGCCTGGCTTTATCCTATACCAAAGCTTCACCTTAATTGAAGATTCTCAATTCTAGAAGTCTAGGATCTTATTTATAGAGCCAGGAGGACTGAAGACTTTTTCTTCAGGCAATATGGGACTAAGGGGGTCTTTGATCATCAAAATATAGAGAAATCCAAGTAAAAATTAGATTAAAAGGAGTCCTGGTTGAATTCTGCTGAGTTCCCTATATTCTGGCCATCGAATTTAGATCAAAAGGTCCAAAAACCATCAAAAATAGAGTTTTATTAGCCTAATTTCAATCAAAATAGATTTTGGCCGTCCGATTATTGCCTGATGAATGAGTTTCGATCATTAGATCACGATCTGGGAGCTTAATCATAGTTGAAAGCTCCCTCCGCTATCAGATCATCCCCTGGATCGAGCGCTGCCATTGGATGATGTGTTGGAAGCTGATGGAATTCGAATCAAATCCGAAAATAACCACCATCATCCGATCTTGACCGCAATCAATCGGATCCATCCGATCGCATAATTATTGTTCCCATGGATCGCGTGGACCGGCTGCACCGCACACCGCAATGAATCAGCGCCTCCTATCATCAAGTAAAAAGTCCAAAATACCTTATGAGCCACGATAGATTTTCTGTAAACCCTTTAAGAGTCTAGGTCCACCACATGTCGCTCCGTGATTTGTCAGTTCTACTAAGCTGGCAGTCCATGCCTGGATCATGGATCGATTGACGGCTTCCACAGCTGAGTTGGCTAGCATGGCTGGCTTGGCGTGCTGGCTTCGTCGGCTTAGCTCGACGCATTTGGATACACCAGCTAATTTGGCATGGTGGCTTGAGCCGTATGTTATTTTTTATTTAATTTTTATTTATTTTATTTCATTAGAAATTCATATCTTCTTCGTTTTAGCTTCATTTTATGCAAAACTTATTTTATTATCATCAAAAAAATAAGCTCTTTCCATTGATTATAAAATTTTATTTTTTAATTTTTATTATTATTTTAATTAATTTTTTAATTAATAAAAATATGAATTTCTCAAAAATATATATAAATTGATCATTAATTCTTAAAAATTAATATAAATTAATACTTTTATTGGTGAATTTATGGTACTTATCAATGAGGTCACCGTCGGTGAGCTGCAAAACATGTCTTATTCGGAGTCGGTGGTGGTGGCTCCTGCAAGATTCTTCGATGATCAAGTCAGCTCTTTCGGCCAATAGAAATAGAGCACTCAGAGAAATTTAGAGTAGAGTTTTGAGCTTAGGAGAAGAGAGGAGAGCTTCTGAAGAAAATATATTTGGAGGGTCTCTTATATAGATGGAGCACGTAACAAACTGATAATGACAGTCGTAACCACCTAGTAGTGGGCCATTCAGGGCCATGTAGAATTTGTTACGAAGAGTAGTGTCTATTGTCATGACATGCCAATCCATTGAGATTTAATGGTTGAAGTTCAGATAAAACAACTAGAGGCGATGAAGGACTCCTTCCCACAACGATTCAAGAGAGGTTCGAATAGCAGCGAGACCATCTATGCGTTGACTGATATCCACCACATTAAGAGTCAATATTGAGGCTCTTCTAATGATAGGAGGAAGTTTGACTAGAAGAAATTTGACTGAAGAAGAAGTCCGAAAGGAGTCCGGCTGAAGAAGAAATCCGGTTGAAGGAGGAGTTCGTCTAGAGGAGTCCGATTGAAGGAGGAGTCCATCTGGAGGAGGAGTTCGACTGAAGGAGCATAAGCTAAACTTCGACAGGAGCGGGTTTACCCCCAACAAGTTTAATTGAATTAGATTCAATTGAAATTGATTTAGACTTAATTGGATTAAGTCCAATTGGTTTATTGGATAAGCCAGTTACAAGGGAGAACAAGTTCCTGTTCAATTAGAACTTGAATGCACCTAATTTTTAATTTGGTTAGAAATTAAATTAGATTTAAATATAATTTAATCTGATTTAATTAGGCTTCTAATTGGATTAGCATTACCTTTTAATTAGGTTAACTCAAATCTAATTAAAATAAGATTTTATTTGGTTTGACCTAGTTTATACAAGAGAGTCCTAGTCCTAGTTAGACTAGGACTCCTCTTCTCTTCCTTGCGCCACCTAAGAAAACCCACATCCCATATTTATGTGAATTCTTCAATGCCTAAGAGAAGTCCCCACACCCCAATATCTGGTGGATTTGGAATAAACTTTGACTTGGTCAAATTTGGACATTGGTTTTGATTTGAAATCTGCTTGATAGAGTTTTAGAGCTCTAAAACTCTTCCTCCCTTTCTCCATGCCCTCTTACTTTTGTGCACCAGATTTTTAGGATGATTCCATGTCCTTTTCAATTCCTTTTTGGAGTGAATTGCTCATCTAAAAAATAGGGAGCCATCCAAGGGTTGGATGTCTCCATAGAATTCTTGTTTGACTAGGTCTTTTGACCTAGTCTTCCTAGTTAAGTGGTGCCACCTTTATAGGGTTTTTGTGTGTGAGAAAGCCTCTGATTTTCCATGCAAATCAGAGATAGAAAGGAGGAGGAGGCATGGGGAGGTTTGGTGCTCCAAGAAGTTGGGGCATGATAGTTTCTTTTGGACATCAATGGTTAACATCTTGTTGAGACAAGAAAAGAAGAAGAAGAAGAATGTCTTCTCTAAAGGTTTCCTCTTGATCCTTTTCTTTTCATCTTTTGAGAGTCTTTTCACGGGAGAGATTAGAGAGAAGGGGTCAGGGGGCGTGGGTGGATGGACACTCCAGTTGTAACACCCCACCCCTGGCGGTGCTACACCCTACCCTTATTTAAGAGTAAAGAATTATACTTTGCCCTTAAATAAGAGCTAAGGGGGAAATTCTAACTATAACTAAGCTGAACTATAACATCATTTAATAACCTACTTTCAATTTAGTTGAACCATCCATTCATCCATAACACAGGCATTTCAAACAACTCTTCTTAACTTCCTAAAACCATTACCTCAACTCATAACTCATCAAATCACATAAACAAACTCAGAGTTTCAATAACAAAACTATACTTCATAGATATATTCTAGTCAATAACCATCTCTTTAATACATGCCTTATTTTAAAACAAACTAATACACACACAAACCATTTTCTGCTTTAACTAATTCAGCTATATACCATATCCCAAAATACATTATAAGATTATAAGCTGACATCCCAAAAACTTCCTCTGCTAAAGGTGTTGATACACATGCTAATAATATATCTCCAAACTCAACTACTCCAATACTGCAATTAGAAAGAGTGAGGGTTGAGACTTGGAGAAGTCACAATGAGTGAATAATCAATCTACCAATGAAAAATAGAAATGCTTATCTTGTAATTCAATATAACAATAACAACTGAAATATAAGAACTATTTTTTTTTTATGCTTCACAAAGCTGAAATATACATAATAAAAATTGATATGTAAGAAGTACTTTTTGGAGCTTCATCAAGATGAAATATACCTTATCGGATTAAGTAAAATACCAGAGAGCTTCACAAAGTCAAAACATATACCCCACTCGGTTAAAACATAATAACAAATCACTGGAATATAAAAACTACTTTTACTACTTCATAAGCTGAGATATATACCCCATCGAGTTAAAACATAATAACAGATCATTAGAATATAAGAACTACTTTTACTGCTTCACAAGCTGAGATATATACCCCATTGGGTTAAAACATAATAACAAATCACTAGAATATAAGAACTACTTTTACTACTTTACAAGCTAAAATATATACCCCACCAAGTTAAAACATTATAACAAATCACTGGAACATAAAAACTACTTTTACCACTTCACAAGCTGAAATATATACCCTACTAGGTTAAAATATAATAATAAATCACTGATTCATTTGAGATCTATGTCTCACATACACAGCACTTGTCAACAATATATTCAAGAAAATTTTTGCTTGCTGAACAAAAATACAACCATATAACCAATTAAATAACATCAAGCTGCTAACTACCGCCGACTACACCCCAGCACACCCCTGCCAAGGGCAGTCGATACGGTCACTGCTAAATTCAATAAGACTGTGGAGGTGCCAGCTCACTAGTTCCATCGACTACTCTCCAGCATACCCCTACCAAGGACAGTCGATATGGTGTTGTTAGTATAGAGCCCCACTAGGCAAAGTTTTACTATGGAGGTGCTAGCTTATTAGTATAAAGCCCCACTGGGCATAACAATATAAAGCCCCATTGGGCATAATAGAACATCGGCCCACTGGGTATAATAGAACATCGCCCCAACGGGCATAATAGAACCTTTGATACTATGGCACACCCAAAAGGTTGATCACTCCTATGGGTGGCCTGTTGAAAACCAATTTAATAGAATACCTTCTACACAAAGCTTGCCTTGCTATTCCCACAGGAATATACATACGCACATAATATATATATAACTTGTCAACCATGACAATCACTTTCATCACCAAAGTTGCAATCACAGCATTAATGCAACATAAATGAAGAACCATTCACTTTCAAACCAATGTCAATAAACTGTGTTAACACTTTTCAAAATATGATGCCATGCTATTCAAAGTAAATTCACATATTCACATAAAACTCATTTTCTATTGCTCTATTTGCATAAACACATACATATAAGCTAAAAACAATTGGAAGTAAACTTATTTACTTTGCAAACCTTGTCTCTTTCATAATAAATACCATATGAGAAAAACCAGAGTGAGATAGAAAACCCACTCACCTCAGCTCAAGCTAGCTACTGAGCTATCTTTCTTATCTTGGTGCTTGAATCATTCAAAGCACCCTCTTGAGCTCTCTTCCTTCTCTATCAAATGAGTACACATACATATCAATATCATACTTTACTATATCTGAAAATAAAATATACCTTGCTTTTATGCATGCTTTGTTTTAACTTAGGGTTAACTAAACCTCAATATAAACTTAAGGATTTCCAACAATTCATCTGAAACTTTTGTTTATAATCTTTTCTAAGTTCAGCTAATCATAATTGTTCACTTATTTGCTAACATGACTAAGAAATATTTTGAGAATGAAAGACAGCCTACTTTCTTTTCCCACTTCTAAGTGCCCTTTCCTTTTTCAATTCAATCTCAAAATCTTTTAAATCATTTAACTAAAACCTTACCTTGATGAAACTAAATCATGCTTCGAATTAAATTTAACTTAAAAACTAAATTTCTTACCTCAGATGACCAAAACCTTGCTGCACCATAAGAACCAACTGCTTTCTTTTTCCATCGCCAGCAACCCTTTTTCCCCTAAATCAGCTTATCCCCAAACCATCTCCTTTTTTCCACTAAATCCTACAAACCTTTAACTAAGAACTCTTCCTTCTCTAGTCCTCTTCCTCTCTCTTCTATTTGTTCTAACCCAAGAACTTCAAAATAGAAGAAAAGAAAAATGGTGCCTTTTTATTTTATAGGAAATATAGAATTTGCTAGGTGTCACCCAATCAAAAAGCCAACACACCTCTCCCTCTCTCTTCTAATTACGTGGCACACTCCAAAGAAGCCACCTGTTAAGTTACTTTTCCAAAAATTCATTTAAAATATCACTTTTAAAGCTTCACGGCCAGCACCACTCTTCAGTTTCAGCTGATTGAGCTGGCTCAGCCCCAAATCGGATCAGCTCGAGTATCACTTGGATCAGCTCGACCCAAATCGGGCTAGTTCAATTTCAATTCGGATCAGCTCGGATACTAAGATTTCAGAAATTTTATTTTTCATACTCTGCTCATAGCTTTACTCAAAACTCTACTTATTTATATTTCTTTTTTTAAGTTAATGAAAAACATAAATGTAAATAAGGAACACCCCCCCTACTTGGATTCAATAAAAATGTCAGAAAAATCAAAATCCTCAAGAATAAGATTTCAAAATTTTGGTTCTAGTTCAAATTTTTCAAATCTAAAACTTTTGAAACTTTCTTACTTCAGACTAAATAGGTTAAAGGATCTCCACCATTCATTAAAAATTATTTTGCAACTTACCAACACCTAAAAATTAATTATCGAGACTTTTTATTCCAAGAAAATACATATTTCATATACCTACCCATACAGGTGCTAGCTTTTAGACTTAGAGAAAATTTTCAGGACTCGCAATGACAAATAGTCATAATTTGCACTCAAATCACTCCAACATATCATAAATAAATTATTATGCAATACATACATGAACATAAATCTTTTAATTCCTTATTTCGCTGGTTTGGGATGTTACACCAATAGTTGAAGTGTTAAGGTTTCTTTTGGACATGATTTGATCATGTCCTAATGATAGAACAAGAAAAGAAGAAAGTCTTCTCTTAGGATTTCTTTGAGAACCTTTCTTTTTCATTTTTTTATGAGATTTTTTGTTGAGAAAAATAAGAAAGAAAGAGACCTAGAGCATGAAAAATTTTAGAGGAGAAGGTCTCCTCATGTCCATGTATCTTCTCTTAGGGTCTTTTCTTAGCCTTTTTGTTTTCTTATTTTTGGGAGATCCAAGAGTTGGACTTCTCTCTTAATCATCCATCTATTCTTCATCTCTTAGAATGTCCAAGAGATCTGAAGAATCTTTTATAGATCGACCATCAGGAGGCATCTACGAGAAGCTAGCACTTCGAGCGGATCTTCATTCGATGAATCTCTGATCTGCATAGTAATCTTGTGTGGACAACCTATAGAGGCTAAATATATTGTGCGGCTCCAAGCAACAAAGATGCAAAGGTAAGAGATTTGATCACTTTTCTATCCTAGATGTGATCTAGGATTTCTAGAATTATTCTAGATTTAGGGTATTGATGTGTTCAATACCAATCACTTTTTTATTTTTCAAATTTATGTTTGCATCTTGATATGTCATAGATCCTAGATATAGGGTTTAGTGATTAGATCATATGCATAATTAGGTTAAATAGTTTAATCTATGTCTTCCATTGTACTTAATTTCAAAAAAAATTTTGAAATACATGCATGAAACCCTGCATAGTTTTCCAACATGTGATGGATTTGAAATTTGAAATACAATGTTAATGACTTGATTATGATTGATAGTTAAAGTCTAGGTCATCCTCTGAGCATTCAGGATCAAAGGGATGAATTATACGATAATCATATTCAAATAGATTCTAAATGTTTCTTTGCATACATTTGATTTATCCAGATATTGCGTACCATTGCTAGATGATCATTTCAATCGGTATAGAAATTGATTTTCATACTACCGGCTTAGGTTCGAACCATGGGGTCATACTTAAAAGAAGTACATGTCTGATCATGTGGCTAATCAAGAGTCTTATCAAACTGGGACTCTAGAGTCCCGTTGGACTGAAACTCTATAATCAAGAGTTTCTCTGGACTGAAACTCTATGATTAGGAGTTTCACTGAGCTAGAACTCTATGATGAAGAGTCTCACTTGACTGAGACTCTGTGGTCTAGAGTCCCACTAGATGGAGACTCAATGGAGTCCCACTTGATGGGAACTCTATGACCAGAAGTCCTATTCAATTAGGACTATCATTGAAAGATTAGTCAGCAATAAGATTGCTAATTAGCTTAATTTAATTGAGCAAAGAAGTTTGGATCAAATCTAATTGAATTTAATTCAATTTGGTTTGACCTGATTAGGTTATGAGATGACCTAATCGCTAAGAAAGATTGATTCCTGATTTGATCAAGAATTTTACTCAATCAAATCCTAATTTTGATTAAAATTTAATTAAGTCAATTTAAAGCCTGATTGGATGGGGTTTGGTCATACTAATTTGGTTCTAATCTGATTGGAATCAAATATGAAAACCAGAGTATAAACTAGTTGGACTAATTCATGCGCCAACCTCCCTATGTGCCACGCTATGTCCATGCACAATTCTCTCATGCAAATTTGTGATTTGCATGAGAAGAGAGAGTCTACACCAAGCCTTTCCCATGTCCTCATTGGATAGAGTTTGGTTGGTTTCAAATTCTAATCCAAAAGAGTTTGGATTGAATGAGAAATAGAGTTTTAGCCTTATCTTATGTTGTCACCCACTTCTATTTAAGCCTTTTTCTTTTATGCACCCACTTAAGAATATATTTTCATGAAAATAATAAGTGAGAAGGGGCCAAAAGACATCAGGGGGCATGAGGAACTTGGGTGGGAAGCCTCTAAGGTGTGAGAGAAAGAGAGAAGAAAACAATCTTCTCTAGGGTGAGTGTTCAAGCCCTGATCTAGGGTTTTATTTTGGAAGAAAGAAAAACCTAAGAGAAAATAACTTTTCCTATTCTTCTTCCTCTTCTCTTCATCCTCCAATGACTCATCTTCAACTTTAAAATGTTTGAGTGGTTCGAAGAACGAGAAGAGATCAGATCTGCCCATCATACGATCTTCATGCGATCTAGCAGTCCCGAAAGATCGGATCAGCGCAAGACTTCGAGTAAACAATCTATAAAGGCCGAATACCCTATATGGCTGCAAGTGATATTTAGATCTTCACATCTAGAAGTATCAATAATGGAGATCAGCAATCCATGCTCAAGTATAACATTCTAAATCTTAACTATTAGATCTAAAAGTTAGATCTAGGTTTCTACATTGATGTGATCGATGCTGATGTTTTTATTTTTTAAATTTTTATACATGCTATTTTTCATGTTATAGATCCTTAGGTAGTATTTTAGATCGGATTCTAAACATATAAAATAGATTAAAATATTAATCTTTTAATTTCATATTAAAAATTTTTTAAAATATGCTTAGAATGCCTGCCAGTTTTCTTTCATGAAGTCGATGATTGTGAATCACTTCCAACCGGTGAGTTCTATAATCTTGAAAAAATGACCAAGTCATCTTTTACTTAAAAGTTTTAGATATGTGTGCCCTAGAAGTCAGAATTGGCTGACACTTGTTATACACTTTTAAGGGCAAAATTATAATTTTAATTATAAATAATAAATTAGATTATTTAGTGTTTGTGATACATCCCTTAAGTCAATGGCAATGATAATTCTTATTTTTAAGAGTTAAAAATTTAAGACATGAATTTTTATTATTAACTCATAAAATGCTCCTGACCGTAGGATCATCATGAGGATGGTGATTGATCTGGAAGGTTGGTGTACAATCACTTCTTTATAGTAGATGAGTTTTGAGTCTACAGTGTAGAGACACCAGAGCGAGAACATAGATACTCATTAGAGAACGAGGGCACTAAGCGTGATCACCTCGAGCAGTCATTAGAAATCTACCTTCTCGTCGATGACTAGCTCAAAGCTGCAGTGGTGTGTCTAGTTCTTTGACCTAAGGTGCATCAACAGTTCACCTTGAGGGTGTTATAGTTTGACTACACCATAACTTGATCTCCTAGCCATTCAAAACCCAGAGGTGTATGTTGGCTATAGCATGTTCATTGTAGGAACTGGATTGCACCAAGAGAGAATCTATTTACCTTGGTAGATGAGGAGCAGCCCTATGATGATCACGAGAATCAAATCCATAAGCCTATGGCCATGGCAAAGTGAAATAATAGAAAGAATTGCTATTAAAATTTTTACATTGGATTTGAATCGAATGATTAATTTATATGATGGAAATTAGGGTTTGATGAGTTCACCTTAAGCCTAATCCGATTGGGGCTCAAGATAGAAGAACTTAATCACATAGGTAACTATATCGAGAGATTTATTTTTAGTTCTGATGGGTTGCCATCATATATTGCTAGATATCACTGGTGGATTTTGAGAGTAATTAGAATGATTTGGATGATCGATTATTCTAGTTGTCTGAATCAGAAAAGTTTTGATCCATCGGAAGGTGTTTCTAGGATGTCGATGATAAAGATCGCGACATATCTTATTACCATGCAGAATTGAACCTAACTGGATAAGACAAACAAGAGTTTGGATTGGATATTATCAATTGGACTAACCCAGTTCAATTGATTTGAATTAGATTCAATTAGGTTCAAGAAAATCATACTAGCATAGGATTGAGCCTAATGTTCTCCTTCAACAATCATCAAAAGTTGTCTCAACTGAGCCAAATATGTTTGGACTAACTTAGGTACCTTTACTTGGTCTGACTGGAGCTTGTTTAGATCAAAAAAGAATTGTCTTAATTTATGAGATAAATTTGAGACAACACCTGCTATTTTTCATCACTTGCTAATTCTTATCTTTTGACTTTGGTCAAACGTTGACCTTTAACACTTAGACATCTGTCCAAGTGTCATGCACCCATAGGTGAGAGATTTGACCTCTTGTCTCCCTACTAGAAAGAGAAAAGGAGGGGGTGCATGTCTAGTGAGGCGTGTGCCTAAGGATAATGACACCTGGAGTCCCATACAGATGGGACTCCAGGTTGCTTCATGGTATCAAATAAGGTGGCGCCAAAGACTCTAGTTTGACCAATCTTGGCGCCACCTAAGAATATTTGAGAGGAGCTCTCATCTGATTGGATCAAATGATGTCATCCCACCAATCAGATTTATTTCTGCTTGCACGTAGAGATGTGATTGGCCGGGATGATGTGGCACTATATGGCATAGCAGGGTCTATATAAACCCTATCTATGCCTAGGTTTGAGAAAGCTCTCACCTTGCCCATGCCACATAGCCCTCTCTCCTCTCTTCCATGCCTACCTCTGATCCTCTCTCCTCTCTCCATGCCCAAGAGGCTTTGGGCTCAAGTTTGGTACGATCCAGGCAAGAGAAAGGCGACAAGAAAGGAAGAAGACAGCACTGCTGCAAGAGACGACATCGGATCTTCAAAAATTATTTTGAAGATCTTTAAAATTAGATCTAGATCTGATCTTTGGAAAAAAGATTAAGAAGAAGAAGATCTTCAGATCCTACCTGAGTGGATACCAGTAGAGATCAGGCGATTGCATGACTGCATCCAAAACCTCAGCAAATCAGCAGGATTATCATAGGGTAATAAGATTACCCAAGAACAAGGTATAAATTAAATTTGATTTAATTTAATTTATTTTATTTTATTAGATTCATCAAATCAGATTTGAAAAGTATTAGATCTAATTTAGATTGAAAATTTTTTTTTTTGAAATATTCCTCTTGGTCAAATCAGATCTGAACGAACCTGACCCAAAAAATAAGATTTTTCGTTCAACTGGTATTAGAGCCAGGTTCCTATAAATAATTTAGATCTAATTTTAATTTATTTTTAATTTGATAATTAGATGATTTTAGATATCACATGAGATATGATTAGATCTAAAATTAAAAAATATTAAAAATTAAATAATTTAGATCTAAGTTGTACAAGATACATGATAAATTGTAGAATGGGATTGTTCTATGTATAGTCTTGCATGATCATAATTTAATTTAATTAAGTTATAATTTTTAGATTTATTTATTTACTATTTTTTAATATTACAAATATTATAATAAGATCTAAAAAATAGAAAATAAAATTATTTAATTTTTGGTTCATATGAGATATGATGAATGCATGTTTAGACTAGTTGTAGAATAGTTCTACATAATTATCTAAAATAGAATTTATTTTGATATGATTAATTTAAATTTAATTTTTTAGATGATTATGAGATAATTTAAATCTAGAAATATGCATGATATGATATATGAGATGTATGCAAAACATGTTTATAGTTAGATCAATTTTTATATATGAGATATATGATGTAGATCTAACTAGTTTTGTAGTTTTCATATTTTTGATTAAGATATTCTCCTTGGCCATCCAGTCATAAGAATAAAGTAGAGTTTAAATGTCCTCTTCTTCATTCGATGGGGTGTTCTTATAATGTGTAGGGGTGCTGCATGTTCATCCTTAATCAGAAATTCAAAAACTTATTTTCTGCAAAACCCTAGATCCTGAAATCCTAGAATTTTATTTACATATTTTATTTATGAACCCTAAATTTAATTAAGAATTAAGATTATGAAATATGTTAAGTCTAAAAATTAAAAGTTTTTATGTTTAAGATATATTAATAAAATTGGGTTCGGACTGGGGTAGCTCAATTAGGTCTAAGTGGTTGATCAAACCGAATCAAGAGTTGGTTAGATGGGATCAAAAGTGCTTAAATTGATCGGCCTAATAGGATAAAGTCTGGGTTAAGATCAAGTCACGTGAGTAATCGATCAAGCGAAGACCTAATTAGGCTCAGTGGTTAGAGTCTAGATTATAGGCTAACCTAATTGATTCTAGCTCAATAATTTGGTATCTAAGATAAGTTTGGCAGATATGATCGACTGATTTTTAATTGGGAGCTACTCAACTTGAATGCATTCTTATCGAGTTAATGGCATATCCTTTCCACCGATCTCACTTATCTAGCCATATTTGTCGACCCAGTCCTGATCTAAGGTGGTTAATAATCCAAGCAAACCTATGCCACTAGGTTAGTTATAATTGTTATGGCTATTGTAAGTCTAGTTTAATGAGACCTAAATCAAATCTTTCTAAGAAAAGATTAAGTCTAAGATCTTCCACCATTATAGATGTGCGGGCCCTTTTCGGGGTTGATTGTTCTCGACTGGTTATAGTGGTTCAGTTGCATCGAAAAGATGCAACCATGTCTATTAGGCATTGGATGCTATGGGCTAGAGGATGGATTAGGCTCAATATTTTGGATATGATGAGAGACCCAATTAGGAATCCAATCTGTGCAAATGGTGGGTTTGACTTAACTAAGAAGTAGATCAATATTTTGGGCATGGTGAGATTCATGAATTAGAGACCAAGTTTGGGTGCACCATGATTAGAGAATCATTGAACAAGAGTTGTTCACCCATTGGCTAATCCATCATCAATAACTGTTAGATGAGGTGATGAGTCAGTTGGTGGGATCGCACCACACACTAGAAATCATTAATCATGGAGATTTTTGCATGTCTATAGAGGGAGTGTAGGGATCCAAGAAAATAGTGGAAGCTAATTTGTTTAAAAATAAAATTTCAAAATAAATTGATCAAGTCTTAATTACAATATCTAACTAGAAATTTTGACTCTTTATAGAAAAATATCTGCCTCCAACCCACTAGCACGTATCCTGGACACCCATAGACTGATCGGATCCAATTATAAGAATTGGCTCCGAAACTTTAAAATAGTTTTGGGTTTCGAGAAGTTAACTCATGTATTGGATCAGAACCCTTCCCCATCTTACCAGCTCATCCATCCGCTGAACATAGTGCGTCTCTTGACAAGTGGACGAATGAAGATAACAAGGTCAGGTACTACATGTTGGGCTCAATGTCTGATGAGCTTCAGTGCCAACATAAAGATATCAGGACTGTCCACCAAATGTTGACTCACTTACAAGAGATGTTTGGTGAACAGAGTTGTGCAGCCAAGTATCAAGTCACTAAAAGACTATTCAAGGCTAAAATGCATGATGGACAGTCAGTCCAAGATTATTGTCTGATGATGATCAAGGATTTGGAAGAGCTTAAGAAGCTCGAAGTGAAGTTGGATCAGGATCTACAGAATGATATAATTCTACAATCCTTGACTGATGCATATAGGCAGTTCATTATGAACTATCATATGCATAAACTTCAAAATTTTCTGGCCGAGCTTATGAACATGCTGGTTACTACTGAGCTTTTCATGAAAGGTTCTAAAGGCTCAGTGCTTGCTACGAAATGGTCTACTTTCAAGAGAAAGTCTTTTGCAAAGAAGAAGTCGTCTGTGAAAAAGTAGAAGATGGAAGGAGAAAAGAAAAGGAAGGCAGAGCTGAAGAAGAAGACTGCTGACAAAGAAAAGTGTTTCCATTGCAACACTGACGGCCACTGAAAGCGAAACTGCCCTACTTACCTGGCCACCCTGAAGAATAAGGAGACAGATCCTTCTAGAGGTATGCTCATTATTAAGTCTAACCTTATGATTTCTTCTGCATCTAGTTGGGTGCTTGACTCTGGTTCTAGTGCTCATTTGTGCACTTCCATGCAGGGTCTTGAGGATAGCAAGAGGCTGAGGGATGGTGAGATGATCCTATGCATTGAAAATGGAGCAAGGATTATTGCTGTAGCCATGAAAACATATCCTCTTCTACTACCATCTGATTTAAACTTAGTATTAAAGGACTGTTATTATGTGCCTACAGCAAGCAGGAATTTGATTTCTATTTTATGCTTAGCACTAGAAGGCTATGTAATTAGTTTTCTTAAGGACCATTGTAACATTGTTTATGAAAGAAATAAAATTACAAGTGGTTTCCTTATTAACAGTCTTTACTAGTTGCATATTGATGTATCTATTTTTAATATTGAGCAAAATGTGAATGCCATAAGAATAAAATGACCTAGGGATAGTCCAAATGATAGATATCTATGGCACCTAAAACTAGGTCATATAGCAGAAGATAGGGTTAACAAATTGGAGAAATTTAGACTATTGAGTCCGTTGACATTCGAGTCATACCCAATTTATGAATCTTGTCTTTATGGCAAAATGACTAAGCTCCCTTTTGTAGGACATGGGGAAAGGGCCATGGATCTACTTGCCCTAGTACATACTGATGTGTGCGGCCCATTTGATGTGCCGATTAGAGGCAACTTTGTCTATTTCATAACCTTTACCAATGATTTATCTTGGTATGGATATGTGTATCTTATAAGACACAAGTCTGAAGCTTTTGAAAAGTTTAAGAAATTCAGACATGAAGTCGAAAAGCAAATTAGAAAATCCATTAAGGTTCTTTGATCAGATCGAGGAGGTGAATACCTTAGTTAGAAATTCCTTGACTATCTCAAGCAAAATGGCATAGTCTCTCAATGGACTCCACCTGAAATACTTCAACTTAATGAGATTTCAGAATGGAGGAATTGGACCCTATTAGATATGGTCTGATCCATGATGAGCTTCATAGATCTTTCTAATTTTTTTGGAGACATAGTCTGTTAACTGCAATATACTTACTGAATAGGGTTTCTTCTAAAATCATTCCTTCCACACCGTATGAGATATGGCAAGGTAAGAAATCAAGTCTGAGTCATCTTAGAATTTGGGGTTGTCCGGCTCATGTCAAAAGACAACAAGCGGACAAGTTAGACTTTAGGTCCTTTAGAGCTTGATTTATAGTATATCCTAAAGAGTCATTAGGATATTATTTCTACATTTCAGAAGATCACAATATGATTGTAAGTTGACATGCCATCTTTCTTAAAAAATAGTTTATTCAAGATGGCGGCATTGAAAAGCAGATCAACCTCGACGAGAAAGTCTCACAAGAGCAACGAGCTAAGGATCAAATGGAACCAAATCAGGTTGAACCAATACAATCACTATCTCCTCCACCTCGTAGATTGGAAAGGATTTTCCAACCCCCTAAGAGGTACTTAGGTACTATTTTAGAGGAAGTAGAGAAATTATTCCTCGTAGGTAATGGGATTCATGGTGATGATCCCAAAACCTTTGATAAGGCAATATCAGATATCGACTCCGAGAAATGGTTAGAAGCAATAAAGTCAGAAATTGACTCGATGCACTAAAACCAAGTCTAGACCTTGGTAGATCCACCAGAAGGTATAGTACCTTTTGGGTGTAAATGGATGTACAAGAGAAAGATTGGTGCGGATGGAAATGTGGAGACATTCAAAGCTAGATTAGTGGCAAAAGGTTATAGTCAACGTGAAGGCATTGACTATCAGGATACCTTTTCGCTAGTAGCTATGCTAAAATCCATCCACATATTGCTTGTTATTGCAGCCTATTTCGATTATGAAATATGGCAAATGGATGTGAAAACAGCATTCCTAAATAGATACCTTAAGAAAGATATCTATATGGAACAACCACTAGATTTCACATCTAGTGATGCTGATCATAAAGTACGCAAGCTACAAAGGTCCATATATGGACATAAGCAAGCATCTCGAAGCTGGAATACTCATTTTAATGGTGTGATCAAATTATTTAGTTTCATCAAAAATGAGGAGGAACCATGTATCTTCAAAAAGATCAGTGGGAGTGCTATTATCTTCCTCGTATTGTACATGGATGATATCCTCCTTATTGGGAATGATATTTCCATGTTGACCATAGTTAAAATATGGTTATCCAAAGAATTCTCTATGAAAGAATAGGAGAAGCATCCTTTATTCTAGAAATTAAGGTCTATAGAGATAGATCGAATAAGATGCTAGGATTTTCATAGAAGATGTATATAGAGGAAGTGCTAAAGAGGTTTAGCATGAAAAACTCTAAGAGGGGTTTGGTACCCTTCAAACATGGCATTCATCTTTCCAAGAAAATGTATCCTAGCATACCTGAGGAGATAGAACGCATGAGCAAGATCCCTTATGCTTCAGTAATAGGGAGCCTCATGTATTCCATGTTATGTACACGACCTGATATAGCCCATGCTGTGATTATCACGAGCAGATATCAGTTGAATCCAGGCAAAGAACACTAGACTTTTGTGAAGTGTATCCTTAAGTACTTAAGAAGAACTAAGAATATGTTGTTGGTTTTTGGTAATGGAGAACTCCAAGTCCAGGGGTATACAGACTCAAATCTTATGTTTGATGTAGATGATCGAAAGTCGACATCTGAGAGTCTGTTTATGTGTAATGATGGTGCTGTCAGTTGGAAGAGTTCCAAGCAGATAGTGATAGCAGATTCCACCATGGAAGCAAAGTACATCGCTGCATCAGAAGCTATGAAGGAGGCATTCTGGTACAAGAAGTTTGCTGTAGAGATCGGAGTGATGCCATCAGATGCCATTCCTCTATACTGCGACAACAATGGTGCCATAGCCCTAGCTAAGGAGCCGAGGTCTCACCAAAAATCCAAGCACATCGAGCGGCGATACCATCTCATCCATGATTACCTCAAAAAGTGTTACATCGAGGTCAAGAGAGTCGACTCTACAGACAATACGACAGATCCACTTACAAAGTCGTTGGGCCAGTAGAAGATCAAAGCCCATCTTGAGAAGATGGGACTAAGAATTGTAGCCAATTGGCTTTAGGTCAAGTGGGAGTTTGTTAGATATGTGTGCCCTAGAATCCAAAATTGGCTGACACTTGTTATACACTTCTAAGAATAAAATTATAATTTTGATTATAAATAATAAAATGGATTATTTTCTATCATAATATGTATTTAGTATCTGTGATACATCCCTTGAGTTAATGGCAATGATAATTCTTATTTTCAAGAGTTGAAAATTTAAGATATGAATTTTTATTATTAACTCATAAAATGCTCCTGACCATAGGATCATCATGAGGATGGTGATTGATCTCGAAGGTTGGTGTACAATCACTTCTTTATAGTAGATGAGTCTTGAATCTATGATGTAAAGACATTGGAGCTAGAGTACAGATACTCATTAGAGAATGAGGGCACTGAGCGTGACCACCTTAAGCAGTCATTAGGAAGTATATCTTCTCATCGATGACTAGCTCGAAGCTACAGTGGTGTGTCTGGTTCTTTGATCTGAGGTGCATCGGCAGTTCATCTTGAGAGTGTTATAGTTTGACTACACCATGACTCGATCTCCTAGCCATTCAAAATCCTGAGGTGTATGTTGGCTATAACATATTCATTGTAGAAATTGGATTGCATCAAGAGCGAATCTATCTACCTCGGTAGATGAGGAGCAGCCCTATGATGATCACAAGAATCAAATCCATAAGCCCATGGCCATGGTAGAGTAAAATAATAGAAAGAGTTTCTACTAAGGTTTTCACATTGGATTTGAATCGAATGATTAATTCATATGATGGAAATTAGGGTTTGACGAGTTCACCTTAACCCTAATTTGATCGGGGCTCAAGATAGAAGAACTTAATCACACAGGTAACTGTACCGAGAGGTTCATTTTTAGTTCTGATGGTTGCCACCATATACTACTAGGTGTCACAGGTGGATTTTGGGAGCAATTAGAATCATTTGGATGATCGATCATTCTAGTTGTTTGAATCAGAAAAGTTTTGATCAATTGGAAGGTATTTTGATGATGTCGATGATAGAGATCACGACATATCTCATTATCATATGGAACTGAACCTAACTGGATCACACAAATAAGGGTTTAGATCTGGATATCATCAATTGGACTAACCCAGTTCAATTGATTTGAATTAGATTCAATTAGGTTCAAGGAAATCGTGCTAGCACACGATTGAGCCTAATGTTCTCCTTCAACAATCATCAAAAGTTATCTCGACTGAGCCAAATGTGTTTGGGCTAACTCAGGTACCTTTACTTGGTCTGATTGGAGCTTGTCCAGGTTAGAAAAAGGATTGTCTTAGTTTATAAGATAAATTTGAGACAACATCTGCCATTTTTCGTCACCTGCTAATTTTTATCTTTTGACTTTAGTCAAACGTTGACCTTTGACACTTAGACATTTGTCCATTTGTCATGCACTCATAGGAGAAAGATTTGACCTCTTATCCCCTACTAGAAAGAGAAAAGAAGGGGGTGCATGCCTAGGGAGGCGTGCACCTAAGGATAATGACACCTGGAGTTCCATACATATGGGACTCTAGGTTGCTTCAGGTATCAAACAAGATGGCACCAAAGACTCTACTTTGATCAGTCTTGGAGCCACCTAAGGATGTTTGAGAGGGGCTCTCATCTGATTGGATTAGGTGATGTCATCCCACCAATTAGATTTAGATCTGATTGTACATAGAGATGTGATTGGCCGGGATGATGTGGCACTGCATGGTGCAGTAGGGTCTATATAAATCCTATCTATGCCTAGGTTTGAGAGAGCTCTCCCCTTGCCCATGCCACATAGCCCTCTCCCCTCTCTTCCATGCCTACCTCTGATCCTCTCTCTCCTCTCCATGCCCAAGAGGCTTTGGGCTCAAGTTTGGTGCGATCCAGGCAAGAGAAAGATGACAAGAAAGGAAGAAGACAGTACTGCTACAAGAGACGACATCGAATCTTCAAAAATTATTTTGAAGATCCTCAAGATTAGATCCAGATCTGATCTTTGGAGATAAGATTAAGAAAAAGAAGTGTTAGATATATGTGCCCTAGAAGCCAGTATTGGCTGACACTTGTAATACACTTCTAGGGGCAAAATTATAATTTTGACTAAAATCAATAAAATGGGTTATTTTCTATCATATATGTGTATTTAGTATCTGTGATACATCCTTTGAGTTAATGATAATGATAATTTATATTTTCAAGAGTTGAAAATTTAAGACATGAATAATTATTATTAACTCATAAAATGCTCCCGATCATAAGATCATCATGAGGATGGTGATTGATCTGGAAGGTTGGTGTACAATCGCTTCTCTTTAGTAGATGAGTCTTGAGTTTATGGTGTGGAGACACCAGAGTGAGAGTATAGATACTCGTTAGAGAATGAGGGCATTGAGCATGACCACCTCGAGTAGTCATTAGAAAGTCTACCTTCTCGTCAATGGCTAACTCGATGTTGCAGTGGTGTGTCTGATTCTTTGACCAAAGATGCATCGGCAGTTCACCTTGAGAGTGTTATAGTTTGACTACACCATTACTCGGTCTCCTAGCCATACGGAACCCTGAGGTGTATGTTGGCTATAGCATGTTCACTGTAGGAACTAGATAGCATCAAGATGGAATCTATCTACCTCGATGGTAGAGGAGTAGCCCTATGATGATCATGAGAATCAAATCTAGAAGTCCATGGCCATGGCAGAGTGAAATAATAGAAAGAGTTTCTATTTAGGTTTTCACATTGGACTTGAATCGAATGATTACATCATATGATAGAGACTAGGGTTTGATGAGTTCACCTTAACCCTAATCTGATCGGGGCTCAAGATAGAAGAACTTAATCACATAGGTAGCTGCACCAAGAGGTTCGCATTCAGCTCTGATGGGTTGCCACCATATACTACTAGGTGTCACGGTGGATTTTAGAAGCAATTAGAATGATTTAGATGATCAATCATTCTAACTGTATGAATCAGAAGAGTTTTCATCCATCAAAAGGAGTTTCGATGATGTCGATGATAGAGATCATGACATATCCCATTACCATATAGAACTGAACCTAACTGGGTCACACAAATAAGGATTTGAATTTGGTGATCATCAATTGAATTAATCCAGTTCAATTGATCTGAATGAGATTCAAATAGGTTCAAGGAAATCGTGCTAGCACTCGATTGAACCTAACGTTCTTCTTTTACTATCATAAATAGTTGTCCTTACTGAGCCAAAGGAGTTTGTGCTCAATTAGAGTTTGTGCTCAATCAGAGGCCTTCACTTGGTCTGGTTGGAGTCTGTCCAGGTCAGAAAAGGGTTGTCTTATTTTGTAAGACAATACCTACCATTTTTGGTCACCTGCCATTTCTCATCCTTTGACTTTGGTCAAAAGTTGATCTTTGATTGGTCAAATGTTGACCATTGATACTTTGACTTCTGTCTATATGTCACGCATGTATTGGAGAGTTGGTGGGGGCCTGTCTCCCTACCAGAACCTGGCAAGGAAGAGGGCGCACGCCACCCTTGGCATGAGCCCAAGCTGGAGGCACCTAGGAGTCCCTGTTGGATAGGGACTCGATCTTCTTTTTGGATTCCGATTAGAGTTCTCCTAAGAACCAAGTTTGACTGATCTTAGGCACCATCTAAGGAGGAATCTAAGGGACTCTATTTCTACCAATCAGATTTAGATCTGATTTCACAAAGGGTTGTGATTGGTTGGGAAGAAGAGGAGTTGGATCACGCTTAGTCTATAAATAAGACCCTGCGCCCAACTCAAATTGCATTGGAAAAGGAATTGAAAATTCCCACATCCAAGGCTACCTCTCCTCTCCTCCTCCATGCCAAAGCATCTTCTCCTTCTCCTCTCCACTTCCAAAAGTGTTTTAGGTTCTTGGTTGGTGCAATCTAGACGTGAGAAAGGCAACTGAAAGCTAGAAGGCTGCACTGCTGCAAAGGACAACTGCTGATCTTCGAAAGATATTTTGAAGATCCTCCAGATCATTTCCAGATCTAATTTTTGGAGATGTGATAGAGAAGAAGAGGATCTCCAGATCTATCTCGAGTGGATATCGGTAGAGGCCAGGCACTTGCGTGGTTAGATCTAGAACCTTCCATTGCTTATAGGATCATCAACGGGTAATAGGATTATCCTACATCAAGATAAATTAAATTAAATTAAATTTATTTAGATTTTATTTTTATTATTAGAATAATAAGAACTAGATCTAAAATATTTTAGATCTAATTAGGATCAAAATGAAAAATTTTTGAAATATATCTCTTGATCCAATCAGATCTGAACGAACTTGGTTCGAAAAATCAGGATTTTCCTTTCAACTGGTATCAGAGCCAGGTTCTAAAAGTGTTTAGATCTAATTTTAAATTTATTCTAATTAGAAAATAATTAATTTCAGATGTCACATGAGATGTGATCAGATCTGAAATAGAAAAAAAAATAAAATAAAATGATTTGGATCTAAGATTAGAAAATATGCATGACTAGTTCTAAAATAGAATAGTTCTATAGAATAGTCTTGCATGTTTTTAATTTAATTTGATTAAATCATATTTTAAATCTATTTATTTATTATTTTTTGATATTATAATTATTATAATAACATCTAAAAAATAGCAAATAAAAATTATTTAATTTTAAACATCATATGAGATATGATTGATGCATGTCTAGACTAGTTGTAAAATAGTTCTACATAGTTGTCAAGATTAGAGTTTATTTTGATAAGATCAATTTAAATTTAATTTTTTAGATTATTATGAGATAATTTAGATATCAAAACATGCATGATTTGATATATGAGATGTATGCAAAATATGCCATGATTAGATCTAATTTATGAGATATATGATATAGATCTAAAATTATTTTGTAGTATTACATGTTCCTGATTAAGGTGTTCCTCTTGGCCGTTCGATCATAAGAATGAAGAAGGGTTTAAAGGCCCTCTCCTTCCATCTGATAGGGTGTTCTTATGATGTGTAGGGATGCTGCGTGTTCATCCTTAATCAAAAATCCAAAACTTATTTTTTACAAAATCCTAGATCCTGAAACCCTAGGATTTATTATGCATATTTTATTTATGAATCCTACTTAATTAAAAATTAAGATTATAAAATATTAATTAGGTCTAAAATTAAGAATTTCAGATCTAAGACATATTCATAATACTCGGTTCGGGCATGGGTAGCTCAATTAGGTCTAAGTGATTGATCAAACCGAATTAAGAGTTGGTTAGATGGGATCAACAATACTTAAATTAACCAGCCTAATAGGATTAAGTCTGGGTCAAGATCGAGTCACGATCAAGCAAGACCTAATTAGGCTCAGAGGTTGGAGTCTGGATTGTAGGCTAGCCTAATTGGTTCTGGCTCAACAATTTGGTGTCTAAGGTAAATTTGGCACATACGATCGACTGGTTTTTAATTGAGAGCTACTCGACCTGAATGCGTTCTTGTATGAGTTAATGGCATATCCCTTCCATCGATCTCACTTACCTGGCCATATCTATTAACCCAGTTCTGATTTGAGGTGGTCAATAATCTGAGCTAACCCATGCCACTAGGTTAGTCATAATTGTTATAACTATGACATGTCTAGTTTAATGAGACCTGAATCAATTCTCCCTAAGAAAAGATTAAGTCTGAGGTCTTCCACCATTGTAGATGTGCGGGCCCTTTCTGAGGTTGATTATTCTCCACTGGATACAGTGGCTCAGTTGCACTGAGAAGATGCAACCATGTCTATTAGGCATTGGATACTATGGGCTGGAGGATGAGTTGGGCTCAATATTTTGGATACGGTGAGAGACTCAATTAGGAATCCAGTCTGTGCAAATGGTGGGTCTGACTTAACTAAGGAGTGGATCAATATTCTGGATATGATGAGATTCATGAATTAGAGACCAAGTTTGGGTGCACCATGATTAGAGAATCATTGAACAAGAGTTGTTCACTCATTGGCTAACCCATCACCAATAACTGTTAGATGAGGTGATGAGACAGTTGGTGAGACCACACCACCCACTAGAAATCATTAATCATGGAGATTTTTGCATCTCTATAGAGGGAGTGTAGGAATCCAAGAAAATAATGGGAGCTAATTTGTTTAAAAATAAAATTCCTAAATAAATTGGTCAAGTCATAATTATAATATCTAACTAGAATCTTTGACTCTCTATAGGAAAATGTCTGCGTCCAATCCATTGGCACATATCCTGGACACACATAAACTGATCAGATCTAATTATAAAGATTGGCTCAAAAACTATAAAATCATTTTGGGTTCCGAGAAGTTAACCCATGTATTGGATCAGGACCCTCCCACCTTATCAGCCCGTCCATCTACTGAACAGAGAGCGTCTCTAAAAAAATGGATAGACGAAGATAATAAGGCCACATATTACATGTTGGGCTCGATGTCTGATGAGCTCTAGCGCTAACATGAAGATATCAAGACTGCTCGCCAAATGTTGGCTCACCTGTAGGAGATGTTTGGTGAACAGAGTCGCACAGCCAAGTATCAAGTCATAAATTGACTTTTTAAGGCTAAGATGCATGATGGGCATTGACTATCAGGATACCTTTTCCCCAATGGCTATGCTAAAATCCATCCACACATTGCTTGCCATTACAGCCTATTTCGATTATGAAATATGGCAAATGGACGTGAAAATGGCATTCTTGAATAGATATCTTGAGGAAGATATCTATATGGAATAGCCGCAAGGTTTCACATCCAGTGATACTGATCACAAGGTTTGCAAGCTGCAAAGGTCCATATATGGACTTAAGCAAGCATCTCGGAGCTGGAACACTTGTTTCAATGATGTGATCAAAATATTTGGTTTCATCAAAAATGAAGAAGAACCATGTGTTTTCAAAAAGGTCAGTGGGAGCGCTGTTGTCTTCCTCGTATTGTACGTGGATGACATCCTCCTTATTAGAAATGATATTCCCATGATAACAACAGTCAAATTATGGTTGTCCAAGGAATTCTCCATGAAGGACCTAGGTGAAACATCCTTTATTTTAGGAATTAAGGTCTATAAGGATAGACCGAATAGGATGCTAGGACTTTCACAGAAGATGTACATAGAGGAAGTACTAAAGAGGTTTAGTATGGAAAACTCTAAGAGGGGATTAATACCCTTCAGACATGGTATTCATCTTTCCAAGAAGATGTGCCCTAGCACACCTAAGGAAATAGAATGCATGAGCAAGATCCCTTATGCTTCTGCAATAGGGAGCCTCATGTATGCCATGCTATGTACACGACCTGATATAGCCCATGCTGTGAGTGTCACAAGCAGATATCAGTCAAATCTAGGTGAAGAACATTGGACTTCTGTGAAATGTATCCTTAAGTACTTGAGAAGAACTAAGGATATGATGTTGGTCTTTGGTAACGGAGAACTCCAAGTCCAGGGATACACAGACTCGAATTTCATATCCGATGTAGATGATCGAAAGTCGACATCTGGGAGTCTGTTTGTGTGCAATGGTGGTGCTGTCAGCTGGAAGAGTTCCAAGAAAATTATGATAGCCAATTTCACCATGGAAGCAGAATATATCGCTGCATCAGAGGCTACGAAGGAAGCATTCTGGTACAAGAAGTTTGCTGCAGAAATTGGAGTAATGCCATCAGATGCCATTCCGCTATACTGCGACAACAATAGCGCCATAGCCCTTGCTAAGGAGCTGAGGTCTCACTAAAAATTCAAGCATATTGAGCGGCGATACCACCTCATCCACGATTACCTCGAGAAGGGTTACGTCGAGGTCAAGAGAGTTAACTCCACAGACAATGTGGCAGACCCGCTTATAAAGCTGTTGGGCCAGCAAAAGATCGAAGCCCACCATGAGAAGATGGGACTTAGACTTATAGCCAATTGGTTTTAGGACAAGTGAGAGATTGTTAGATATATGTGCCCTAAAAGTCAAAATTGGCTGACACTTGTAATACACTTCTAGGGGCAAAATTGTAATTTTGACTAAAATCAATAAAATGGATTATTTTCTATCACATATGTGTATTTAGTGTCCATGATACATCCTTTGAGTTAATGGTAATGATAATTCATATTTTCAAGAGTTGAAAATTTAAGACATGAATAATCATTATTAACTCATAAAATGCTCCCGACCATAGGATCATCGCAAGGATGGTGATTGATCCGCAAGGTTGGTGTACAATCATTTTTCTTTAGTAGATGAGTCTTGAGTCTACAGTGTGGAGATACCGAAGTGAGAGTATAAGTACTCGTTAGAGAATGAGGGCACCAAGCGTGACCACCTCGAGTAGTTATTAGGAAGTCTACCTTCTCGTTAATGGCTGACTCGATGCTGTAGTGGTGTGTCTGGTTCTTTGATCTGAGATGCATCGGTAGTTCACCTTGAGAGTGTTATAGTTTGACTACACCATAACTCGATCTCCTAGCCATACGGAATCCTGGGTTGTATGTTGGCTATAGCATGTTCATTATAGAAACTGGATTGCATCAAGAAGGAATCTATCTACCTCGGTGGTAGAGGAGCAGCCCTATGATGATCATAAGAATCAAGTCCAGAAGCCCATGGCCATGGCAGAGTGAAATAATAGAAAGAGTTTTTATTTAGGTTTTCACATTGGACTTGAATCGAATGATTGCATCATGTGATAGAGACTAGGGTTTGACGAGTTCACCTTAACCCTAATCTGATCGAGGCTCAAGATAGAAGAACTTAATTACACAGGTAGCTCCACCAAGAGGTTTGTATTCAGCTCTGATGGGTTGCCACCATATACTGCTTGGTGTCACTAATGGATTTTGGGAGCAATTAGAATGATTTAGATGATCAATCATTCTAGCTATTCGAATCAAAAGAGTTCTGATCCATCGAAAGGAGTTTCAATGATGTCGATGATAGAGATCATGACATATCCCATTACCATACAGAACTGAACCTAACTGGATCACACAAACAAGGGTTTGAATCTGGTGATCACCAATTGAGCTAATCTAGTTCAATTGATCTGAATGAGATTCAATTAGGTTCAAGAAAATCGTGCTAGCACTCGATTGAACCTAACGTTCTTCTTTTACTATCATAAATAGTTGTCCTTACTGAGCCAAAGGAGTTTGTGCTCAATCAGAGGCCTTCACTTGGTCTGACTAAAGCCTGTCCAGATCAGAAAAGGATTGTCTTATTTTGTAAGATAATACCTACCATTTTTGGTCACCTACCATTTCTCGTCCTTTGACTTTGGTCAAAAGTTGACCTTTGACTGGTCAAATATTGACCATTGATACTTTGACTTCTATCCACATGTCACGCATCTATTGGAGAGCTGGTGGGGGCCTGTCCCCCTGTCAGAACTTGGCAAGGAGGAGGGCACACGCCACCCTTGGTGTGAGCCCAAGCTGGAGGCGCTTAGGAGTCCCTATTGGATTGGGACTCCATCTCCTTTTTGGATTCCAATTAGAGTTCTCCTAAGAATCAAGTTTGATTGGTCTTAGGCGCCATCTAAGGAGGAATCTAAGGGACTCTATTCCCACCAATCAGATTTAGATCTAATTTCATAAAGGATTATGATTGGTTGGGAAGAAGAGGAGTTAGATCATGCTTAGTCTATAAATAAGATCCTGCACCCAACTCAAATTGCATTAGAAAAGGAATTGAAAATTCTCATGCCCAAGGCTGCCTCTCCTCTCCTCCTCTATGCCAAAGCATCTTCTCCCTCTCCTCTCCACATCCAAAAGTGTTTTGGGTTCTTGGTTGGTGCAATCTAGATGAGAGAAAGACGACTGAAAGCTAGAAGGCTGTGCTGCTGCAAAGGACAACTACTGATCTTCGAAAGGTGTTTTGAAGATCCTCTAGATCAGATCCAGATCTGATTTTTGGAGATGTGATAGAGAAGAAGAGAATCTCTAGATCTAGCCCAAGTGGATATCGGTAGAAGCCAGGCACCTGCGTGGCTAGATTCAGAACCTTCCGCTGCTTACAAGATCATCAATGGGTAATAGAATTATCCTACATCAAGGTAAATTAAATTTGATTTAATTTATTTAGATTTTATTTTTATTATTAGAATAATAAGAATCAAATCTGAAACATCCCAGATCTAATTAGGATCAAAAAGAAAAATTTTTGAAATATATCTCTTGATTCGATTAGATCTAAACGAATCTGATTCGCAAAATTAGGATTTTCTTTTTAAGAAGATCTCTAGATCCTACTTGAGTGGATACCGATAAAGGCCAAATGATTGCATGGCTGCATCCAGAACCTCAGCAAATCAGTAGGATCATCATAGGATAATAAGATTACCCAAGAACAAGGTATAAATTAAATCTAATTTATTTTTTTTTTATTTTATTAGATTTATCAAATTAGATCTGAAAAGTATCAGATCTAATTTAAATCTAAGAGAAAAATTTTTGAAATATTTCTCTTGGTCAAATTAGATGTGAACGAACCTGACTTGGAAAATAGGATTTTTCTTTCAAAAAGGTGAGAGAGCTAGTGAGTTTCTAGGTCTAGTACATACTAATATATATAGACCTATGAGCATAAGTGCTAGAGGTGGATATTTTTATTTAATTAGTTTTACTGATGACCTATCTAAATATGGGTACATCTACTTGATGAAATATAAGTCAAAATCATTTGAAATATTTAAAGGCTTCCATAATGAGGGAGAAAAGCAAACTAAGAGGAGTATTAAAACTCTTCGGTCTGATCGAGGGGGTGAATATCTTTCTAAAGAGTTTCTGACATATCTAGGAGAGAATGAGATTCTCTCTCAATGGACTCATCTAGGGACACCATAACATAATGGTGTGTTTGAAAGGAGGAATCGGATCCTATTAGATATGATCCATTTCATGATGGGTTTTGCTAGTCTGCTTATCTTCTTTTGGGGATATGTGCTCGAATTAGCTTATTATCTTCTTAATGGGGTTCCGAGTAAGTTTGTAGCTAAAATGTCATATGAGATATGGATAGGGCGTAACCTAGTACTCTCACACCTTAGGGTTTATGGGTGTCTGGCTTATATAAAATATTTAATGATTGACAAGCTTGGATCTAGGTCTAATAAGTGCATATTTATAGGGTACCCAAAAGAAACCAAAGGATACTATTTCTATCTTGCTGATGAATAAAAGATGTTTGTCAGCCTTAAGATAATCTTTTTAGAAAAGAAGTTCCTTTGTGAAAGAATTAATGCCTCTAAGATCAAACTTAAGGAAGTTTGACAAGTAGAAAAACTGATATAATAAGCTGAACCTAAACTGGATTTGATTAGATCAAACCTGAAGCCTAATGTACAAGCACCCTTAAGGCGATTCGATAGTGTACCGCATCAACCATACAGATACTATCATTTCTTAATCTGGGATGGTGATCCTATCAAGCTCGATGAGAATAATGAGGATCCAATCACTTATATAGATATAATACAGAGATCTGATTCTAAGAAATGGCTTGAAAATATATTCTAACGCCAATCATCAGCCTGTTGATGGTTGTGTTGTTTTATAAATATAAATAATTTATCAATTAATAAAATATTTATTCTAGCTTTTTTCATCATAAATCTACATCTTCTAATGAACTCCTATGTTGTGATGAAGTTCTTAGGACTATTTAGATTTGACAAAGAGAGAATTTATCGATTAGTTCTTAAAACTGATCGCAACCAACTGATATGTTGTTAACTAGGATGACAACATTTATCGAGTATAGGTCGTTGCATGCCATATTGGCTGGTTGTCCTCTTAACCAAAGAATATGGAGATACTAGTATGGCAAATAGATGAGATATAGGAGTACATCATCATTGAATGTGACCAACTTCAGAGCATTCTACTATCAAGAATTGCTCTAATGGAATATGGGTATAAATATCCCTTAGGCCTGAGATCACTACGATGGCTTGTAAGCAACTTATTATGCTTTAGTGCTGGACTCTCTGAATTTTTAATTCAGTTAAGAAAGATTTCTGACCATAGTCAAGTACTTATGAAGTCAGCGAGTGATCAATATGGGATTGACCACTCTAAAAGTTTGGAGATAATACATCGCTGTATTTTAATTTAGCAAAACCTTGACCAGGATAATCCATGAGTTAGATTTGATATTTTGAAATATAATGTGGATGATCTATTCAGGGTTGATAGTTAAACCCTGAGTTGTCCTATGAGCATCTAGGTCAAGGGGATGAATTATACGAAAATCATATCATATGGGTTCTAAGGGTGTTGCTTTATACATTCGATCTATTCGACCGTTGAATACCATTACTAGACTGTCACTTTGATTGGTATAGAATTTATTTCTATACTACTGGCTTAGGTTCGAACCTATGGGATCATACACATGAGAGGTCTTGATCTGATCAGATGGTCGACAAATGATTGAGAATCATTTTAGGGTTAAATATTCAATACAATTGATGTTTGACCTAGTGCAAGTATTGTAGGAGGATCAATTAGCAATCAAATTGCTAATTGGCTCAATCTGATTAAGCTAAAGGACTGAGATCAAGTCTAATTGAATATGATTCAATTAGATTTGATTTGGACTTGATTGGATCAAGTCCAATAGATTTATTGGACAAGCTAATTGTAAGGGAGAACAATTTCCATTGAAATAGGACTTGAGTGCACCTAATTTCTAAATTGATTAAAAATTTAAATAAGAATTAAATTAAATTTAATCTAATTTAATTAAATTTTTAATTGGGTTAGGAACATCATTAATTAGCATACATCAAGCTCTATTTCAATTAGGCTAAAGATTTAGTTTGACTAGTCAAACTATGAAGTCCTAGTTAGACTAGGACTCCTCCCTTGCTCCACCTTCCCTTTCTCCACACCCTTCTCATGGATTTTTTTTGTGTTAAATCTGATTTCTAGAGAGGCTCCATGCCAATCCTTGCCCCCATATCCCTCTTGGATGGTTTGTGATTTTGGATTTGATCAAAACTAAGAAGTAGTGATGATCTAGACTCTATTTGATAGAGTCTGGATAAATCAAAACTCTTACCCAATTATGGCACCAATTAATCTGATTTATTCATAATACTTTTGTGGGAGAAAGAGGATTTATTTGTGCACTATATGGTTTCCACTCCAAAAAATAAAGAGGGGGCGCCTACGAGCTGGGTGCCCCAATCGTAGTCTCTTTTTGACTCTCTATCTAGATATTTGACCTAAACAGGGATTCTTCTCTAACTCTCTATATAAAGAAAGTTAGGCCATAATTTTTTTAGAGATTTTAGATCTAAAAGAGAGGACTTGGGTGTGGAGACCTTGGGTGCATCATAGATGAGGGCATGGGATTTTGTAAAGTCACATTTTGTTATGCCTAGGTGAAAGTAAAGGCCTAGAGAAGAAAGGTCTTCTCTAGGGTTTGTGTTTCAGATTTTCTTCCTCCAATTTTTAAGAAAAAACATGGGAAGAAGGCTTCTTTCAAATCCTCCCTTCTCCTTCTTTAATCCTTGAATAGTTCAAGTCATTTAAACAAGAATTTTCGACATCAACCGTCAAAGAAGGATCTGTGCAGTGCCAGCACACTGTACTGATTTCTAGATTACTGGACTTTAGATCATGATTGGGGCTTCATGTAGACTTCTCATAGAGGTCAGATGAATATGCAGCTTAAAGCAACATCCTCTCTCTCAAATCAGAAAGTGGAGATCCAAATCCATGATAAAGGTATTGAGATTTGATCTCAATTGTAGACTAGATCAGATCTAGTTTTCCTATTTGATTTTGATATTATCAACATCATTAATTTGTATTTTATTAAATTTTTAAATTTATATGCATGCTTTGATCATATCATTAGATCCTAGATCTAAGATTTATTTGCATATTTTATAGATTAATTAGATTAATATACATTATTAGAATTTTAAAAAAGTTTCAAAATACATGTTAGAAACCCTAGGTTTTTTCTTCAATTGGTATCAGAGCCTAGAACTTTTTTATATGATTTCTTTACATGTTTCAGATCTATTATTTAGATTAGATCTAAATTTTAATCTAATATTTAAATCTAAAAATAAAAAATTATAGATCACATGGACTGATCTTATAAGGTTGTCCTGCTGTAAGGTTTATCCCTTACAATTGAGAGGTAGTCCTACTACGGGCTGATCTAAAATCTCAATCATAAAATTTTCAATTTGATCTAAAAATTTTTATGATTTAATTGAAAGTATTTCAGTCTATTCTTTTATAATCATAAATATATTACATCTGATCTAAGATGATTTATGATTGTTTAGAATTGAAATAGTTTTAATTTGATGTTCATGATCATGAATATGTTTAGATTAGATCTAAAGTAGATTCATGTTTATATTATTTACATATTAAGTATAAATTAGATATGCAACTAGTTGGTAGAACCAAGTTGTAAAAATGTTTTACAAATATGAAAATTATTTTCAAAATGTCAAACCCTAACCCTCAGCCCAAAACTTGATTAAGAATTAAGAATTATTTGTTTAAGATCTAGGATTATGAATTGAAGATCCTAAGACACAAATCATAAAACTTGGGTTAATAGGTTTGTATGAATTAAGTCCATTAATTGGGTTAGACTAAAGGTTAGATTAAAGACTGAACTTAATTAGAGAATTGACTAAATCTAATCAAATATTGTCTTAGATTAGATCAAAGATTCTCTAGATCAATTACAATAGTTATAGTTGGTCAAGTCCATTTTTTTAACAAGAACCAAATGGACTTGATTCTTGGCTAAGCAGTCTAGCCCGAACTATTAGGTTGATTCAATCAAAACTAATTAAATACTTAGTGTCTAAGGTAAGTCTGCAGCTTTGATCGATGGTCTTTAATTGGGAGCTACTCACACTGATTCGATATTTGATGAGTTAATGAAATATCCCTCCCACCGATCTCACTTACTAGGCCTTCTTGATGAAGTTATATTTTGATCAGATCACTTGACAATTCAAGCTGACCCATGTTAGCTACAAAAATTAGTGTGATTGATTTAGGTGCTCCTAGACTAGTCTATCTATGGTCTCCCTTAATCTGAGTTGGTGAAGTTAGTAGGAGGATCATGATTAGCTAGTTCATCTGACTCTCTTCTCTTAATCAAATAAATCAAATCCTCAAAAATTATTAGGTCCTTAAAAATGAAATAGTTATGGTGATAAATAGATCATAGCCTCCCATTAAGGTGAATGGCAATGGGGTCTAGTAGTCTGGGTGGACATTAGAGGTGCCTTACGCCTGATGTTCATCAAGATATTAGAATTATCATTCATCATATGATGATTAGGTCACACTCTCTGAATGGCAATCAGGTTAGCAAGAGCTTTCATCAGGCCTAATCATTGTTTGTTTGATACACCGAACTCAATCATGTTAATGGTTGGACTTAACCAAGACTTTCAATGGAGGCCCTAGCCTATTGAAAAAAACTTGGGGCAAAATCTAATACTAAAAATTATTTGGAGAAATAATTGGTTAAGAACCTACCTATAGATGCACATGGGTTAGCTAGAGCTTTTTTTGGGCCCGTATATAGTCTATGTGGATCTAGTACCCACTAAGAAATTAGGATAATTTCTCAGATTAGAGGTAAAGACTACTAATTTGTATAAAATAGTGGGAGCACCTTTTGATTAAAGTCCAAATTTTTAGATTTAATAAATCATTTACTAATTAAACTTTTGATTCTCCTTTGTGCAGTTAAGGCCAAACCATCCTTGCTCCGTTCACTATTAGATAGTGACACACTTATAGGATCCAACTTTAATAATGAGTATCAGAAGTTGAATATTGTTCAGTAGCATGAAGAGGTTCGTGCTGGGGCTTCTATGCCCAATCTAAACAAAAGGTCCAAGACTGACCTAAATCAGATAGAGTGCTTCTACTATAAGAAGCATGGGCACTGAAAGAGGGATTGTCCTCAGTATCTTGCCTCTCGTAACTCCAACAGACTGAACAAGAGAAAAGAATAAGAAATTACTGATCAAGGATGTTATATGATAACACCTTGTAATTTTTTATTTGTAATACTACTACCTGAATATTGGACACTGGAAGTCTGGTTCATATTTGCAATTCGTTGCAAGAACTTTAAGTTAGTAGAAAATTTGAGAATAACAAGCAATTTTTGAACGTTGGAGATGGAAGAACTATTCCAGTTCTAGCTACAGGAATAGTTCAGCTTATTCTCAATTTCTTGAGATGATTGTCATTATTGTCCCTCTTTTCTGATGAATATAATCTTTGTTTGCCTTTTGACAAAAGATGATTATTATTTATCTATAAAAAAAGATTATTATGATATCATTATATAAATGATGTTACAATAGTGTATGGACAATAAAGAAATAGCATTTACATTTTCTCACCACCTATTAGTGTAATGTACACAACTAATAAATGCCCTAGATTAGAAAATGTCACACATGCCTACCTTTGGTATTATAGGCTTGGTCATATTAACAAGAATAGAATAAACAGGTTAACCAAAGAGTGAATCCTCGATGTTGATTATTGTAAATCATTACTGTTGACCCCAGATTGATTTTGATGATCGCCAAACTTTAAATATTTTAAGTATTTAACCATGAATTTCAAAAGTGGATATAGGCCTTTTCAGATATTCAAATTGAAGAAATTAACCTAAGAAAAGATCCACATAAAAATCACCAAGTCAAGAGCTTCAAGAAAGTTGAATTGATGAAGATCCATGAAGAAGAAAAAATTATAATTTCATCAAGTTAGAAGAAAATATGTTTCAAAAGCCTCAACAATAACTAGAGAATAATTCTAATCTTTTGGAAGTAATTTTATATTTTTTGGATGTTCAATTTGGAAGAAAATCAAGTTCTTGCAAAAGAGTCAATTTTAGGGATGACCTATAGGTCATCCTCTTTTGAAGGTAGCTTGGGATGCTTTAGCATATTGTTTTTATATTACCTAACAAAAGGGTCGATCCCTGGTGAAAGGGTCGATCTTTGTTGCATAAAAATAGAAAACAGAAAATAGAAGCTAAATTTTTTAGTGTAGTTCAAGTGCTGACACCTAAGCATAAGGTGTCGACCTCAAATCATAAGAAATTAACCCCAAATTAAAAAGTGTCGATCCTTGCAGAAAAGATATCGACCCCAATATTGGGACAGGCATAATGGCTAGTTTTTTGCTACTTTTCAAACGACCATTTCTCCACTCCAACGACTAGTTCAAGGCTTTCAATAGCTAGAACTAATCCTCTAGCCATCATCAAGAGTATTAAAGGCTAGAGAAATATTTGAAAAATAAGATTATGGGATTTTAAAGTAAAATCATTTTGGATTTAAGAGGTTTTCATTGCACATCAAAAGAAAAAGAAAAAAAAAGAGGAACTAAGCTTTGATTTCAGAGGGCATTCAAGAGCTATCTTCCACAACATCTCAAATAACCTCCCAGCATCATTTGAAGAGAAGTGAAGCTCCAAAAAGAGCACATCTTCAGCCACTTCTATGAGCATCAAAAAGAGCTCTCTTTTTATTTTTGTTTTTATGCTGAATTTTATACTTTTATTTTTATTTCTTTACATGTTTCTTTGGAGAAAAGAAACTTGGAGATTAGGCCCATCCAAGCCCAAAATTGGATTTTATAGGTTATGGTTGATGGCCCAAAAAACCAACTAGATTGATAGTAGATCTGAAAAACTATCGATGTAGGGTTATGGTTGGTGAGTCCGACAAAACCAACTCGATTTGTTTATGATCTTGAGTCAAAACAAATACACTATAATCTAAGGATTAATTATAGTAGAATTCTCAAAGGGATAGCTTGGGGAGTGGACGTAGGAGCGGGATGCTGCAAACCATTATAAATTACTTGTGTTTGTGATGTGCTTTAATTTCTAGCTTTTCATTCTTACATTACTTATTTACTTTATTCACTTGAATTATCTCATTGCTTTTAATAATGCTACTACACTTTATATATATTCATCATAAAGACTCAAGTTGTTTTAAGTAGAAGCACATATTTGACTTAGAGTTTTAATTTGGCCAAGATTTTAAAAGAACCCAATTCACCCCCCCACCCCCTCCCTCTTGGGTTGTTACCTCGAGGCAACTAGTGGTATCAAAGCAGGTGCTCTTTTATTAATTATTGACCTAACCGTTAAGAGCCAAAGATCTTGGCAATCCAAAATGAAATCTCTTTCTAATGAAGGCCATTCCATTGATCAACCCTCATTGTTTGATGGCTCAAATTATACTTATTGAAAAGCTAGGATCAAAATCTTCATTCAAGCATATGACTATAATCTATGGAAGATTATTATCAATGGCCCTCACACACATAATGCATCTTTTATTGATA
This sequence comes from Cocos nucifera, assembly GCA_006176705.1. Taxonomy (NCBI): domain Eukaryota; kingdom Viridiplantae; phylum Streptophyta; class Magnoliopsida; order Arecales; family Arecaceae; genus Cocos; species Cocos nucifera. The sequence goes on from QRFJ01000447.1 coordinate 336,507, forward strand.
AAAAAAATAATACAATTAAATGCTAAGACTTTAAATATACTTTATTATTAATTAGATATAAATGAGTTCAATCTAATTTCTTCTTATATTTCAGCAAAACAAGTTTAGGAGAAATTGGAAATGACTTTTAAGGGAGCCGATAAAAAAAAAGAACTAAGCTTCCAAGAGGATAATCAAGCTCATCCTAGTATATGCCTTATGGCTCATGAGGATGAAAAGAAAAAGAAATAAAAGAAATAAAAAAAAAGACATTAATAAAGGGGGAGCAAAGCAAAGAAGAGAATGAGAAAAAGGAGGAAAGTATAGCAAGTTGTTGCCTTATGGCTCAAAATGATGAGGTATATCATGAACACTCCTTTGAATTTACTTTTAATGAATTATATGAAGCTTTCAATGAGTTAATAGATGAATATAAAAAGATAAGCTATAGAATAAAGAACTTAAAAAATCTAATATTTCTTTAGCTGAATAAAAAGATAAGATTTTGAGTGAAAAAGAAGATCTTTTGAAAAATATGGAAAACATGGCTAAAGAAAAGGAAGATTTTTTAGAACAAATTGAAAATCTAATGAAAGAAAAATATAGTTAAATCTAAAAATTTCTTAGTTAAGAAAAAAAAGATTTTTAAAATCTGAAAAATCTATGATGGAAGAAAATCTTAAGTTAAAAGAAGAACTTAATATATTAAGATTTTCTACTAACGAAAAGAGTAAATAAGAAAAATCTCTTTTGGAAGAAAATGTTAAACTAAAGAAAAAGATTGAAAGCTTGAAGTCCATGATTGAAAACTTTATAATTAAATCACAAAAGCTTCAAGCCATTTTAAATAACCAAAGAGCTATTTTTAACAAACCTCGAATAGGTTATGATTCAATAAGAAAATAAAAGTTTGACAAAAATATGCTCAACAAAGCTTTAACTAAAAATCATTCAGTTAAGTGCTTTAAATATAATAAAGTTGGTCATAAAATTTTTAAATACAATATTAAAAGAAATGGCCAAACTTCTATCAAACAAATTTAGATTCCAAAAGAAACTATTAGCTCTAACCTCCATGGACCAAAGATGGTTTGGGTACCAAAAACTAGTAAATGATTTTGTAGGTACATCAAGGATTTAATGAAATGAAAAGAAAAATTTATTGTGAATGGATGCCTTGAAAATGAAATTGAATGGATGATGATGTTTGGTATAATCTAAACCTTCCTCACATCATACCATTTATGTTTGTCAAAGTTATTTTGATTGATTCTACTATTTCTAAAGATCTATCAATATGATTTTATATCCTTGCTTGATATACTTTTCAATGTTCTCATATATTAATATGATTAATTGATTTTGATGCTTGCAATGAGATGAATATTTTGATTTTAAAAGTTCAATATGCTCTCCTCCATGTATCACATTTTGAATTAACATAAACTAAAAGTATTTTAAAATTCAGCATGATATTTAAGCTTCCCCATATTAATTTTGCTATTAAGAAACTTAAATTAAAATGAGTTTAATTATCTATAAATTCATTTGATTGCAAAACATTAAAATAAAACTAGTTTTTGACATTCCACCATAAAATATTAAAAGTTTTCTAAAAAAAATTGCATGACCTAAGTATTTGAATTTAAGATATTCAGTCATAAAAGATCAAGTGTGTAAAATATTAATTTGCATTACATCATAGGTTGACTACTAATGATTTCAAAACTTCCTAGTTGAATTAGACTCATAAAGTTTTCATCTAGTTCTCTCTTAATTTGATCTTATTTAGTTTGATTATTGGAACCCTCCAATTGATTATTTTTTTTATTCCCAAAATTGACTTGAAAATCTTTCTTGATCATCAATTTAATTGCCTTTTTTATCTTAAAGAGAATTTATAAATATTTATCGATTGATTTTAAAAATTAAATATGAAAAATTTTCATCTTCAATCTTTTGAAGTGATATCATGCAAAATATTTTAAGAAAGCTGTCATTTGCTTTTAAAGTCAAATATTTAAAGAGAACTTTAGTTTTGTTCAATTGATATCAGATAGCTTATAATTTATTTTATATTTTATTAATTTATCTTTTGATAAAAATAAAAAATATCTTTATCTCAAATCTAAATTTTTGATGTTACATTATTTGAAACAAATGCAAGTTCATACCTTTTCTAAACTTAACTATCTGGTATTTCATAAGAAAAGGGATAGAACGACCTTTCAAAGCATAAAAAAAAAATCTATTCATAATTTGACTTGAATGATTTACTGATATCAATTCAAATTGATTTATCATTTTAAATTTTTAAAATTATTTGATTTGAATTAATGTAGCTTTATCACTTCAAAACTAAAACTATTGGCATTATTTTTTTTTATGGAAAAGTTGCTATTTCAAAATATCTAGTATTAAATTTACAAATTGATTTTTCTTAACCTTTAAGTGATATCAAACTTTTAAGTAAATCATTAATTATTCCAAATTTTAGTTCTATTGATATCATGAAAACTTCTAAGCAAATTATTCAGTTTGATTTTTAAATAATTAGTATCTAGACAATTATTATTTATTTTGAATTTCAAAATTATTGGTATCAAAATTTTTACAATTATATCAAATAGAAATTCAAAATTATCTTTGACTCAAAATTATTGTTTAATCTAAATTTTAGTTCAATTGGTATCAATTTGTATCAAAAAGTCTATTCCTGCCTTTAATTCCATCGCATTATCTTTTGACAAAAAGAAAAAATATTTTATCTCAAATCTAGTTTTGTATAGCTTATATGATATTATTTGAGATAAAATCAAGAATTTTATATCTTTTTTAAACTTAATTAAGCGATATTTTTTTTTAAAAAAAAGACCCAAGTTTAAATAAAATATCTCTCTATGATTTATTTTATATGATTTGTTGATATCAATTCAAATTAACTTATCAAGATAATTTGATCTGAATTTAAATTGATTCATCTTTTTTGATCAAAAACTTTAATGATTGATATCAAATAGATCAGTATTGTCTAATATTCTATTGCCTTATCTTTGACAAAAAGAAGAAAATATCCTTGCATATAATCTGGTTTGCATAAATATATTTTTGACATTATACTTTGAATAAATTATAAGATTGGTAACTTTATGCTTCAAATTGATTGATACCACCTAAGAAAAGGAATAGATATTTTTCAAAAAAAAAATTCTTAAGATATATCCAAATTCTTAGTTTTGAGTGGAACTATTTATCTCAGACTTTTAAAGCTTAAATCTATTCCTTAAACTAAATTTAAAAAGTATTTCTTTTTAAATTTATAGTTTGAGGGAAAAAATGTACTATTAAAATTATATTTTCTAAATGAGGGAGAAATATTTCTTAAACATAATCTTATTCTAGTTTTGGTTGAGTTGTATTGAAAGAAATAACGTTTAAACTTGAAAAAAAAATATTTATATTACTTAATTTGTTCATCTTTGATTTAAGTATTTATATATTTTTTGATTTATCAATTCATATTTTGATTGATTTGATTGTGTTATTATTTCTAATGATCAATAAATATTTCAAAAGTGCTTTACATTGATTGATCATTTTGATATTGTCATGATTGAAGACATTAGATTATAAATATTCTATTTTAAAATCAATAAAAGCAAAATTTTCATAAAAAATTTATTATATCATAATTATGATTGATTGTTTGATTGATAGTTGATTGTTTGAAATTCAATATGCTTACTTTAAATATGTGCAATAGAGGAAGAAATCACTAAAAAAAATAATTTGATCTTAAAAGACTATTTAATTAAAAATATCTTTATTTGTAAAAGTAAGAAAGAAAATTCATTTAAGATGAATTAGTTACTAAATTGATATTAATTAATTATAAATATGGTATCAAATTAAAGATGCTTAACTTGAAAGAAAAAAGGGGAGTAACAAAAATTGTAAAGCTTAAGCATGCAAATTTTAAAAAAGAAAAGGGAGAGATAATACTAAAGAGGAAGAGAAAGTTAAAAAGTGAATTAATCCAACTATTAGTATGAAAAATAGGAGGAGAGATATTTTTTAATTTGATTTGATTGAAAATATTAATGAACTTTTGATTTAAAATTCTCAATCAATTACCTTATTTTGAGCCTTATTGATTTTAAACTTTCCATCAAATACTTTATAGTCCTTTTAATTTATGTTTTCATGTGCTTATTCAATTTGATTTATTTGATTTAAAGTGCTATTAATTTAAAGTAGTGTTAGACAAATAAATTATTCTCCAATGTTAAAAATTATTTAAAGTGGTATCATTAATATACTGGTTTCATATTTTGATTTGCATGATTATTCATAATAATTGATTAGAGTTAAATTAAATTAAAAATATATTTTTACTCTAAAAAATAAATTTTTAAACTTAATTTAAAAAGTTATTTAAAAATTTAAATTTGATACTAAATTTTTAATGTGCATTACAAAATTCTTATGAATTATTTGTATTGAAGTAATTTTTACTCAAATTTAAAAATGTAACCATCCTTTGCTTTGATACTATTTATTTACTTTGCTTGATACATTTTTAATACATACCTTTTTCAAACTTAATTGACTAAAATTTCTAATACTGAAGTGCATGTTATGCTTGATTTCATGGTCAAATCTTTTGAAAAGCTTTATTTCTCTTAAAACTTAAAAGTGCATATTTAAAAACCTAATTAAAAAGTCATAAACATTAAAAAAGGAGAGAATGTTTAATATTTGAATTCAAACTAATTTTTAAAAAAAATCATTCAAAAAGGGGAGTTGATTTCTTTGATTTGATGTTATAAATTTGATACATCTCTCAATTTAATGCCTTCGTATTCATTTTGATGATAATTTTTGATCTTTCCCATTAGCCTTTTGATGCTATCAAAAAGGGAGAGAAGAAAGATTTATTGTGTTATGTGAGTATATAATAATGTGCTTAAGCCCTATACATTTCATGATAATACTTGAAACATTTAAATGTAAGTTAAAATGGATTTTGGTATCAGCATTCATGAAGTGTGCATTTATAATTGTGTATATTATCACTTCATAATTCATACTAGCTGAATTATTGAAATACATTAAATTTTATTTTTATGTATATACTCAAAGTTTTGCCATCATCAAAAAGTGAAAGATTGTTGACCCCATGATTGATTTTGATGATTGCCAAACTTTGGATATTTAAGTATTTAACCATGTAGGTCTTTTTAGATGTTTAAATTAAAAAAATTAATCTAAGAAAAAGTCCATATAAAAATATCAAGTCAAGAGCTTCAAGGAAGTTGAATTGATAAAGATCCTTGAAGTAGGGCAAACTTGTAATTTCATCAAGTTAGAAGAAAATATATTTTGAAAGCCTCAAGAGCAACTAAAAAAAATTTTAATCTTTTGGAAGCAATTTCATATTTTTTGGATGTCAAATTTAGAAGGAAATCAACTTTTAGCAAAAGGATCAACCCTAGGGATGATTTTTAGGTCATCTCCTTTTGAAATAGATAGATTGGCATGCTTTGGCATGTTGTTTTTGTATGGCCTAACAAAAAGGTCGACCTATGGGTCAACCCCTGGTGAAAGGGTCGATTTCTATTGCATAAAAATAGAAAACAGAAACTGAATTTTTGAGTGCAATCAAAGTGCTGACATCTGAGCATAAGGTATCGATCCCAAATCACAAGGTGTTGACCTCAGATCAAAAAGTGTCGACCTCTGTAGAAAAGATGTCGACCCCAATGTTGGGACCGACATAACTACTAGTTTTTGATAGCTTTTCAAACGGCCATTTCTCCACTCCAATAGCTAGTTCAAGGCTTCCAACAATTAGAACTGATCCTTCAGCCATCACTAAGAGTATTAAAGGCTAAAGAAACATTTAGAAAATAAGCTTAAGGGATTTGAAAGTAAAATCATTTTGGATTTAAGAGATTTTCATTGCACATCAAAAATAGAAGAAAAAGAGAGAAACTAAGCTTTGATTTCAAAAGGCATTCAAGAGTTATCTTTCATAATATCTCAAGCAACTTCTCAGCATCATTTGCAGAGAAGTGAAGCTTCAAAAGAGCACATCTTTAGCCGCTTCTTCGAGATTCAAAAAGAGTACCCTTGTTATTTTTATTTTTATGTTAAATTTTATACTTGTATTTTTGTTTCTTTACAAGTTTCTTTGAAAAAAAGAAACTTGGAGATTAGATCCTTCCAAGTCCGAAATTGAACTATATAGATTATGGTTAGTGGCCCAAAAAATCAACTGGATTGATAGTGGAACCGAAAAAATATCGGTATAGGATTGTAGTTGGTAAGCCCAGCAAAATCAACTAGGTTTGTTTATGATCTTAGATCAAAATAAATGCACTATAATCTAGGGATTATAGTGAAATTCCCAAGGGGATAGTTTGGAGAGTGGACGTAGGAGCGGATTGCTCCGAACCAGTATAAATTACTTATGGTTGTGGTGTGCTTTAATTTCTAGCTTTTCATTCTTACATTACCTATTTGCTTTATTCACTTGAATTATCTCATTGCTTTTAATTCTGCTGCTGTACTTTATATATATTCATCATAAAGACTCAAGTTGTTTTAAACAAAAGCACATATTTGACTTAGAGTTTTAATTTGGCCAAGATTTTAAAAGAACCCAATTCACCCCCCTCTTGGGTTGCTACCTTTGGGCAACAATTATAGACCTATGAATCTTGTCTTCTTAGGAAGATGACAAAATCATCTTTTACTGAAAAAGATGAAAGAGCCAATGAAGTTCTAAGTCTCATATATAGTAATGTATGTGAACCTTTGAACACTATTGCTAGAGGTAGATATCACTATTTCATAATATTTACTGACGACCTATCTAGGTATGGATACATCTATCTTATGAAATGTAAGTCTGAATCATTTAAAATGATCAAACGATTCCATAATGAAGTATAAAAATGAACTAAAAAAAGTATTAAAACTCTTCGATCAAATTGAGGATGTAAATAGCTATTCAGTGAGTTTTTGACATATCTAGAAGAGAATGGGATTCTCTCATAGTGGACTCCTTTAGGGATATCATAATATAAAGATGCATCGAGAAGGAGGAATCGAACTTTGTGGGACATGCTTCGATCTATAATGGGGTTTGCTATCTGCTTGTTTCATTTTGGGGTTATGCTCTTGAGATTGCATATTTTATATTGAACAATGTTCCACGTAAATATGTTGCAAAGACTCCATATGAGATATGGACTGGATGTACTACACTCTCTCACCTTTGGGTTAGGGATTATCTAGCCTATGTCAAATATTTGCATATAGATAAACTTGGATCCCAGTCCAATAAGTGTGTGTTTATAGGATACACCGAAGAAAATTAGGGGTTACTATTTCTACCATGCTGAAGAACAAAAGATGTTCATCAGTAATAGGATAATCCTTTTAGAAAAGGACTTTCATGGTGAAGAAACTATTGCATCTAAGGTTGAACTTGAGGAAGTTCAACGGGTAGAAAAACTGACATAGTTAGCTAAACTAGACCAAATTTGATTAGATCAAAATCCAATTCCCAATGTACCTACACCATAAGACGATCCGATAGAGTACCGCATCAACCGAATATATACTATGATTTCTTGGTCTAGGACGGTGATCCCATCGATCACCTATATGGATGCCATACAGAGATCTGATTCCAAGAAATAGCTTGAGGCCATGAAATCTGAAATGGAGTTTATAAAAGTCAATGATATATGGACATTGTTGGACCCACTTGAAGAAATTAAATCCATTGGGTATAAATGGATCTTCAAAAGGAGAGGGGCGCAGATAGAAAAATGGAGACCTATAAAGCCCATCTAGTTGCCAAAAGGTATCATCAACATTATGGTATTGACTATGATGAGACGTTCTCCTCTATGGTAATGCTCAAATCTATTTGGATTATGCTTGCAATAGTTACCCATCTGGACTATGAGATATGGCATATGGATGTGAAGACAACTTTCTTAAATGGAGAGTTGATTGAAAAGGTGTATATGATACAACCTAAAGGATTCACATCCATAGACGAATCCAAGATGTGCAAACTTCAAAGATCCATTTATGGATTGAAGTAGGCATCTTGGAGTTGGAACATGCATTTTGATAAGGTGATCAAAACATATGGCTTCATTAAGAATAGAGAAGAGCCCTGTATTTATAAGTAGACAAATGATCCGATAGTGGTATTTCTTGTTTTGTACATGGATAACATTCTCTTAATCAAAAATGACATCCCCGCACTTCAGAGAATAAAAGTATGGCTGCTATCTCAGTTCTCCATAAAGAACTTGGGTGAAGCATCCTATATCCTAGGGATGAAGATCCATAGGGATAGATCTAAGAGAATGATTGGGTTATCCTAGTCCACGTACATAAAAACTGTGCTGAAGAGGTTCAACATGGAGAATTCAAAAAAAAGCTATCTTTTGATAGGCCATGAAATTTCTCTCTTTAAGAAGGATTATCTGACAACTTCGAAAGACAGAGAGCATATAAGTAGCATCCCATATGCTTTAGTAGTGGGATCTATCATATATGCTATGATATGTATGAGACTAGATATGGTATACTTACTAGGAGTAGTGAGTAGATACTAATTTGATCCAAAGAAGAACCATTGAAAGGTTATGAAAACCATCCTAAGTATTTGAGAAATACTAAAGATCAATGATTGATTTATGGTAAGTCAGATTTAAAACTTATAGAGTTTACTAACTTCAGCTTTCAATCTAACTATGATGACAGCAGAAACATATCGGATCATGTTTTTACCCTAAATAGAGGAGCAATCTACTAAAAAAGTTTCAAATAGAATACTATAGCCAATTCTATTTGCAAGATAGAAGTCATCACGACTGATGCTGCCCTGAAGGTTGTGTGGTTGCAAAAGTTCATTAGCAATGATAGAATGTAATATTATCATTAAGACACCGTATTTATTTATTTAATTTTGATATCTTAAAATAATTAAAAATACATAATAAGTAGCAGTATTTTAGTTTTAAAATTTTTAATTTTATAAAAAAAAGAGAGATTTTAAAAATAAAATTAAAATCAAAAAATAAAATTATAAATAAAAAATTAAAATTAAATGGTGCAGAAAAATAAACTTGGTACTAAGATCTACTATTTAGATCTTAGCATCTACTTGCAATAAAATTAAATTTACAATAAAAATAAAGTGTTGAATTTAAATTTATAATTAAAAGTAAAAAGCATGAATTTAAAGTATATAAAAAGAAATTTTGCATTAATTTAAAATTCAAAATTTAAATATATAAAAATAAAAAAAATAAGAAAAGAAAGAAAAACTAGATGTTGATCTTGATCTCGAATCGGCATCAACATGAAAATGGCGTAGAAGACCAGCTCTTCCTCCCAGCACCATCTACCTTAAAGCAACCATCAATCCAAGCATGGCTTCCATCCTATACCGTGGCTTCTTTCTGACCAGATGCTTAAATCCTGGAGTTCTAGGGTCTTTAAATAGGTGCTAGAGAGTAGAAACCTTTGTTTTCAAGCAATATAGGACTAAGACAAAGTGTTGATTGGCATTTGGTAGAGAAATCCTAGTGAAATTCATATTAAAACACTACCTAGGTCGCATTCAATTGAGTCTTCTCTGAGTTTTGCATTTCTAGCCATCTGTTAGCAATCCAAAGCTCCAAAAAATACAAAAAAAACATTGTTAATTAGCCCAGATCAAGTTAGAATATTTCCTGGCCATCCAATCGCACCTGATGGAGGATTTTTGGCCGTTGGATCACATTTTGGGCATTTGTATCAGTGTCAGGGATGTCGTCAGCCATCGGATCGAGTTCTGGAACGTGCACAAACATCGAATGGCACATAAGAGGCTGAATGGCTTTGAATCAAAATAGGAAACACCCTGCACTATTGGATCTGAACTGAGAGTGGCGCAGCCATTCGATCATGCATTCACTATGCCTGTAGACTGCATGGACCGAGTTTCGTGAAGACCATAACCAATCAGTGCATGCTGCACTTGTTGAATTGACCAAATGCCCCTGTGAGCCACATGAGATTTTTCATGGACCTTTAAGGGTCCACGCCTTCCACATCATCTATCGATCCATCATGGATCGTGCAGTTTGCAGATGTCAACCTGACATCATGGCTGGACGGGGAATGGGCCTAGGCCAAGGGATTTTGTATACGGGCTAGCGTGCAGATTGGGCCTAGCTGAGCTAGCTTAGTTTGGCTTGGATGGCATGCCGACTGAGCTGGGCGCGTTGGCTGGACTGAGCACACTGGCTCTTCTTTTTTATTTTTATTTTTATTTTTTTAAACTTTATACTACATCCATTTTAAATCAGATTTGCTCTAAATTTGCTTTACTGTAACCAAAAAATGAGCTCCTTTTATTAATAATCATACTTCCTACAAAAAATAAATAAAAATATTAATTTTTAAAAATAAAGATAAATTAATTCATAAATTAGTACTTTTATCGATGATTTTATGGTACTTATCACACCCCTCAACTTAAGCTTTTTTCATCCTTAAGTAAAGAAAGAATTTAGTTTTAGATACCTATTAAGCTTTAAAGTTTCGAATTTTATCAAGCAATTTTCAAAATGGCCATTAATGTTCAGTAGAGCATAAGAGAGGTATGTCATTGGGATATTAATACTTAACCAGAATATTCAACTTTTCTGAACTTTTTCTAAATTGATCCTACCTTTATCTCTAAATTGTCTAAACTTTCATATGGACAAGTATATTGTTACTTCCATCCTTCATTTATTGATTTTTTATTTATATTATCCATTTTTTGATGTGAATATCATCGCTTACTTAGGCAATGAGATCCGATTACTTGGTGGAAAACCAATATTTTTTTTTAACATTGTACCACTATTGAATGTCATAATCTCTTAGGCTTTCTATTTGATCCATATAGCGAGTCTTGGGCCAATGACTCCAAAACTAGTTGGCTCTAGGGTAGTAGATATAAAATAGCCCTCGGACTTACTAGCTCGAATCAAATAGGCTACGAGTTAAGACTAACTTTACAATGAGCTTCTTTGTTCTTCCTACTTTTTGATGCAAAACTCAATGCTTGCTTAGGCAAAGAGGCCCAATTACTCAGTAAGAAGTACTTGAAAACTATTTTATTTTATAATTAATTTTTTTATGAAGAAATATATAGTTATCCTACACAAGCCCATAAAAAGTAGACTCTTCTTTGATGCTAGTAGAAAAAATTAGAAATACTCAAAGAAAAATTATTTATGTTCTAGACTTAACTCTTTATTTGATTTTCTTAATACTTGATCCCTTAATATTTGATAAATTTTTTGATCTATTCATCAATTTTCTTTTTGAAAATGCTTAGTTCAACTTGATTATTAAGTGTAATCGAATGTGTAAATGCTAAATACTAACTTCTTTGAGGACTTTAAATTTTTTTAAATTTTTATTATTCTCCCCTCCAACTTAATCAACATTGTCCTTAATGAAGAAAGAAAAATAAAGGATGCAATAAAGAATAGAAAATAATATACCTGACTTAATATATTTTTGGTTCAGCATGGTTTTGAACATTTGGTTCTTCCTCCAACTTATTCAACATATCCTAAAAAGAAAATAAACTAAAAAGATAAATTAGATGCAATAAAAGTAAATATTGGGTTGCCTTCCAACAAGTGCTAAGTTTACCATCTTCAGCCAAACATAACGTGGCTTACTTATCCTGTATTGAATATTGGATTGACAAATTCCAAAAATTTTGGATTGCTAATCTTAGAAAGACAGCTTATGATCCTTTTATTGATAAATTCATTGCTAGTTTTGGAAAGATAGTTTGTGACCCCTATCTCAGATCTTTGTTTGTTAAGAATTTCTTCTATTTATTCTTCTAATATGATCATGAATTGAGTTTTTGGGTTAGGAGTTAAATTTGATGCAATGGGTATTGGAAGGATGTCATTTGATTCTAAACATTCAAATTCATATGTGACTAAAGGCGATTTCAATTTTGGAGATAAATTAATATGAACTTGCTTAAACAACTCCTTTGGCTCTTCATTGCATGCCCCTAGCTCTTTATAGGAAGAACTAGCTTCTAGGACTAAAGAGAATGGGACTTTAGGTTTATATGTCTCAGGTAAATTATCTGTTCTCTTCTTTTCTTTATCTATGTCACTCAAATTGGAACTAGCATTAATACTAGTTTCTGACTCAGGTTCTTCTATATGGTTAGTATTAGTACTAACCTCTTCTCCTAAATTTATATTTTGGCTAGCATCAGTACTAGCCTTTATCATCTGATCTTGATATGGGTCCTCAAGAATCCTATCATTTCTAAGTTTAGAAATTGCTTTGGCATTCTCTAATTGGGGATTCTTAAGTAGGACATTAGATTGATAATAAGATCCAGGTGGTTGGAAGACATTAGATAGGTTGTTTCTAAAATTTACAATCAGTTGGCTTGATAATTAACCTAGTTCTCTCCTTATGGAAGACTTAGCTAACTATCCTATTTATGTGTCTAGGCTGACGATAGATTGTTGTTGGATCAAAATCAGTTGTTGTAGTTGATTAAATCTATTGTTGGCTAGATTGATTTATTGAGAAGGTGGATATGAGGGCTGATTATAATGTGGTGGCTGAAAAGATTGACTAGACTGACCTCTATTATAGGCACAATTATAGTATTTGGGCCTATTTTGGTAGTTTTTTATAGATGGAATTTGGGTCTGAACTTGAGTCTATTGGGGTCTCCAAGAAAAATTAGGATGGTTGCTCCAATCTAGGTTATATGAATTTAAAAATGGATCATTAACCAGTTTGGAGTAGCTTTGTGCAATTTAGACTTGTTTTTGGATGAAAGATGGAAATTGTATAGCTATGGGACATTCACTTAAATGATGGATTGGGCTAGCATAGATAGAACAAATATCCTGATAATTAAAAGGTGATGTGAATTGTACAGGAGATTGTTGACCTCGGGTTAGAAATTGATCTAATTTCTAAGCAGAAAGATCGACTTTATCTAATTTTTGAGCTATTAGATTCAAGTCAGCTTCTGGATGTTTAAAATCATAAATTTCTATCCACTTTTGGTACAAAGATAATGAAGCATGGTTGATTGAGTTTTCACTCAGAATTTTAAATAAGGCATAAACTTCATCCTCACTTTTGCTCATGAATGCACCTCCACAGGATGTATCTACCATTTATCTATATTGGTCTCCTAAATTCTCATAGAAAGCTTGAACTATTTACCACTTAGATAGGCCATGGTGTGGGCATTTTTTAAGAAGTTTCTTAAATCTCTCCCATGATTTATGAATTTATTCCCTTGGAAGCTGAGCAAATATCCAGTGATAGCTCGCCTCATGGTAATGGTTCGACCTATGGGATAAAATTTTTTAAGAAATCCATGTTACAATTCAGCTCAAATTTTGATTGGTCTTTTTATTATGCCAAGCTAGTACTTGGCTGTGTCCTTTAATGAAAGAGGGAATAAGATCAATCTAAGGGCATCATCAGTAAAATTTTAGATTTTCACCATAGAGCAGATATCTAAAAACTCATTTAGATGCTTATAAGGATCTTCATTGATGTTCCCATAGAAAGATGGGAGCATCTAGATTGTGGTTAACTTGATCTCATAATGACTTGCAAAGATATCCGGTAAGTGGATACAAGTTGATGGATTATAGGCGAAAGGAATAAAATATTTTTTCATCTACCTAAGTGATTCTCCATTATTTTCAGTTGTTTGATTATTAGGTTTAATATAAATCAGTCATTCAATTTCATGATTGGTTTAACTAGGTCAGGTAAAAGCGATCTCCTACCATGCATATACTAGTGCAACCCTAATATATATTTCAAAAAAAAATTAGATTTTTTATTTTTTTTATTATTTTTTAATTTTTTAAAATTTTTTCATTATTTTTTATTATTATTTTTTTAAGAATTTTAAATTTTTATTATTTTATTATTTTTTAAATTTTTTATGATTTTATAATTTTAATGATTTTTTATTATTTTATTATTATTTTATTATTATTTTATTCTTATATTATTATTATTATTTATTTTATTTAATTTTATTTAATTTTTGGAAGAGAAGAGAGGAAAGAAGAAAACAAAAAGAAAAGAGTTCTAAAGAAGAGAACCTAAGGAGTCCTAGAGCTAAGAAGAGAGAGAAGAATTAGTTTTGATTATGTTTGATGTTTTAGTTAGCAATCAAGTTAGGCAATCAATCCTGACTAAGAGTTGTCCTAGATCTAGATAGCTCCTATCTACCAAGATCATCTTCAAGCTCTCTAAGTTTAAGATCAGCTACTCAATTGGCCAGGTAAGTGTAAGATTGTGAGAGTCCTTCTGTTGCTATTCTTAAACACCAATTGTCTTAGCCAGATAAGCTAACAAAATCAATTAAATAACCATCTTATTTTGGAACATATTTTTTGAACCACTTGCCTTAGACACTAGTCAAATTGACAAATCCTAACCTAGTTCGACTCTTAGGATTCTTTGTCCTAATGAGCTTGACTTCCTAGGGTCGATGTCTAATTAATTTAAAAATTAAAGATTTAGGTCAATGCGGGATGTTGGTTGGTTGTTTATGGGCCAAGAAAGATTGATCAAATTTCCACCTTATATTGTTTAATAGGTATTATCCTTAAATTGATTTAAGATGAATATGCACAATCAATTTCAAACAAGGGGTTCTATGCAGCTAAAATTAATACATGAAACTAATTAAACTTTGAAAGGCTTACCTCATCTCCAGCAATCATAAAAAAAAATAAAAATAAAACTAATATGATGGATGCTCTAACAAATTAGGATTTCTACTCTTATCATAAAATTTTTAATTAAGTTTAAATAGATATTTTTTTAATTAATTTAAAAATAAAGTAAATAATAATTAAAAATATATCTAGGGTTAGGATTGATCTTACCAAATAAAATTGGAAGCTATCTTTCTTCTCCTACTTTTTTGGTTTTTCTTTACAAAAAAAATAAGAAAAGTTAGTAAGCAATATTTACAAGAAATTAAAAAATTAAAAAATTTTATTTATAAGAAAAACTTGATAGACCATGATATTGTCATTAAGACACCATGTTTATTAGTTTAACTCTGACTTTTTAATATAATTAAAAATATATAGAAAGTAGTGAGTTAGGTTGAATCCATAGGAAAGATAGTATTTTAGTTTTAAAATTTTTAATTTTATAAAAAAATATTTTAAAAATAAAATTAAAGTTAAAAATAAAATTATAAATAAAAAATAAAAATTAAATGATGCAGAAAAATAAACTTAGTACTAAGACTTACTATTTAGATCTTAGTATCTACTTGTAACAAAATTAAATTTATAATAAAAATAAAGTACCAAATTTAAATTTATAATTAAAAGTAAAAAGCATAAATTTAAAGTGCATAAAAAAAATTATATTAATTAAAATTTAAATATATAAAAATAAGAAATAAAGAAAGAAAAACTAGATGTTGATCTTGATCTCAGATCAACATCGACATGAAGATGGCATAGAAGACCAGCTCTTCCTCTTGGCACCGTCTACCTCAAAGCAGCCATCAACCCAAGCATGGCTTCCACCCTGTACCGTAGCTTCTTTTTGATTAGATGCTTGAATCTTGGAGTCTTCGGATCTTTAAATAGGTGCTGGAGAGTAGAACCCTTTGCTGTTAGGCAACATGTGACTAAGGCAGAGTGTTGATTGATGTTTTGTAGAGAATTTTGAGTGAAATTCATGTTAAAACACTACCTGGGTCGCATTCAATTGAGTCTTCTCTGAGTTCTGCATTTTTGGCCATCCTTTAGCAATCCAAAGGTCCAAAAAATATAAAAAAACCTTGTTAATCAGCCAAGATCAAGTCAGAATATTTCCTAGCCGTTTGATCACACCTAATGGAGGATTTTTTGTTGTTGGTGTAGGGAAATCCTGATTTCCCGGTCCAAGTTCGTTCAGATCTGATCAGATCAAGAGATATATTTCAAAAAAAATTTTCTTTGATCTATATCAGATCTGAGATGTTTTAGATCTGATTCTTATTATTTTAATAAATAAAATAAAATAAGGATAAATTAAATCAAATTTAATTTACCTGATTTGGGTAATCCTATTATCCGTTGATGATCTTGTTTGCAGCGGAAGGTTCTGGATCTAGCCACGCAAGCGCCTGGCCTCTATCGGTATCTCTTAGGCTGGATCTGGAGATCCTCTTCTTCTCTATCACATCTTCAAAAATTAGATCTGGATCTGATCTGGAGGATCTTCAAAACTCCTTTTGAAGATCAGCAGTCGTCCTTTGCAGCAGTGCAGCCTTCTAGCTTTTGATCGCCTTTCTCTTGCTTGAATCGCACCAACAAAAATCCAAAACTCCTTTTGGACGTGCAGAGCAAGGGGAGAAGGTGGTTTGGCATGGAGAAGGAGGGGAGAGGCAGCCTAGGGGCGTGGGGAATTGTGATTCAATCATCTCATTTAATTTGAGTTGGGCACAGGGTCTTATTTATAGACTGACTGTGATCCAACTTCTCTTCTTCCCAACCAATCACAACCCTTTGTGAAATCAGATCTAAATCTGATTGGTGGGAATAGAGTCCCCTGGATTCCTCCTTAGAGGGTGCCTAAGACCAGTCAAAGTTGGTTCTTAGAAGAACTCTAATTGGAATCCAAAAAGGAGATGGAGTCCTTGTCCAACAAGGACTCCTAGGCGCCTCCAACTTGGGCACACGCCTAGGGTGGCGTGCGCCCTCCTCCTTGCCAGGTTCTGGCAGGGGGACAAGCCCCCACCAGCTCTCCAATAGGTGCATGACATGTGGTCAAAAGTCAAAGTGTCAATGGTCAACATTTGACCAGTCAAAGGTAGACTTTTGACCAAAGTCAAAGAACAAGAAATGGCAGGTGACCAAAAATGGCAGGTAATGTCTTACAAAATAAGACAACCTTTTCTGACTTGGACAACCTCCAGTCAGACCATATGAAGGCCTCTGATTGAGCACAAACTCCTTTGGCTCAAATAGGACAACTTATTTATGATAGCAAAAGAAGAACGTTAGGTTCAATCGAGTGCTAGCACGATTTCCTTGAACCTAATTGAATCTCATTCAGATCAATTGAACTAGATCAGTTCAATTGATGATCACCAGATTCAAACCCTTGTTTGTGTGACCCAGTTAGGTTCAGTTCTGTATGGTAATGGGATATGTCATGATCTCTATCATCGACATCATCGAAACTCCTTTCGATGGATCAGAACTCTTCTGATTCGAACAGCTAGAATGATCGATCATCTAAATCATTCTAATTGCTCCCAAAATCCACCAGTGACACCTAGCAGTATATGGTGGCAACCCATCAGAGCTGAATGCGAACCTCTTGGTGCAGCTACCTGTGTGATTAAGTTCTTCTATCTTGAGCCCCGATCAGATTAGGGTTAAGGTGAACTCGTCAAACCCTAGTTTCTATCATATGATGTAATCATTCGATTCGAGTCCGATGTGAAAATCTAAATAGAAACTCTTTCTATTATTTCACTCTGCCATGGCCATGGGCTTCTGGACTTGATTCTCATGATCATCATAGGGCTGCTCCTCTACCACCGAGGTAGATAGATTCCATCTTGATGCAATCCAGTTCCTACAATGAACATGCTATAGCCAACATACACCTCAGGGTTCCATATGGCTAGGAGACCGAGTAATGGTGTAGTCAAACTATAACACCCTCAAGGTGAACTGCCGATGCACCTCAGGTCAAAGAACCAGACACACTACTGCAGCATCGAGTCAGTCATTGACGAGAAGGTAGACTCCCTAATGACTACTCGAGGTGGTCACGCTCAGTGCCCTCGTTCTCTAACGAGTACCTGTACTCTCGCTCCGATGTCTCCACACCATAGACTCAAGACTCATCTACTAAAGAGAAGCGATTGTACACCAACCTTTCTGGATCAATCACCATCCTCGTGATGATCCTATGGTCGGGAGCATTTTATGAGTTAAACAATGATTATTCATGTCTTAAATTTTCAACTCTTGAAAATATGAATTATCATTACCATTAACTCAAAGGATGTATCACAGACACTAAATACACATATGTGATAGAAAATAACCCATTTATTGATTTTAGTCAAAATTACAATTTTGCCCCTAGAAGTGTATTACAAGTGTCAGCCAATTCTGGCTTCTAGGGCACATATATCTAACAATCTCCCACTTGTCCTAAAGCCAATTGGCTACAAGTCTAAGTCCCATCTTCTCAAGGTGGGCTTCGATCTTCTGCTGGCCCAACGGCTTTGTAAGTGGGTCTGCCACATTATCTATGGAGTTGACTCTCTTGACCTCGACATAACCCTTCTCGAGGTAATCGTGGATGAGATGGTATCGCCGCTCAATGTGCTTGGATTTCTGGTGAGACCTCGGCTCCTTAGCAAGGGCTATGGCGCCATTATTGTCGCAGTATAGAGGAATGGCATCTGATGGCATTACTCCGATTTCTACAGCAAACTTCTTGTACCAGAATGCTTCCTTCGCAGCTTTGATGCAGCAATATATTCTACTTCCATGGTGGAATCTGCTATCATCGTTTGCTTGGAACTCTTTCAGCTGACAGCACCACCATTGCACATAAACAGACTCCCAGATGTCGACTTTCGATCATCTATATCGGACATGAAATCCGAGTCTGTGTATCCCTAGACTTGGAGTTCTCCATTACCAAAGACCAACATCATATCCTTAGTTCTTCTCAAGTACTTAAGGATACATTTCACAGAAGTCCAGTGTTCTTCACCTGGATTTGACTGATATCTGCTTGTGACACTCACAGCATGGGCTATATCAGGTCGTGTACATAGCATGGCATACATGAGGCTCCCTATTGCAGAAGCATAAGGGATCTTGCTCATGCATTCTATTTCCTCAGGTGTGCTGGGGCACATCTTCTTGGAAAGATGAATACCATGTCTGAAGGGTATTAATCCCCTCTTAGAGTTTTTCATACTAAACCTCTTTAGTACTTTCTCTATGTACATCTTCTGTGAAAGTCCTAGCATCCTATTCGGTCTATCCCTATAGACCTTAATTCCTAGAATAAAGGATGCTTCACCTAGGTCTTTCATGGAGAATTCCTTGGACAACCATAATTTGACTGTTGTCATCATGGGAATATCATTCCCAATAAGGAGGATGTCATCCACGTACAATACGAGGAAGACAACAGCGCTCCCACTGACCTTTTTGAAAACACATGGTTCCTCTTCATTTTTGATGAAACCAAACATTTTGATCACATCATTGAAACGAGTGTTCCAGCTCCGAGATGCTTGCTTAAGTCCATATATGGACCTTTGCAGCTTGCAAACCTTGTGATCAGTATCACTGGATGTGAAACCTAGCGGCTGTTCCATATAGATATCTTCCTCAAGATATCCATTTAAGGAATGCCGTTTTCACGTCCATTTGCCATATTTCATAATCGAAATAGGCTGCAACGGCAAGCAATGTGCGGATGGATTTTAGCATAGCCACTGGGGAAAAGGTATCCTGATAGTCAATGCCTTCGCGTTGACTATAACCTTTTGCCACTAGTCTAGCCTTGAATGTCTCCACATTCCCATCTGCACCAATCTTTCTCTTGAAGATCCATTTACACCCAATAGGTACTATACCTTCTGGTGGATCTACCAAGGTCCAGACTTGGTTTGAGTGCATCGAGTCAATTTCTGACTGCATTGCCTCTAGCCATTTCTCGGAGTCGATATCTGATATCGCCTCGTTGTAGGTTTTGGGATCATCACCATGAGCACCATTACCTATGAGGAACATTTTCTCTACTTCCTCTGAAATAATACCTAAGTATCTTTCAGGGGGACGGAAAACTCTTTCCGATCTACGAGGTGGAGGAGGTAGTGTTCTTATTGGCTCAAACCTGATTTGGTTCCAATTGGTCCTTAGCTCGATTGTACTTGTGAGACTTTCTCATCAAGCTTAATCTACTTTCCAATGCCGCTATCTTGAATAAACTATTTTTCAAGAAAGATGGCATGTCGACTCACAATCACATTGTGGTCTTCTGGAATGTAGAAATAGTATCCTAATGACTCTTTAGGATATCCTATGAATCGAGCTCTAAAGGACCTAAACTCTAACTTGTCCGCTTGTTGTCTTTTGACATGAGCCGGACAACCCCAAATTTTTGAGATGACTCAGACTTGGTTTCTTACCGTGCCATATCTCATACGGTGTGGTAGGAACGATTTTAGAGGGAACCCTATTCAGTAGATAAATTGAAGTTAACAATGAGTGTCCCCAAAGAAAATCAGGGAGGTCTGTGAAGCTCATCATGGATCGAACCATATCCAATAGGGTCCGATTTCTCCATTCTGAAACCCCGTTGAGTTGAGGTGTTCCTGGTGGAGTCCATTGAGAGACTATGCCATTTTTCTTTAGATAGTCTAGGAATTCCCGGCTAAGGTATTCACCTCCTCGATCTGATCGAAGAACCTTAATGGGATTTTTCCAGTTTATTTTTCTACTTCATGTCTGAATTCTTTGAACTTTTCAAAAGCTTCAGACTTGTGTCTCATAAGATACACATACCCATACCTAGACAGATCATCGGTAAAGGTAATGAAGTAGACAAAATTGCCTCTAGCCGGCACATCAAATGGGCCGCACACATCAGTATGTACTAGGGCAAGGAGATCTGTGGCCCTCTTCCCCATGTCCAACAAAAGGGAGTTTAGTCATTTTGCCTTGAAGGCAAGGATTCACAAGTTGGATATGACTCGAAAGTCAATGGACTCAATAGCCCATTTTTCTCCAATTTGTTGATCCTATCTTCTGCTATATGACCTAATCTCAGGTGCCATAGATATCTATCGTTTGGACTATCCCTAGGTCGTTTGGCATTCACGTTTTGCTCGATAGTTAGAACAGGTACATCAATATGTAGCTGATAAAGACCATTAATAAGAAAACCATTTGCAATTTTATTTCTTTCATAAAGAATGTTACAATGGTCCTTAAAGAAGGTAATCACATAGCCTTCTTGTGCTAAGCATGAAACAGAAATCAAATTCCTGCTAGCTGCAGGCACATAATAACAGTCTTTTAAAACTAAGTCTAAACCAGATGGTAATCGAAGAGGGTATGTTCCCACGGCTACTGCAGCAACTCTTGCTCCATTACCGATGCATAGGATCATGTCTCCATCCCTCAACCTCCTGCTATCCTCAAGACCCTACATGGAAGTGCACAGATGAGCACTAGAACCAGAGTCAAGCACCCAACTGGATGCAGAAGAAACCATAAGGTTAGACTCAATAATGAGCATACCTCCAGAAGGACCTTCCTTCTTGTTCTTTAGGGTGGCCAGGTAAGTAGGGCAGTTCCGCTTTCAATGGCCGTCGCTGTTGCAATGGAAACACTTTCCTTTGACAGCGGCTTTCATCTTCGGTTCTGCCTTCTTCTTCTTTGTTCCTTCCACCTTCTGCTTTTTCGCAGACTTCTTTTTCTTTCCATAAGACTTTCTTTTGGAAGAAGTCCATTCCATAGCAAGAACTGAGCCTTTAGAACCTTTCATAGAAAGCTCAGCGGTAACCAGCATATTCATTAATTCGGCCAAGGAATTTTGAAGTTTATGCATGTGGTAATTCATGATGAATTGCCCATATGCATCAGTCAAGGATTGCAGAATAATATCGTTCTGCAAGTCCAAGTCTAACTTCACACCGAGCTTCTCAAGCTCTTCCATGTCCTTGATCATTATCAGACAGTGATCTTGGACTGACTGCCCATCATGCATCTTAGCCTTAAAAAGTCATTTCGTGACTTGATACTTGGCTGCGCGACTCTGTTCACCAAACATCTCCTGCAGGTGAGCCAACATTTGGCGAGCAGTCCCGATATCCTCATGTTGGCGCTGGAGCTCATCAGACATCGAGCCCAACATGTAATATCTGGCCTTATTATCTTCGTCTATCCATTTTTCCAGAGATGCTCTCTGTTCAACAGATGGATGGGCTGGTAAGGTGGGAGGGTCCTAGTCCAAAACATGGGTTAACTTCTCAGAACCCAAAACTAATTTTGTAGTTTCTGAGCCAATCTTTATAATTAGGTTCGGTCAGTCTATGTGTGTCCAGGATACGTGCCAATGGGTTGGATGCAGACATTTTTCCTATAGAGAGTCAAAGATTCTAGTTAGATACTGTAATTATGACTTGACCAATTTATTTAGGGATTTTATTTTTAAACAAATTAGCTCCCACTATTTTCTCGGATCCCTACACTCCCTCTGTAGAGATGCGAAAATCTCCATGATTAATGATTTTCTAGTGGGTGGTGCGGTCTCACCAACTGACTCATCACCTCACCTAACAGTTATTGGTGATGGGTTAGCCAATGAGTGAACAACTCTTGTTCAATGATTCTCTAATCATGGTGCACCCAAACTTGGTCTCTAATTCATGAATCTCACCGTATCCGAAATATTGATCCACTCCTTAGTTAAGTCAGACCCACCATTTGCATAGACTGGGTTCCTAATTGAGTCTCTCACCGTATCCGAAATATTGAGCCCAACTCATCCTCCAGCCCATAGCATCCAATGCCTAATAGACATGGTTGCGTCTTTCCGGTGCAACTGAGCCACTGTATCCAGCCGAGAACAATCAACCCCGGAGAAGGGCCCACACATCTACAATGGTGGAAGACCTCAGACTTAATCTTTTCTTAGGGAGAATTGATTCAGGTCTCATTAAACTAGACTTGTCATAGTCATAACAATTATGACTAACCTAGTGGCATGGGTTAGCTCGGATTATTGACCACCTCAGATCAGAACTGTGTCAACAGATATGGCCAGGTAAGTGAGACCGGTGGAAGGAATATGCCATTAACTCATACAAGAATGCATTCAGGTCGAGTAGCTTCCAATTAAAAACCAGTCGGTCGTATGTGCCAAACTTACCTTAGACACCAAATTGTTGAGCCAGAACCAATTGGGTTAGCCTACAATCCAGACTCTAACCTCTGAGCCTAATTAGGTCTTGCTTGATCGTGACTCGATCTTGACCCAGACTTAATCCTATTAGGCTGGTCAATTTAAGCATTGTTGATCCCATCTAACCAACTCTTGATTCGGTTTGATCAACCGCTTAGACCTAATTGAGCTACCCAAGCCCGAACCCAGTATTATGAATATGTCTTAGATCTGAAATTCTCAATTTTAGACCTAATTGATATTCCATAATCTTAATTCTTAATTAAGTAGGGTTCATAAACAAAATATGCACAATAAATCCTAGGGATTTCAGGATCTAGGGTTTTGCAGAAAGTAAGTTTTGGAATTTCTGATTAAGGACGAACGCGCAGCAGCACCCTACACATCATAAGAACACCCCATCGAATGGGAAAGAGAGGCCTTTAAAACCTTCTTCATTCTTATGACGGACCCTTATACATCATAAGAACATCCCATCGAATGGGAAGAGAGGGCCTTTAAACCCTTCTTCATTCTTATGACCGGACGGCCAAGAGGAACGCCTTAATCAGGAACATGCAATACTACAAAACAGTTTTAGATCTATATCATATATCTCATATACAAATCAGATCTAAACATGGCATATTTTGCATACATCTCATGTATCGAATCATGCATATTTTCAGATCTAAATTATCTCATAATAATCTAAAAAATTAGATTTAAATTGATCTAATCAAAATAAATTCTAATCTAGACAACTATGTAGAACTATTCTACAACTAGTCTAGACATGCATCAATCATATCTCATATGATGTTAAAATTAAAATTAAATAATTTTATTTTTTATTTTTTAGATGTTATTATAACACTTATAATATCAAAAAATAGTAAATAAAAGGATCTAAAATATGATTTAATCAGATTAAATTAAAAACATGCAAGACTATTCTATAGAACTATTCTATTTTAGAACTAGTCATGCATATTTCCTAATCTTAGATCCAAATCATTTAATTTTAATTTTTTCTGATTTTAGATCTGATCACATCTCATGTGACATCTAAAATTATTTATTTTCTAATTAAAATAAATTTAAAATTAGATCTAAATAATTTAGAACCTTGGCTCTGATACCAGTTGAAGGGAAAATCCTGATTTCTCGGTCCAGGTTCGTTCAGATCTGATCAGATCAAGAGATATATTTCAAAATTTTTTTTTTTGATCTATATCAGATCTAGAATGTTTTAGATCCAATTCTTATTATTTTAATAAATAAAATAAAATAATAATAAATTAAATCAAATTTAATTTACCTGATTTGGGTAATCCTATTACCCGTTGATGATCCTGTTTGCAATGGAAGGTTCTGGATCTAGCCATGCAAGCGCCTGGCCTCTATCGGTATCCACTTAGGCTGGATCTAGAGATCCTCTTCTTCTCTATCATGTCTCCAAAAATTAGATCTGGATCTGATCTGGAGGATCTTCAAAACTCCTTTTGAAGATCAGCAGTCGTCCTTTGCAGCAGTGCAGCCTTCTAGCTTTTGATCGCCTTTCTCTTGCTTGAATCGCACCAACAAAAATCCAAAACTCCTTTTGGACATGGAGAGCAAGGGGAGAAGGTGGTTTGGCATGGAGAAGGAGGGGAGAGGCAGCCTAGGGGCATGGGAAATTGTGATTCAATCATCTCATTTAATTTGAGTTGGGCACAGGGTCTTATTTATAGACTGACTGTGATCCAACTTCTCTTCTTCCCAACCAATCACAACCCTTTGTGAAATCAGATCTAAATCTGATTGGTGGGAATAGAGTCCCCTGGATTCCTCCTTAGAGGGTGCCTAAGACCAGTCAAAGTTGGTTCTTAGAAGAACTCTAATTGGAATCCAAAAAGGAGATGGAGTCCTTGTCCAACAAGGACTCCTAGGCGCCTCCAACTTGGGCACACGCCTAGGGTGGCGTGCACCCTCCTCCTTGCCTAGGTTCTGGCAGGGGGACAAGGCCCCCACCAGCTCTCCAATAGGTGCATGACATGTGGTCAAAAGTCAAAGTGTCAATGGTCAATATTTGACCAGTCAAAGGTAGACTTTTGACCAAAGTCAAAGAACAAGAAATGGCAGGTGACCAAAAATGGCAGGGCAGGATAATGTCTTACAAAATAAGACAACCTTTTCTGACTTGGACAACCTCCAGTCAGACCATATGAAGGCCTCTGATTGAGCACAAACTCCTTTGGCTCAGATCAGGACAACTTATTTATGATAGCAAAAGAAGAACGTTAGGTTCAATCGAGTGCTAGCACGATTTTCTTGAACCTAATTGAATCTCATTCAGATCAATTGAACTAGATTCAGTTCAATTGATGATCACCAGATTCAAACCCTTGTTTGTGTGACCCAGTTAGGTTCAGTTCTGTATGGTAATGGGATATGTCATGATCTCTATCATCGACATCATCGAAACTCCTTTCGATGGATCAGAACTCTTCTGATTCGAACAGCTAGAATGATCGATCATCTAAATCATTCTAATTGCTCCCAAAATCCACCAGTGACACCTAGCAGTATATGGTGGCAACCCATCAGAGCTGAATGCGAACCTCTTGGTGCAGCTACCTGTGTGATTCAGTTCTTCTATCTTGAGCCCCGATCAGATTAGGGTTAAGGTGAACTCGTCAAACCCTAGTTTCTGTCATATGATGTAATCATTCGATTTGAGTCCAATGTGAAAATCTAAATAGAAACTCTTTCTATTATTTCACTCTGCCATGGCCATGGGCTTCTGGACTTGATTCTCATGATCATCATAGGGCTGCTCCTCTACCACCGAGGTAGATAGATTCCATCTTGATGCTATCCAGTTCCTACAATGAACATGCTATAGCCAACATACACCTCAGGGTTCCATATGGCTAGGAGACCGAGTAATGGTGTAGTCAAACTATAACACCCTCAAGGTGAACTGCCGATGCACCTCAGGATCAAAGAACCAGACACACTACTGCAGCATCGAGTCAGTCATTGACGAGAAGGTAGACTCCCTAATGACTACTCGAGGTGGTCACGCTCAGTGCCCTCGTTCTCTAACGAGTACCTGTACTCTCGCTCCGGTGTCTCCACACCGTAGACTCAAGACTCATCTACTAAAGAGAAGCGATTGTACACCAATCTTCTGGATTAATCACCATCCTCATGATGATCCTATGGTTGGGAGCATTTTATGAGTTAACAATGATTATTCATGTCCTAAATTTTCAACTCTTGAAAATATGAATTATCATTACCATTAACTCAAAGGATGTATCACAGACACTAAATACACATATGTGATAGAAAATAACCCATTTATTGATTTTAGTCAAAATTATAATTTTGCCCCTAGAAGTGTATTACAAGTTTCAGCCAATTCTGACTTCTAGGGCACATATATCTAACAGTTGGATCACCTTTTGAGTATTTATATCAGTGTCGGGGATGTCGTTAGCCATCGAATCGAGCTTTGGAACATGCATAGCCATCGGATGGTGCACAGGAGGCTTAATGGCTTTGAATCAAAATAGGAAACACCCTGCACCATTGGATCTGAATTGGGAGTGCGCGCAGCCGTTCGATCGCACATTCACTATGCTTGTAGACTTCATGGATCGAGTTTTGTAAAGACTATAACCAATCAGCAGGGACTGCACCTATTGAATTGACTAAAACAACCCTTTGAGCCATGTGAGATTTTCATGGATCCTTTAAGGGTCCATGCCTTCCACGTCATCCGCTAGTCCACCATGGACCAGCGGTTTGCAAATGTCACCCTGACATCATGGCTAGATGGGGAATGGGCCTAGGTCAGGGGATTTTATATATGGGCTGGCTAGTGGATTGAGCCTGGCTGAGCTGGCTTAGCTTGATTGAGATGGCACGTCGACTGAGCTAGGTGCGCCGATTGGGCTGAGCGCACTAGTTCTCCTTTTTTTATTTTTATTTTTCTTTTTTCTTTGAAACTTCATACTAAATCCATTTTAAATTAGATTTGCTCCAAATTTGCTTCATTGTGATCAGAAAAATGAGCTCTTTTATTAATATTTATACTTCTCACAAAAATAAATAAAAATATTAATTCTTAAAAATAAAGATAAATTAATTTATAAATTAATATTTTTATCAATAATTTTATGGTACTTATCAAGCAAGCTGGGAGTGGCACCCTCCATCGATGGTCCAATCCTATTATAGCACTGGAGCCATAGCTTAGGCTAAAAAATCGAAGGCACACCATAAGACCAGCATATACTGAACCACTACCTTCTGGTTCGGAAGATCATGGATCGAGATGACGTCGACCTTCAGAAGATTGATGGAAAGAAGAACCTGATCGACTCCCTCACTAAAGCCTTGATTGTAAAGAAGTTCGACAACTATAAGTCAAAGATGGATATTAAATACTGTACCGAGTAGCTTTAGGATAAGTGGGAGTTACTGAAAAATATGTTCCAAAACCAATCATCAACCTATTGATGATTGTACTATTTTATAAATATAATTAATTTATCAAATAAATAAAATATTTATTCTAGTAACAAAAAAATATCCAAGTAGATATATCACAAATAGAGAAATTGCAAGATGTTATCATATAATAACCTTGACCAGCAACTACTTGCTGATTTCTCCTATTCAGCCTATCCAGGTCCAGAGGATAATTTTTTTTTAGATCTACCTAATTAGGGTCAACACTAGACTTCTCATATTTAGGTCCTAAATGCTTGTCACTGTCCAAAGGTGAATGGAGTGGACTAACACTAGCCATTCTATTTATCTGAAAGAAAAATACAAAACTATATTAGTATTTGAATTATTTAACCTTGAAGACTTGGACTTTAGTCTAAAGGGTCCTCCCACTATTTTAACGAATTGGTAGCCTCTATCTCTAATTCAAGAAATTATACTAATTTCTTAGTGGGTACTAGAATCCACATAGACTACAAACAAGCCCGAGAAAAGCTCTAGTCAACCCATATGCATCTACAGGTAGGTTCACAATCAATTATTTTTTAAAATAATTTTTAGTAATTTAATTTTATCCCAGAAACCAATTCAGTAAGCTATGGCCTCCACTAAAAAGATCTAGTTAGGTCCAACCATTAACATGATTGAGTTCGGTGCATTAAACGAATGAAGACTAGGCCTAAGAAAAGCTCTGGCCAACCTAATCACCATTCAGAGAATACAACCTAATCATCATTTGATGGACAGTAATTTCAATATCCAGATGAACACCAGTTGTAAGGCATCTCTAATGTTTACCTAAAAAATTGGACTCATTAATATTCACCATAATGGAAGGCTATGACTTAGTCATTCCCATAACTTTATCATTTTTAAAGATCTAATAATTTAAAAAATTTAATTTACATGTGATTTAAAGATAGAAAAGACACAGACCAATTTACTCCCATTGACTTCACCAAGTCAAATCCTCCCACTTCATCAAGTCAATAAATAAGGACAAGGATCAAATTCGATCCATGGGCACCAAATTCAGTCTTACTGATTGAAATAAGTTATTAAGTGATCTAATCAAATTCTAATCAACCATATCGACCAGGTAAGTAAGATCAGTGGAGGGAATATGCCATTAACTCATCAAAGATCGAATCAGTATGAGTAACTCCCAATTAAAAACCACCGATCTAGACTGCCAAACTTACCTTAGACACCAATTGATTAATTAGGTTCAATCTGATACCCTAGTAATTTCAGGTTGGATCGCTTAGTCATGAATCAGGTCCATCTTGGTCCTTGTTAAAGATATGGACTTGTCCAACTACAACTATTAAAGTTGAATTTAGAGTGTCCTTGATCTAATCTAATTCAATATTTGGTTAGATTTGATCAATTATTCTAATTTAGTCCATTCTTTAACTAACTTTAGATCTAATCTAATTAATGGACCTAGTTCATCTAACCCTTTAACCCATAGTTTTATGCTTTTGTCTTAAAATCTTTAATTCATAATTCTAGACCCTACTAGACAATACTTAATTCTTTAAATTAAGTTTTTGAACTGATGGATTAGGGTTTAGTATTTTAAAATTAATTTTTAAATTTTTAAAAATTTTTCTTCATTTTTTGTTCACCAAATGGGTTAAATTATTTTACAAATGGGTCAGCTCATTTCATAAACAGCAACCTATTGCTAAGTTTCATCATAGAAAATAAAGCATAATTAAACTATGAATCCTTTTAGATTTATTCTAAATTTATTCATATTTAACTATTAAATTAAAATAATTTTAAAAATAAAAATTCTTTTACTATTCATCTTAATGAATGAGTTCACGGTGGCACCTCTACGGCCATAAGGGATCCCCACTGAATGGAAGGAGATGGCCTTTAAACCATACTTTTTCCTTATGATTGGATGGCTTGGTGGCTCATTCATCCTCAATTACTAAGTTATCTATATCAAAACATATCATATATGCTGATATTTAATTTTTCTAATTAACATATAAACATGTCAAGCAACCCTTGCTCTGAGACTAGTGATGGAAATCGTGCAGGATTCTAAGCATGCATTTTGAGACTTTTTTGAATTTAATTACAGCGAAAGCTAAAAATTAATCTAATATTAATTTTAGGCATGCATTGATCTAAACAAAAATTCTATGCTAGGATCTAGACATGTATATATGCAATAGAAAATTAAATGCATTCAATCAATAAATCACATTTATCGATCGACTTGTGTTCAGAACACTATACCTATGCATGGGTAGATGATCTCCATAATCCAAAATCATGGAAAGAAGCTCTCACATCATGATGCAGCCACATAATCATCCGACCTCTACGGTCAGTCCACATAGAGCTCCTGGTCCCGACCAGCTCCATCAAAATGCTAGCTCCTTGCTGGAGCCTTCGACAGCCGATCTTCATCGATCCGATTAATGATCTTTCTCTTGATCTCTTGGAAGCTCCAGAATGTCAAAAGAATTCTTTAAGGAGGAAGATGAAGTGGTGTGGGAATTCTCATGAAGATTGGATGCTCACAGCACTTAATCTCACTACCCAAACCTTGGGTCGAAATCCTAAGACTTCCCACACCTAAAACCCTAGAGACCCTTGCCTTAGAGTTTTTGTGACCAACAATTTCCCTCATGCCCAAGAGAAGCTCACGCCACTTACTATATTCTAAGAGACTCTATCTCTGATAAAGCTCATGCACATTTAAAATTTATTTTAAGATGTACATGAGTCAAGGAATGAAAGGAAAGTGGTGTAAGAAAACTTCTTTGACTTTTCTCACCCCCAGATGGATGCACCCCCTCCTACTTTTGTCTCTCTAAGAAACCCCTCACGTACCTCTCAAATCATGTAGGAACTTCTATTGTGTGTGACCCCATAGATTTGAACCCTAAGCTGGTAGTACAGAATCCAATTTCTATACCAATCAATGTGACCATCCTGCAATGGTACCCGACATTTGAATAGATCGAATTGTTGCAATGCAACATCCATGAACCTATCACATATGGTTACCATATAATTCATCTCCTTGACTCTATTGCTTAAAAGATAACCTAGGGTTTAACTATCAACCATAAAAAGTCATCTACATTGTATTTCAAATTTTAGTGCCCATCGTATAGACCACCTCGATCGAAATTTTGCTAAATTAAAATATAGTAATGCATTTGCTCTAACACTTAGAGGGGTCAATTCTATCTTGACTCATGCACTGACTAGATAAGTACTTGACTGCACCTAGTAACCTTCCATCACTGAATTAAAAATTTAGATAGTCTGGTACCAAAGTATAGTGAGTTGCTTGCAAGTCAACATAGTGATCTCAGGTCTAAGGGACACTTATACTTATATCTTTTGGGAGCAACTCTTGATAGTAGAGAGCTCCACAATTGGGTCATGTTCAATAAAATGTACCCCTACACTTCACCTACATGCCGTACCAATATCTTATACACCTTGGTTAAAAGGACAACTGATTCATATGGCACGCAATGACCTACACTCGATAAACATTATCATCCTAGGTAATAATGTATCATTTGATCAAAAATAGGTTTAAGGACTAAATAACAAATCCTTCTTTGTAGAGTCTAAATAGTCATAAGAACTTCATCATAGAAGAGTTCATTACAGAAAGATATACAAGAGTGATAGAAATGCTAGAATAATAATTTTATTTATAAATAATTCAAGTATAAATTTACATTCAGCTCAATCATCTACAATCTAGATGATTGGCTTTAGGATATAATACACAACAATCTAATCATAAAAATCCTACACTAGGATCGAGACATGTTATATATTTATAAGAAAAATTGAATGCATTGATTAGTAAATCTTAATTACTACTCATGTTCAGAACATGATTCTTGAGTGCGGGTAGACGATCTCCACAATCTAAAAATTAGGAAGAAGCTCCTCACATCATAATGTAGCCGCATTGATCATTCGGCCTCTATAGATGGTCCACATGAAGCTCTTGATCCTAATCAGCTCCACTAGGGTGCTAGCTCCTCGTCGATATCTTTGACTGCTGATCTTGGTCAATCTCGATCAACCACCTTCTCCTGATCACTTGGACACTCCAAGAGGCTAGAAGAAGTACTATAGATGATGATAAATAGGTATGAAAATTTTAGTGGAGATCGAGCACTCACAGCACTGAATCTCATGTTCTGAACCCTAGGTCAAAACCCTAGGGCAAGCCACACCCTGAAACCCTGGAGTCCCCACTTTTAGAATTTTTTTTTTTTGACTCTTCGATCACATGCCCTGAAGACCCCATGCCCTTCTTTCTATTTTCACATGAAACCCTTTTCACAAAAATCACCCATAATTTTAAAACATTTAAAATTGCATGAGATAGGAAGAGAAAGAGGAATGGCGTAGAGTCTCTCTCTCTAGAATTTTCCACACTAGGACTAGTGCCCCCCCCACTTAGATTTCTCCCTCCAAAAGCCTCTCACATACTCATGCATGCCCACAAAAGTTTCCATCTTAAATGGGAGACAATCAATGTGGGAAGTGCATGGAGAAGGGATCAGGATGGGAGGTTGAATTTATTTCAACCTCCCACTTGAATTCAAAATTCAAGTGACCCTATCCACATACAGTGCCAACACCAAGTGAATGAAAAGCAGAAGGGCTCTCGTTCTGTGCACCCACACCCATATTTCACCAAAAAATTGGTGAAAAAGAGAGGAGAGGCGTGGGGAAGAGATAAGGTTGAGAGGTTGGAGTAGTTCCAACCTCCAACCAATTATCGTGGATTCAAAATTCAAGACAAATAGCATCTAATCCAACTCTTGGACCTGGTCAAATGGAGAAAGAAGGGGGTGCCAACTCTACTTTCTATGTGGAAAAAACTCAAGCAAATTTTAGAAGTGGCGTGAAAGAGGGCATGGTCAAAGGTCATGGCATAAGGGAGAAAGTTCAGATATTATTTGGATTATTTGACTTATCCAATTAGGTTTCATCTAAAATTATTTGGCCAAACCCAATTAGACTAGAATAAATCTAATTAAATTAGTTTAATCCATCTCAATTAAATCCTAATTAAATTAAAAATTAATAGAGTTTAACCTCTGATCAAATCAGGGTCCAATCTCGCATAGCGATTACGTCATCTCATAACCTAATCAGGTCAAACCTGATCGAATTTAATTAAATTAGATTTGATCCAAACCTCATTGCTTAATCAAATTAAATTAATTAATAATCTAATTGCTAATTAATCCTCCAATAATATTAGAGTTTTAGTCCAATGGGACTCAAGAAGGCAGTCCTAGTCCAATGGGACTCTTGATCATAAAGTTCCAGACCATTGGGACTCTTGATCAGCCATCAGATCAGGTAGAAAATTCTATTATGTGTGACCCTTAAGCCATAGTACAAAAATTAATTTTTTATACCAATTGATGTGACCATCTAGTAATGGTACCCAATGTTCGGATAGGTCTTATAGTTGCAATACAACATCCATGAACCAATGGCATATGGTTCTTGTATAATTCATCTCCTTGATCCCACTGCTCAAAGGATGGCCTAGGATTTCACTATCAATCCTGAAAAAGTCATCCACATTATATTTCAAATTTCAATATCCATCATATAGATTACCCAGGTTAAGGTTTTGCTAAATTGAAATACAGCGATGCATTTACTCCAATACTTGGAGGGGTCAATCCCATCTTGACTCATGCACCGACTAAAGAAGTACTTGACTGTACCTAAAAATCTTCTATTACTGAATTAAAAATTTAGGTAGTCTGGTACTAAAGTATAATGAGTTGCTTGCAAGTCACCATGATAATCTCAGATCTAAGGGATGCTTATACCCATATTCTTCATGAGCAACTATTGATAATATAGAGCTCTGCAGCTAAATCACATTCAGTGAAATGTATCCCTACATTTTATCTATATACTAGTATCTCCATACTCCTTGGTTAAGAGGACAACCAATCCATATGGCACACAATGACCTATACTCGATAAATATTATCGTCCTAGGTAACAACGTATCATTTGATCGCGAACTAATTTAAGAACTAAATGTAAATCCTCCTTTATCGATTCTAAATAGTCATAAGGAATTAATTACAAAAGAGTTCATAAAAGAAAGATGGACAAAAATGATAAATATCAAAATAATAATTTTATTTATTAATAATTTAAGTATAAATTATAATGAGCTCAACCATCTACAATCTAGATGATTGGCTTTAGGATGTAATTTTCAACAACTTGCACTTAGACTAAAGCCATTCAGAACAATACTTGAATACCACGTGTGTCTGATTCTTCTCTGACTCTGACTTCTGCTTATGTGATTCGTGCGGAGAGAGCGGCTTTCGAATTGTGAACGACAAACTAGTTATATTCAAGATCTCTTATGAGTGTTTTTAGAGAGTATTTGTATGAAAACTTTATTCAAACACACCTATTTACTAACTTAGTCAGTACATACATATAACACATATTATGTAAACCCTACTATGAGGTGTAATATGTTTGAACTATTAACTTAACAGCTTATTGTCATCTACATCAACGTGATAAAAATCGCATACTCCACTCGAGAGGTGGGACACCTTCAAATGAATCATAGATCATTTACGTGACATTTGTTTCGAAGTGTTAGACAAAAAAACAATTCTTCGTAGAAAAACAAAAGACTCCGTTTAGGCAGTGTAAACTAATCATATTTACCTAATTCTGACATACCTATTATTGATCCACAAGAAGAAACCCCCACTGGTCCATGTATTCAGGACACAGAACGATTAATAAACACTTTCAATCTTACAAAACGTGTAGGTGTAGCTTATTTTAGACTGTTATTTGGCCCACACATTGAGGATGAGCAATGATCTTCGAACCTTCGGGAGAGAAGTTGATCCCATTCCTATATTTCCTTGAGCACAGAGAATCGCATGCCACACAACAGTGTCTGGACATGGATGTGTATCATCCAAGTTTACAACGTATTTATATCCTGATCTTCAATTTCGATCTGATCGGGCCTCAAGATAGAAGAACTGAATCACACAGGTAGCTGCACCACAGAGGAGTGCGCGTGTGCGAATGCTAGCTATATCAGGATACTGATGCTTTGTCGAGCACCTAGCTATAGTAGTGAACTTACTTCGATACGTTTTGATTGATCTCCCACTCCTTTGATTTATTGGACGAGTCTAGAGAAATATCATCCAGGAGGAATAGAAAAGGAAGAGTTAGATAGAATATGGGATCATTCGTGAAGAAATACAATGTCCATGACGGGTTTGTTTGACTCAGAACTCAAAGAACGAGCTCTGATCACCCGAAAGGAGTTTTCGATATGTCGATGAATAGAGATCAATGACATATCCATTACCAATACAGACTGAACCCTAAACCTGGGTCCACAAACACGCTCACGATCTCAACTTTCCAACCCTAGGATTTGAAAACTCCTTGCTATGATGGACTACTACAATCTAGACACCCAAACGATACCCTGTGCCCTCTCTTTTTGGATTTTCCTTAGCAAACTTCGATATTAGTTTTTTCATATTCATGACATGACCAAGGAACGTCTTGACACACTGAGCAGTCAGTTAAGGCTTCTCTTTCTACACAGAAATTAGCGGCACCTTTACACTCCATTGAACCTAACGTTCGTCTACTTTGCATCTATAATATATACCCTAATGCAAAAACTATTTTTCTTTGCACCAAACAAAGTGACCAGCATGCGGCATGGGGGATATAGGATTGATGGGTTGTTCTTTCAAATTCAACTCCATTTGATGTTCAAACTAAAAACAACCTAATCCTATCTCAACTTCAGGAGCATGAAAAAGGATAAGTTGTTTGCGTCTTCGACAACCTCGTAGGCCTTCATTATGGGTCTCGATCCTCATGTATGGCGAGTGTATTTAGAGTTCTTCAACCACAGATATTAAGTCTCAAATTGTCATAAGAGAAAGAGGGTGGTCACAGAGACCATATTCAAAGGGGATGTGGTTGCTTATTTTGGGGAAAGAGAAGCACACTAGTTTACCAACTATACCTTGAAAACTTATCTCAATTTGCAGACCACAATCCAAACCATATTTGGCTAGTTTCGCTAGGTTCTCACGACTACGATTAGATCCACTAAATTAGGCTTAATCAACTTAATTAACATCTTAATTAAAGTCACAAAAATGAATTCTTAAGTCATTTTCCTCAACCTTTGTATGACACTACATAGTTACAAGAAAGTACTTAATAACACTTTTGGTACTCTCGTGCAAACGACTCTAATTGGAATCCATTGACCTCAATCATAAACTAAACTTTTTATCAGCCACAGTGTTCAAATATCCAATTGCGAATCCAATATTTGCACAGTTTAGATTTGAGTAGTATTGGAAATTGCGATGGCCTGTCCACCCTCAAGACAAATTGAAGACTTCAATCTAATTAGGAGTGAGCAAAGTCACGCATTAGAACATTTTATCACATAAAATACTACGCCATCGACCGTGAATATTCGTGGGTGTTCGGACAATAGAGTCCATTTTTATGAAAATTTTGATCGACTAAGAGGGTCGTGGCTCTGATATTCCCAGCTGGGATTGGCTGTGACTCCAAATATTTCCGGCAAAAGCGGACGTGAAGAGACTCATGCATCTTTACGAGATACAATCCTGTAGTTGGCACAACAAGAACCACCATTCCTCCAGACTATATGTAGGGAACTATCTCTTTTACCTAATTTACAGAGTAGTCTTTCCTCAGAACAACGACTAAGCGAACACTTTTAGATGGGGTTCTTCAATAAGGCCCCCCAGTATGAGACTTTAGCGTTGATCACATGTAATCCACTGGAGGAGTTCCAATTTCCAATGGGGTTACTCTTGATATTCCATCCATCAATAGCAGATTGTCCTTAATGATCTACATTTCATTAAACTGGTTGTGATTGGTGGAAAACGAGAGTTGGATCAAAGCTAGTCTATATAAATAAGACCCTGTACCCATCCGATTATAGAGATAAGATACAATGATGAGATCATAGTTTCTCCATGCCCAAGGCTGCCTCTCCCTCCTCTCCACGCAACCACCTTCTCCCCTTGCCTCCAATCAAAGAGTTTGGACCTTGTTGGTGCATTCAAAAAGAAAGCATCAAAGTAAAAGGCTGCACTGCTGCAAAGAGACTGCTCATTTCAAAAAGAGTTTTGAAATCCACAGATCAGATCAGATCAATTTTGGAGGTACGAGAGACAGAAGAGATCTCCAGATCCAACTATGGATAACCGTGAGCCACCTCTTGCGGCTAATACAAACCTTCCGCTCAAACAGATCATCAACAGGGTAATAGTTTACCCAGATTAGGTAATTAAATTGATTTAATTTAGAATTAATTTAATTTTATTTTCTTAATTATCAAATCATAAATTAGATCTAAAAGGTGTCAGATCTGATCTAAATTTGAGAGGAGAATTTTTGAAATATGTCTCTTGATCCAATCCAATCTGAACGAACCTAACCCAGAAAATTCAGGATTTTTCTTCAATTGGTATCAGAGCCAGGCTCTTATTAAATTTATTTAGATCTAATTTAATCTAATTAATTAGTAATTTTAGATATCACATGAGATATGATTAGATCTAAAATCAGAAAATAGAAAATTAAAATTAATTGATCTAGATCTAATATGTATGAGATACGTAACTAGACTAGGAATAGTATGTGTAGTCTAGTATACTCATATTTTTTATTTGATTAAATATAATTTTTTGATCTATTTATTTTTTATTTTTTGATATTAAAAATATTATAATCAAATCTAAAAATAAAAAATAAAATAAAACTAATTTGTTCATATGAGATATGATAGTTGCATGTTTAGACTAGTTGTAGAATAGTTCTGCAAATAGGCCTAGATTAAATTTTATTTGATAAGATCAAATTTAAATTTAATTTTTTAGATTATTATGAGATAATTTAAATCTAAAAAATATGCATGGATGATATATGTGATATATACAAAATATTTAATTAGACTTTTATATGAGAAATGCTTAATCTAATTTGTTTTGTAGTATTGATTTCTGATTAAGGCATCCCTTGCCGTCCGTCATAAGACGACAGAGGATTTAAAAACCCTTTTCCATTCGATGGGGTGTTCTTAAATGTGGTAGGGTGCTGCGTATTCCTCCTAATCAAAACCTCAATAACGTGGTAACTCTCTCTGGCAAAACCCTAAGATCCTCAAAACAATACCAGTACGCATCACATATAATCTTAGTGCAATATGTTGATATCTCTATTTTATAGGTAGTAATGAATCCCATAACCTGTACAGTTAATGGAACCTTAGACTTGGTATATAAGAGTATATTAAATTAGGGTCTAAAATTGAGAATTTTAGATCTAAACATATTGTCAGTAAATACTAGGTTTTCCTATAGGGCTTGGGTACGCAATGATCGTGAGAGTTTCTAATGTCATTTTGAGATGTCACAACACATCTCGTAGACACTCAAGAGTTTGTTTAGATGGACTCAAACAATGCTTAATTGACCCAGCCTAATAGATTACAGTTCTGGGTCAAGACTCGAGTCACGACTCAAGACACGACCTAAGTCATTGGGATACTGTACTCAGAGGATTAAGAATTACTATGGATAATGGGAACCCTACATTCGGATTACAAATTTGTTTCTTGCTATGATATATTGGATGTAATAACATTGGTAGAGATTTATGCACAATATTATATGAACGTATACGTACTAATACTCTTAGCTTTTTTTAATGTGAACGGACGTCTAGTCACCGATACCTGAATGGTTCTTTATAACTTTTAAGTGATCTATCGCACTTACAATTTGAGTCATTCCTTAACGATGACTCCTCATCGATATCCTCAACTTACTCTGGGCCATGTACCATCGTTGACACAGTTCTGATACTGAGGTGGTCACTACAATCCGAGCTAACTCAGACGGATCTCAGGCTTAATATACGACAGATCATAATATCAATTGACTCTTTTGTAAACCACTATATCCTACACGTAATACTACGTTAATAGAAATTGGAGAGTCTCACATAAGAGTGATATACCACATATACTCTGTATACGTAAAAGGATCTAAACGTGCTCTAAGTCTATTACACCATTGTTAAAGAATAGATGCGATTAAAGCAATGTACTGGGGGTCTTATGTTCTACAAAACCAAATGGAATGCTTAGTACAGGCCTTGGATACAGTAGCATCACTAATTTTGTCTAATACACAGATGCAATACATGGAGTCTCATAGTTAGACGTTGAAGTCGACAATTGGATGCTACTGAAGCTGTGATACGAGATGAGGATTCATGGCTACAAGATATTAATGTGCCAAACGGATAAAGGCAAGAGAAGGCCTAATAAAGAGGAATCTTCTAAGGACTCCTACAGGTGGGACAATTTGTGAGTGCGGAGTCTGAAGTACTAAACGGAGTAGAAAATTTCAAGTTACCTATTGGATTTAAGGTATTGCAGAATACATTTAAGGAACACTCATGAGAAAGAACCCAACAGTCTTGGGTGCACCATATTAGAGAAATCTTGCACACCAAGAATAAGTGCACACTCGAAAGGCGATAATTCTATACCAGGCGCAACTACCAAGGGAACAATTAACTGTTAGTATGGGGCTATAGAAGTCTGATGCATGGTCAGAAGGTTTATGTTTGTCGCACGAACCCTCAACTCTCCAACAGACAGTAGACGAGCAACCATACGAAACACGACCACATAGAAAGAGTCCATTTAGGTAATACTTTTTGGATCTAGGGAAGGATTAATTGCACCTTTTCGTGATTGAAGAGTGGGGAGAAGTTAGGTAGAAGCATTTGAACGAACAATCTAGAGGTGGAGCTATTACTTGTTTAAACATAAAATACTATAAAAACAACTGTGTTATGATACACATACTAATTTTTTTTGAACACTACATTATTTTTCTTATAAGCTTACCGCACATTCTTGTGACTTCTCTCATACATAGGAATTTATTGTTGCTGGTCGCTAATTCAGAGCTCACGAACATGGTTAAATACGGTAACCTCGTTATCCAAATCACTCTATTTCAGACTCGAGGATGAGCTGAACAGAAGGCCTTGAAATTATACCCCAATTTATAAGAAGAATTAGGTTAGACCTCGAGAACTTACAAAGAAAGTAATACTATTTGAGACTATTCACATGTGTACAAGTTTTAGGACCTCTCACGCTCTACACACTTCAAATTTGCACTATATCGACTATCGTGACTCCATCTCAAACGATTACTACGCCCATTCATTGCTGTTAAACAGACGGAGCATCGTCTAGAAAACAATGGATTGATGAAGATAATAAGGCCAAATTTACAGTTGGGCTCGTGTCTGAGAGCTCTCAGCACCAACACGAGGATATCGACTGCTCGCCAAATGTTGGCTCACGCTGTCGGAGATGTTGGTGAACAGAGCGCGTAGCCAAATTAATCAAGTTCACAAGAATGGACTTTTTTAAGGCTAGTAGATTCGTGACTGGGCAGTCAGTCCAAGATCACTGTCTGACACAATGATCATGAGGACATGGAAGAGCTTAAAAGCCTCGGTGTGAAGTTGGACTTAGACCTGCACGAATCGATATTCATTTGCAATCCTTGACTGATCATTGGACAGATTCGAGACATGAAGAGAGAAGATGCTTCTTCTAGAGACTTATTGCATTCTAATAAACTCAGTATATTCTTCCTTATGCACTCACGTCACTTCATATGAAAGTACTGTGACGTAAGGGTCAACTGATGTGATATGACTTTTTCCTTATTATAATGTACTAGAGAGGTGCTCATCTTCTAAGCTTATGTGTCCTCAAAGCATTCACAACAATAAGGAGAACGTTCCTTACACAAGACAGAAAAGTACTCACATGCACATTACAGCAAACTACCAAAACAAGTCAGTGTATAACTAGCTCACTTCAGACTTATATGGATTACGGACTTAATAGTGCATATGTAATTAATGACCAGTTAAATCTAGACAGTACGTAATTAATGCTTATATAGTGATGTGTCAGTATTGGCAAAGGAAACGTGTTTTCCATTGCAATAGCGACCGGCCATTAATTTCGTATTAGATCTACGAAGTCTCTACTTGGATGAGAACTTGATTGCGTTTACCCACACACCTAGAATTGGACTATTACTAAAGATTTTGAATCTGAGAGGTGAAGACGGTCCTCTTAACTGGATGAAGAACATATCTCCAGAGTTCTATATTACTAGCAATTGGTCTCAGAACCTGGAAAAAACATATTTAGCAATTATATGCCAAACGAGTCCTAGTGGATATCGGTGTACGTTTGATGACGCATCATATACGTCAAAAACTCAATATACAAGTCAGACGTTGAGTGACGTATATAGCCCGAAGAGATAAAGACATCATATGAGAAACTATAATACTTCGAGAGAGTGATTATTACGATGTGTAAATTCTCAAGTGGTTTAATCAAATTAGAAAATTAGGTTAATTCGAATCCTAGTTAGACTAGGACTAGTTCTTCCTTGCACTTGGCTTATCCAATAAACCAATTGAACTTGATCCAATCAAGCCCAAACCAAAACTAATTAAATTATATTTAATTAGACCTAATCTTAGCCTATTGGATTAATCAAATTAAGCCAATTAGCAATCCAATTGCCAATCAATCCTCCTGTAATACTTGCACTAGGTTAAACACCAATCATATTGATTATTTAACCATAGAATGATTTCCAATCATTGATCAACCATTTGATCAAATCGTAAGCTCTAATGTGTGTGACCTCATAGATTCAAACCTAAGTCGGTAGCACAGGAACAACTTTCTGTACCAATCGATGTGATCATCTAGCAATGATATCCAACGGTCGGATTGGTCGAAGGTGTAGAACACCATTCTTAGAATCCATGCGGATATAGTTTCCATATAATTCATCCCCTTGACCACAATGCTCATAGGATACCTCAGAGTTCAACTATCAATTCTGATCAAGTTGTCCATATTATATTTCAAAATATCAAATCCATCTGATGGATTATCCTAGCCAAGATTTTGCTATATTGAAATACAGTGATGCATTCTTCTTCAACTGTTGGAGTGGTCAATTCCATCTTGATCACACTCCTACTTCGCAAGTACTTGACTGTGCCCAAAAGCCTTTCATTGCTAAATTAGAAATTCAATTAGTCCAGTACCAAAGCATAGTGAGTTGCTTGCAAGTCATTGAGATGATCTTAGGTCTTACGGATACTTATACCTATATCCCATCAGAGACATTCTCGACAGTAGAATGCTCTGGAGTTGGTCACGTTCAATGACGATATATCCATACATCTCACCTATATGCCATACCAGTATCTCCACACTCTTTGGTTAAGA
The DNA here is from genome assembly GCA_006176705.1 of Cocos nucifera. NCBI lineage: Eukaryota > Viridiplantae > Streptophyta > Magnoliopsida > Arecales > Arecaceae > Cocos > Cocos nucifera. The sequence goes on from QRFJ01000447.1 coordinate 378,505, forward strand.
GGACAACTAACCTATATGGCATATAGCGATCTACGCTCGATAGACGCTGTCATCCTAATTAACTAAAGGAAAAGAACTTATTTCCTGGATCAGGTTCGTTCAGATCTGATTGGATCAAGAGGGATATTTTAAAAAAAATTTTCTAAGATTCTAATCAGATCTAAGATTCTTCAGATCTGATCTTATTGATCTAATAAAATAAAATAAAATAAAAATTTAATTTAATTTAATTTAATTATATCTTTATTTTGGGTAATCCAATTATCTTGTGATGATCCTGATGTTTGCCTGAGGTTCTGGATGTAGCCATGCAAGTGCCTGGCCTATACCGGTATCCACTCGGACAGAATTTGGAGATCTTCTCCTTCTCAATCAATCCTCCAAAAATTAGATCTAGATCTGATCTTGAAGGTCTTCAAAAACTATTTTGAAGAACAATCATTATCTCTTGCAGTAGTGCTGCCTTCTTCCTTTCCTATCGCCTTTCACTTGCTTGGATTGCACGTAACTCATGCCCAAAACCTCTTGGGTGTAGAGAGGAGAGAGAGGACCAAAGGGTGGCATGGAGAAAGAGGGAGAAAAGCTTTGTGGCATGGGCTAAAGGTAGAAGCTCTAATGCTAGGCACAAACAAGGTTTATATAGACCCTGCTACGCCATGCAGTGCCACATCTTTTCGGCCAATCATGACCCTTTAAGCAATCGATCTAAATCTGATTGGTAGGATGATATCATCTAATCCAATTAGATGAGAGACCCTTAAAACCCTCCTAAGGTGGCATCAAGACTGGGTCAGACAAGAGTTCTTGGCACCATAGAGTTTAATCCCTTGAAGCAAACCTAGAGTCCCATCTATATGGGACTCCTCCTTTATTATCATGGGGCACACGCCTCCCTAGGCATGCACCCTCTTCCTATCTGCATTTGGCAAGGGGATAAGGTCCTAGGTACTCTCTTATAGGTGCATGACACATGGCCAGATGTCCAAGTGTCTTAGGTCAACATTTGACCAATGTCCAAAAATAGGAATTAGCAGGTGACCAAAAATGGTAGGTGTTATCTTAAATTTATCTCATAAATTAAGACAAGCCTTTTTTGATCTAGACAAGCTCCAGTCAGACCAAGTAAGGGTTCCTAAGTGAGTCCAAATATATTTGGCTCAGTTGAGATAAGCTTCAATGATTATTAACGGAGAACATTAGGCTCAATCGTGTGCTAGCATGATTTCTTTGAACCTAATTGAATCTTATTCAAATCAATTGAACTAGGTTAGTCCAATTAATGACATCTAGATCCAAACCCTTGTTTATGTGATCCAATTAGGTTTAGTTCTGTATGATAATGGGATTTATCATGATCTCTATCATCGACATCATCGAAACATCTTTCGATGGATCAGAACTTTTCTGATTTATACAAATAGTATGATCGATCATCCAAATCATTCTAATTGCTCCCAAAATCCATTAGTGACACCTAGCAGCATATGGTGGCAACCCATCAGAACTGAAAGTAAACCTCTCGATGCAGTTACCTATGTGATTAGGTTCCTCTATCTTGAGCCCCGATCGGATTAGGGTTAAGGTGATCTCGTCAAACCCTAATATCCATCATATGAATTAATCATTCGATTAAAATCCAATATGAAAATTCTAATAAAAATACTTTCTATTATTTCACTCTGCCATGGCCATGGGCTTATGGACTTGATTCCCATGATCATCATAGGGCTGCTCCTCATCTACCGAGGTAGATAGATCTTCTATTGGTGCAATCCAATTTCTACAATGAACATACTATAGCCAACATACACCTCAGGATTTTGAATGACTAGAAGACTGAGTTATGGTGTAGTCAAATCATAACACCCTCAAGGTGAACTATCGATGCACCTCAGGTCAAAAACCAGACACACTACTACAGCTTCGAGCTAGTCATCGATGAGAAGATAGACTTTCTCATGACTGCTCGGGATGGTCAAGCTTAGTGCCCTCATTCTCCAACGAGTACCTGTACACTCACTCCGATGTCTTTACACCACAGACTCAAGACTCATCTATTCTAAAGAAGTGATTGTACACCAACCTTCTGGATTAATCACCATCCTCATGATGATCCTACGGTCGGAAGCATTTTATGAGTTAATAATAAAAATTCATGTCTTAAATTTTTAACTCTTGAAATTATGAACTATCATTACCATTAACTTAAGGAATGTATCACAGACACTTTCAAATACACACTATGATAGAAAATAATCTATTTCATTATTTATAGTTAAAATTATAATTTTGCCCTTAGAAGTGTATTACAAGTGTCAGCCAATCTGGCTTCTAGAGCACACATATCTAACAAACTCCCACTTGACCTAAAGCCAATTGGCTACAAATCTAAGTTCCATCTTCTCATGGTGGGATTCGATCTTCTGCTGGCTCAATGACTTTATGAGTGGGTCTGCCACATTGTCTGCGGAGTCGACTCTCTTAAACTCGATGTAATTTTTTTCGAGGTAATCACGGATGAGGTGGTATCACCACTCGATGTACTTAGATTTCTAGTAAGATCTCGGCTCCTTAGCTAGGGCTATGGTGCCATTATTGTCGCAGTACAGAGTAATGGCATTTGATGGCATTACTCTAATTTCTACGGTGAACTTCTTGTACTAGAATGCCTCCTTCATAGCTTCTAATGCAGTGATGTACTCTACTTTCATGGTGGAATCTACTATTACTGTCTGCTTGGAACTCTTCCAACTGACAGCACCACCATTACACACAAACAGACTTTCAGATGTTGATTTTTGATCATCTATATCAGACATAAAATTCGAATCTGTATATCTCTGGACTTGAAGTTTTTTATTACCAAAAATCAACAACATATCCCTAGTTCTCCTTAAGTACTTAAGGATATATTTCACAAAAGTCCAGTGTTGTTCATCTAAATTCGATTGATATCTGCTCATGATACTCACAGCATGGGCTATATCAGGTCGTGTACATAACATGGCATACATGAAGCTCCCTATTGCTAAAGCATAAGGGATCTTGCTCATACGTTTAATCTCCTTAGATGTGTTGGGACACATTTTCTTAGAGAGATCAATGCCATGTTTGAAGGGTACTAATCTCCTCTTGGAGTTTTTCATGCTAAACCTCTTTAACACTTTCTCTATGTACATCTTCTATGAAAGACCTAGCATCCTATTTGGTCTATTTCTATAGACCTTAATTCCTAAAATGAAGGATGCTTCTCCTAGGTCTTTCATGGAGAATTATTTAGATAACCATATTTTAACTATGGTCAATATGAAAATATCATTCTTAATAAGAAGGATATCATCCACGTACAGTACGAGGAAGACAATAGTGCTCCCACTGACCCTTTTGAAAATACATGGTTCCTCTTCATTTTTGATGAAATCAAATAATTTGATCATGTCATCAAAATGAGTATTCCAGCTTCGAGATGCTTACTTAAGTCCATATATGGACCTTTGCAGCTTGCATACTTTGTGATCAGCATCACTGGATGTGAAACCTAGTGGCTGTTCTATATACATACTTCCTCAAGGTATCCATTTAAGAATGCCATTTTCATGTCCATTTGCCATATTTCATAATCGAAATAGGCTGTAACAGCAAGCAATGTGTGGATGAATTTTAGCATAGCTACTGATGAAAAGGTATCCTGATAATCAGTGCCTTCACGCTGACTATATCCTTTTGCCACTAATCTAGCTTTGAATGTCTCCACATTCTCATATGCACTAATCTTTCTCTTGTAGATCCATTTACATCCAATAGATACTATACATTCAGATGGATCTACCAAGGTCCAGACTTGGTTTGAGTGTATCGAGTCAATTTCTGACTTCATTGCCTCTAACCATTTCTCGAAGTCGATATTCGATATCGCCTCATCATAGATTTTAGAATCATCACCATGAACCCCATTACCTACAAGGAATATTTTCTCTACTTCCTCTGAAATAGTACCTAAGTACTTCTCAGGAGAATAGAAAATTCTTTCCGATCTACGAGATGGAGGAGGTAGTGATTATATTGGCTCAACCTGATTTGGTTCCATAGGATCCTTAGCTCGTTGCTCTTGTGAAACTTTCTCCTCAAGCTTGATCTGCTTTCTAATGGCACCATCTTAAATAAACTATTTTTCAAAAAAATTGGCACGCTGACTCACAATCACATTATGGTCCCTAGAATGTAGAAATAATATCCTAATGACTCTTTAGGATATCCTATAAATCAAGCTCTAAAAGACCTATAGTCTAATTTGTCTGCTTGTTATCTTTTGACATGAGTCGGACAGCCCCAAATTTTGAGATAACTCAAACTTGATTTCTTACCATACCATATCTCATATGGTGTGGTAGGAATGATTTTAGAGGAAATCCTATTCAGTAAATATATAGCAGTAAACAGACTATGTCCCCAAAGAAAATCAGGAAGGTCTGTGAAGCTCATCATGGATCGAACCATATCTAACAGGGTCCGGTTCCTCCGTTCTGAAATCTCGTTGAGTTGAGGTATTCTAGGTGGAGTCCATTGAGTGACTATGTCATTTTGCTTGAGATAGTTTAGGAATTTATGACTAAGGTATTCACCTCCTCGATCTGATCCAAGAACCTTAATGGACTTTTTAGTTTGCGTTTTAACTTCATGTCTGAATTCTTTGAACTTTTCAAAGGCTTTAGACTTGTGTCTCATAAGATACACATACCCATACCAAGATAAATCATCGGTAAATGTTATGAAGTAGTCAAAGTTGCCTCTAGCCGACACATCAAATAGGCTGCACACATCAGTACGTACTAGGACAAGTAGTTCCATGGCCCTTTTCCCATGTCCTATGAAAGGAAGCTTAGTCATTTTGCCATGAAGACATGATTCATAAATTGGATATGACTCAAAAGTCAACGAACTCAATAGCCCAATCTTCTCCAATTTGTTAACCCTATCTTTTGCTATATGACCTAGCCTTAGGTGCCATAGATACCTATCATTTGGACTATCCCTAGGTCATTTTGATCTTATGGCATTCACATTTTGCTCGATATTAAAGACAGATACATCAATATGTAACTGATAGAGACCGTTAATGAGGAAACCACTTACAATTTTATTTCTTTCATAAAGAATATTACAATGGTCCTTAAGAAAACTAATTACATAGATTTCTTGTGCTAAACATGAAATAGAAATCAAATTTTTGCTTGTAGCAGGCACATAATAAAAATCCCTAAGTACTAAATCTAAGCCAGATGGTAGTCAAAGAGGATAGGTTCCCATGGCCACAGCAACAACCCTTGCTCCATTTTCGATGCGTAGGATCATCTCACCATCCCTTAGCCTCCTGTTATCCTCAAGACCTTGCATGAAAGTGCACAAATGAGCACTAGAACCAGAGTTAAACACCCAACTAGATATAGAAGAAATCGTTAAGGTTAGATTCAATAATGAGCATACCTCCAGAAGGACCTATTTTCTTCTTATTCTTCAGGATAACCTGGTATGTATGGTAGTTCTACTTTCAGTGGCCGTCAATATTACAATAAAATACTTTCCTTTGTCAGCAGTCTTCTTCTTCAGCTCTGTCTTTTTTTTCATTCCTCCTTCTACCTATTTTTTCATAGACTTCTTCTTCTTTCCAAAAAACTTTTTTTTGGAAGAAGTCCATTCCATAGCAAGTACTGAGTCTTTAGAACCTTTCTTAGAAAGTTCAGCAGTAACCAGCTTATTTATAAGCTCGATCAAAGTATTCTAAAATTTATGCATATGGTAGTTCATGATGAACTGTCCATACGCATCAGTCAAGGATTGCAGAATTATATCATTCTACAGATCCTAGTCTAACATCACTCCGAGCTTCTCAAGCTCTTCCAAGTCCTTGATCATCATCAGACAATGATCATGGACTGATTGTCCATCATGCATTTTAGCCTTAAATAGTCGTTTAGTGATCTGATATTTGGCTGTGGGACTCTGTTCACCAAACAACTCTTGCAGGTGAGCCAACATTTGGTGGATAGTCTTGATATCTTCATGTTGATGCTGAAGCTCATCAGATATCGAGCTCAACATGTAGTATCTAGCCTTATTATCCTCATCCATCCATTTGTCAAGAGATGCTCTCTATTCAGTGAACGGACGAGCTAGTAAGGTGGAGGGATCTTGGTCTAATACATGAGTCAACTTTTTGAAATCTAAAATAATTTTGAAGTTTCAAAATCAATCCTTATAATTGGATCCGGTCAGTCTATAGGTGTTCAGGATATGGGCTAGTGGGTTGGATGCAGATATTTTCCTTTTTCCTATAGAGAGTCAAAATTTCTAGTTAAATTTTGTAATTAAGACTTGACCAATTTATTTAGGGGTTTAATTTTTAAACAAATTAGCTCCCACTATTTTCTCGGATCCCTACACTCCCTCTATAGAGATGCGAAAATCTTTATAATTATTGATTTCTAGTGGGTGGTGCAGTCCCACAAATTGACTCATCACCTCACCTAACAGTTATTGGTGATGGGTTAGCCAATGAGTGAACAACTCTTGTCTAATGATTCTCTAATCATGGTGCACCCAGGCTTGGTCTCTAATTCATGAATCTCATCGTGCTCAAAATATTGATCCATTCCTTAGTTAAGTTAGATCCATCATTTGCACAGATTGGATTCTAATTTGATCTCTCATCGTATCCAAAATATTGAGCCCAATCCATCCTCCAGCCCGTAGCATCAATGCCTAATAGACTTGGTTGTGTCTTCCTGATGCAACTGAACCACTGTGACCAGTCGAGAACAATCAACCCCAGGAAGGGCCCGCACATCTAGAATTATGGAAGACCATAGACTTAATCTTTTTTTTAGGAAGATTTGATTTAGATCTCTTTAAACTTGACTTGATATAGCCATAACCATTATGACTAACCTGGTGGCATGGGTTAGCTTGGATTGTTAGCCACCTTAGATCAGAACTGAGCTGACAAATATGGCCAGGTAAGTAAGACCGATGGAAGGGATATGCCATTAACTCGATAAGAACGCATTCGAGTCGAGTAGCTCCTAATTAAAAATTAGTTGATCGTATCTGCCAAACTTACCTTAGACATCAAATTATTGAGTCAGAATCAATTGGATTAGCCTACAATCCAGACTCTAACCATTGAGCCTAATTAGGTCATAACTTGATCGATCACTCATGTGACTCGACCTTGATCCAGACTTAATCCTATTAGGTTGGTCAATTTAAGCACTCTTGATCCCATCTAACCAACTCTTGATTTGGTTTGATCAACCGCTAGACCTAATTGAGCTACCCAAGCCCGAACCCAATTTTATGAATATATCTTAGATCTAAAAATTCTTAATTTTAGATCTAATATATTTCATAATCTTAATTCTTAATTAAGTTTAGGATTCATAAACAAAACATGTATATAAAATTCTAAGGTTTCAGGATCTAGGATTTTGCAGAAAATAAGTTTTAGATTTTTGATTAAGGATGAATGCGTAGCATCCCTACACATCATAAGAACACCCCATTGAATGGGAGGAGAGGGCCTTTAAACCCTACTTCGTTCTTATGATCGGATGGCTAAGGGGAATGCCTTAATCAGAAACATGATAAACCTACAAAACTAGTTAGATCTACATATATATCACATATATAAAAATTGATCTAACTAAAAATATATTTTGCATACAACTCATGTATCATATCATGCATATTTTCATATCTAAATGATTTCATAAAGATCTAAAAAATAAGATTTAAATTTAATCATATCAAATTAAAATTTATTCTAGATAATTTTGTAGAACTATTCTACAACTAGTCTAAACATGCATCTGTCATATCTCATATGAACAAACTAAATAAATTTATTTTTTATTTTTTAGATCTAATTATAATATTTATAATATTAAAAAATAATAAATAAATAGATCTAAAAATTATAATTAATTAAATTAAAATTATGATCATGTTAGACCATACATAGAATAATTCTATTTCTAGCCTAGTCATGCATCTCATATATCTTAGATCTAGATTATTTAATTTTTAATTTTTTAATTTTAGATCTAATCACATCTTATATGACATCTAAAATTATCTAATTATTAGATCAAAAATAAATTAAAATCAAATCTAATAAATTTTGGAACCTGGCTCTGATACCGGTTGAAGGGAAAAAACTTATTTTTTGGATCAAGTTCGTTCAGATCTGATTAAATCAAGAGAAAAATTTTAAATTTTTTTTTTAAGATCCTAATCAGATCTAAGACTCTTCAAATCTAATCTTATTAATCTAATAAAATAAAATAAAATAAAATAAAATATTATTTAATTATATCTTTATTTTAGGTAATCCAATTATCCTATGATGATCCCGATGTTTGCTTGAGATTCTGGATGTAGCCACGCAAGCACTTGGCCTCCACCGATATTCACTCAGATATGATGTAGAGATCTTCTTCTTATTAATCAATCCTTCAAAAATTAGATCTAGATCTGATCTTGAAGATCTTCAAAACTATTTTGAAGAACAATCATTGTCTTTTGCAGCAGTGCTGCTTTCTTCCTTTTCTGTCATCTTTCACTTGCTTGGATCGCACCTAACTCATGCCCAAAATCTCTTGGGCGTGGAGAGGAGAGAGAGGACCAGAGGGTGGCATGAAGAAAGATGGAGAAAAACTTTATGACGTGGGCTAAAGACAGAAGCTCTAATGCTAGGAGCAGATAGGATTTATATAGATCCTGTTGCGCCATGCAGTGCCACATCATCCTGGCCAATCATGGTCCTTTATGCAATCAGATCTAAATCTAATTGATGGGATGACATCATCTGATCTAATCAAATTAGAGTCCTTCAAAATTCTCCTTAGATGGCACCAAGACTGGGTCAAACAAGTCTTCTTGTGCCATCTAGTATGATTCCCTGAAGCAACTGGAGTCCCATCTGTATGGGACTCCAAATCTTATCCTCATGGGGTGCATGCCTCTCTAGGCATGTGCCCCTTGCTTGTCTACTTTTTAGCAGGGGGATAAGGGCCAAGGTTCTCTCCTATGGGTGCATGATACATGGGCAGATGTCTAAGTATTAAAGGTCAACATTTGACCAAAGTCCAAAGACAAGATTTAGTAGGTGATAAAAAATGGTAGGTGTTGTCTCAAATTTATTTCATAAATTAACACAACCCTTTTCTGACCTAGACAAGCTCCAGTCAAACCACGTAAAGGTTTCTGAGTGAGCCCAAATACATTTGGCTTAGTCGAGACAAGTTTTAATGATTGTTAAAGGAGAACATTAGGCTCAATTGTGTGCTAGCATGATTTTCTTGAACCTAATTTAATTTTATTCAAATCAATTGAACTGGGTTAATCCAATTGATGATATCCAGATCCAAACCCTTGTTTGTGTGATCTAATTAGGTTCAGTTTCATATGATAATAGGATATGTTATGATCTCTATCATCGACATCATCGAAACACCTTTGATGGATTAGAACTTTTTTGATTCAGATAACTAGTGTGATCGATCATCCAAATCATTCTAATTGCTCCCAAAATTCACTAATGACACCTAGCAGCATATGGTGGCAATCCATCAGAACTGAGAGCGAACCTCTTGGTGTAGTTTTCTATGTGATTAAGTTCCTCTATCTTGAGCTCCAATCAAATTTGGGTTAAGGTGGTCTCGTCAAACCCTAATATCATCATATTAATTAATCATTTGATTCAAGTCCAATGTGAAAATCCTAATAGAAACTCTTTCTATTATTTCACTCTACCATGGCTATGGACTTATGGACTTGATTCTCATGATCATCTTAAGAATACTCTTCATCTACTGAGGTAGATAGATCTCTTATTAGTGTAATACAATTCCGACAATGAACATGCTATAGCCAACATACACCTTAGAATTCTGAATGGCTAGGAGACCGAGTTATGGTGTAGTCAAATTATAACACCCTCAAGGTGAACTGTCGATGCACCTTAGATCAAAAAACCAGACACACTACTATAGCTTTGAGCCAGTCATCCACGAGAAGGTAGACTTCCTCATGACTGCTTGAGGTGGTCATGCTCAATGCCCTCATTCTCCAACGAGTACCTGTACTCTCACTTTGATATCATACACCTGTACTCTTCAACCTTTTAGATTAATCACCATCCTCATGATGATCCCACAGGAGCATTTTATGAGTTAATAATGAAAATTTATATCTTAAATTTTCAACTCTTGAAAATATGAACTATCATTACCATTAAATCATGGGATGTATCATAGACACTTTCAAATACACACTATGATAGAAAATAACCTATTTTATTATTTATAGTTAAAATTAAAATTTTTTTCTAAGAAGTGTATTACAAGTGTCAACCAATTTAGCTTCTAGGGCATACATATCTAACATTAACAACCTATCATTTGGTCATGAACAAATTTATGGACTAATCGATAAATCCTCTCTTTATCAAAACTAAGCAGTCCTAAGAACTTCATCACAACAATGGATTTCATTAGAAGATGTAAACTTATGATGAAAAAGATGCCAAAATATTTTATTAATTAATAAATCTATTATAATTACAAAATAGCTCAACCATCAATAGGCTGACGATTGGCTTTGGGACATAATTTTCAACAACTCCCACTTGTCCTAAAGCCACTCGGCATAGTATCTAATACCCATCTCTGATTTATGGTTGTCAAACTCCTTGATTGCCAGGGCTTTAGTGAAGGGGTCAACTAGGTTCTTTTATTTGTCGATCTTTTGAAGGTCGACGTCATCACGATCCACGATTTTACGAATCAAATGAAAGCGACGTAGAATGTGCTTTGTCCACTGGTGTGCCTTCGATTCCTTTGCTTGAGCTATGGCGCCAGTGCTGTCGTAGTAGAGTAGGACTGGACCATCAATGGAGGATGCTACTCTGAGCTCGATGATGAACATCCTCAACCACACAGCTTTCTTTACTGCATTTGATGCTGCCATGTACTCTACTTCACAAACAGAGTCAGCCACTATATGCTGCTGAAAAACTTTTCAGCAGATGGCTCCACCATTTAGAGTAAAGATATACCCAGACACACTTGTACTGTCATCATGGTCAGATTGAAAGTTAGAGTCTTTAAATCCTACAAGCTTTAGATCTGACTCACCATAAACCAACCATTGGTCCTTAGTATTTCTCAAATACTTAAGGATGGTTTTAACCACCTTCTAGTGATTTTCACTAGGATCAGACTGGTATCTACTCACCACTCCTAGTGAGTATGCCACGTCTAGTCTCGTACATGTCATTGCATACATAATAGACTCCACTGTCAAAGCATATGGGATTCTACTCATCGCTCTCTCTCTTTAGGAGTTGTCGAATAATTCTTCTTAGATAGAGAAATTTCTTAGCCTATCGAAAGATAGCTCCTTTTGAAATTCTCCATGTTGAACCTCTTCAGCATAGTTTCTATGTGTGTGGACTGAGATATACTAAGCATCCTTTTAGATCTATCCCTATAGATCTTCATCCCTAGGATGTAGAATGCTTCATCCAAGTCCTTCACGGAGAACTGTGATGATAATCAGACTTTTATTTCTTATAGTGTGGGGATATCATTCTCGATTAAGAGAATGTCATCCATGTACAAAATAAAGAATACCACTGCTGGACTATTTGACCATTTGTAAATGTAGGATTCTTCTTCATTCTTAATGAAGCCATACATTTTAATCACTTTATCAAAATACATGTTCCAACTTCGAGATGCATGCTTCAATCTATAAATGGATCTCTGAAGCTTGCACACCTTGAACTTATCTATGGATGTGAACCCTTCAGGTCATATCATCTCTTCGGTCAGCTCTCCATTTAGAAAAGCTATCTTCACATCCATCTGCCAGATCTCATATCCAGATGGACAGCAATGGCAAGCATGATCCGAATGGACTTGAGCATTGCCATAGGGAAGAATGTCTCATCATAGTCAATACCATAACGTTGATGATACCCCTTGGCAAACAGATGGGCTTTATAGGTCTTCACCTTTTCATTTGTGCCCCTCTTCCTTTTGAAGTCCATTGACACCCAATGGGTTTAACCCCTTTAGGTGGGTCAACTAATGTCCATACATCATTGACCTTTATGGAATCAATTTTGGATCTCATGGCTTCTATCCATTTCTCAGAGTCGGGTATCTGCATCACATCTAGATAAGTGATCGGATCCTCATCATTTTCATCGAGTTCAATGGGATCACCATCCTGGACCAAGAATCCATAGTATCTGTTTGAATGGTGCGGTCTTCCATCTCCAATGTTCCAAAATTTCTAAAGCTAGAACTGGAACTGATCTTCCATCTCCAATATTTAGGAATCTCTCATTTTGCTTAAGTTTTCTATTGACCTGCAATCCCTGCAATGAATTGTAAATATGGTAAGGACTACCGGTATCCAATATCCAGTCAGTAATATCATCAATAGAAAAATTGCAAGGAGTTATCATATAAATACCTTGCCCAGCAACAGCTTGCTTCTTTCTCTACCTATTCGGATCCAGGGAGGCAACGTATTGAGGATAGTTTCTCTTTCAGTATCCCCACTTCTTGCAAAAGAAGCATTCAGCTTGACTCTTATCGAGCTTGATCTTCCTGATCTAACCCTACACTGATGTCCCAACCTGAACTTGCACCTTCTTTGTTTTCTTCTTCTTGTTCTTCTTTCCTTTTCTAAAAGGTCGAGAACCAGAAGACGAACCTCCTACTAAGTTCACTGACTCTTTATGGAGCTGGTGATCCTTCTCAAAGTTCTAAAGTAACCCTAGTAAGCCATAGTAGTTTACTTCAGGCTTTGTCATTCTATAATGAGTAAGGAAAGAAAGATAGGACCTTGGCAGCAAGTTCAGTATTGCATCTTTTCCAAGTTGTTCATGCAAGGAAAAGTCGAGTATGCTCAAGCACTCTATCAACTCGATCATATACAGTAAATGATCAGTGATAGAGGCTCCATCCCGCATTCTAGCATTGAAGATGGTGCAACTAGTCTTATGCCTCTCAACATCATCGGATGTGCCAAAAGAATCCTGCAATACTTGGAGCATTTCATTTGGCTGAGCTATCTTAAACCTATGATTGAACTCATCACTCATCGCAGCCAACATAATGCAGTGCATCGTGGTTCGATCACTAAGCCACTTCTGATAAGTATCTCTGACTATTCCATGTGCATTAGCAGTTGGCTTCTCAGGTGCAGGATCCGTCAGCACATATAGGATCCGTTCATGCTCTAGGATAATCTTCAACTTTCGGTACCAGCTAACGAAGTTGAGTCCCACCAATTTATCATTATCCAACAATAATCGGAGCAATAGAAAAGTGGCCATGTCTGCATAAATAAAAATCAAAATCTTATTAGTAATTGATTCATTAAACCTAAAGATTTGGACTTTAATCAAAAGATTTTTTCTACTATTTTATTCGAATTGGTAGCCTCTACCTTCAATTGAGAAATTATCTTAATTTCTTAGTATGTACTAGAATCCATATAGACTGTACATGAGCCCAACATTGGTTGGCCCATCCATGTATATCTAAGGGTAGGTTTATAACCAATTATTTCTTCAAATAATTTTTAATAATTAAATTTTGCCCCAAGCCCTGATCAATTGGCTTTGGCCTTCTCAAAAAAGGGTCCAATTAGGTCCAACCATTAACATGACCATACTTGGCCCATCCAACCAATGAATGATCAGGCCTAATTTTGGTTGGCCCACCTAACCACCATTTAGAAAGATGTATCCAAGAGATCATATAATGAATGATAATTCTATCAATCGATAAGCACCAGGCCTTTGAGCCTCCAATGATTATCCAATTGATGGACCCATTATCATCCACTTTAATGGGAGGCTATGTGTTAGATATGTGTGCCCTAGAAATCAAATTGGCTGATACTTCTAATACACTTCTAAGAGCAAAATTATAATCTTGACTATAAATAATAAAATGAATTATTTTCTATCATAGTGTGTATTTGAAGGTATCTCTGATACATCCCTTGAGTTAATGGTAATGGTAGTTCATATTTTCAAGAGTTAAAAATTTAATACATGAATTTTCATTATTAACCCATAAAATACTTCTGACCGTAAGATCATCATGAGGATGGTGATTGATCCAAAAAGTTGGTGTATGATCGCTTTTTTAGGATAGATGAGTCTTGAGTCTATGGTGTAGAGATATTGAAGCGAGAGTATAGGTACTTGTTAGAGAATGAGGGCACTGAGCATGACCACCTTGAGCAGTCATGAGGAAGTCTACCTTCTCATCGATGACTGGCTCGAAGCTACAGTGGTATGTTTGGTTCTTTGATCTAAGGTACATCGATAGTTCACCTTGAGGGTGTTATAGTTTGACTACACCATAACTCAATCTCCTAGCCATTCGGAACCCTGAGGTATATGTTTGCTATAGCATGTTCATTATAGGAATTGGATTGCACCAATAGGAGATCTATCTACTTTGGTAGATGAGGAGCAGCCCTATGATGATCATGAGAATCAAGTCCATAAGCCCATGGCCATGGCAGAGTGAAATAATAGAAAGAGTTTCTATTAGGGCTTTCACATTGGACTTGAATCAAATGATTAATTCATATGACAGATATTAGGATTTGACGAGATCACCTTAATCCTAATCCGGTCGGGGCTCAAGATAGAGGAACCTAATCACAAAGGTAACTGCATCGAGAGATTTACTTTTAGTTCTGATGGATTGCCATCATATGTTGCTAGGTGTCACTGGTGGATTTTGGAAGTAATTAGAATGATTTGGATGATCGATCATACTATTTGTCTAAATCAAAAAAATTTTGATCCATCGAAAGATGTTTTGATGATGTCAATGATAGAGATCATGATATATCCCATTACCATATGGAACTAAATCTAATTGGATCACACAAAGAAGGGTTTGGATCTGGATGTCATTAATTGGACTAACCTAGTTCAATTGATTTGAATAAGATTCAATTAGGTTCAAGAAAATCATGCTAGCACATGATTGAGCCTAATGTTCTCCTTTAATAATCATTAAAGCTTGTCTCAACTGAGCCAAATGTGTTTGGGCTCACTTAGGAACCTTTACTTGGTCTAATTGGAGCTCATCCAAATCAAAAAAGGATTGTCTTAATTTATGAGATAAATTTAAGATAACACCTGCCATTTTCGGTCATCTGCTAATTCCTGTTTTTGGATACTAGTCAAATGTTGACCTAGGACACTTAAACGTTTGCCCATATATCATGCACCTATAGGAGAGTACCTAGGGCCTTGTCCCCATGCTAAATATAGATAGGAAGAGGGTGCATGCCTAAGGAGGCGTGTGCCCCATGAGAATAAAGGAGGAGTCCCATATAGTTGGGACTCCAGGGTTGCTTCAGGGGATTAAACTCTATGGCACCAAAAACTCTTATTTGATCCACCTTAGGAGGTTTTGAGGGTCTCTCATCTGATTGGATCAGATGATGTCATCCCATCAATCAAATTTAGATCTGATTGCTTAAAGAGCCATGATTGGCCGAGAAGATGTGGCACTGCATGGCACAGTAAGGTCTATATAAATCCTATTTGCACCTAAGCTTTTAATGCTTCTACCTTTATCCCATGCCACAAAGCCTCTCTCCCTACTTCACCATGCCACCCTCTAGTCCTCTCTCTCCTCTCCATATCAAAGGGATTTTGGGCATGAATAAGGTGCGATCCAAGCAAGTAAAAGGCTCCAAAAAAGGAAAACGACAGCACTACTGCAAGAGACAACGATAGTTCTTCAAAAGAAGTTTTGAAGACCTTCAATAATAGATCTATATTTAATTTTTGAAGGATTGATTGAGAAGGAGAAGATCTTCAAATCCTGTCTGAGTGGATACCGATAGAGGCTAGGCGCTTGCGTGGCTACATCCAAAACCTCAGACAAACATTGGAATCATCATAGGATAATTAGATTACCCAAAATAAAGATATAATTAAATTAGATTTAATTTTTATTTTTATTTTATTATTAGATCAATAAGATTAAATCTGAGGAGTCTCAGATCTGATTAGAATCTTAGATAAAAAATTTTTAAAATATTTCTCCTGATCTAATCAGATCTGAATGAACCTAACCTAAAAAATAAGTTTTTCCGTTCAACTAGTATCAGAGCCAGGTTTCATAATCATTAGATCTAATTTTAATTTATTTTTGATCTAATAATTAGATGATTTTAAATGTCACATTAGATATGATTAGATCTAAAATTAAAAGTTTAAAAATTAAATAATCTAGATCTAAGATGTATGAGATGCATGACTGGACTAAGAATAGAATTATTCTATGTGTAGTCTAACAAAATCATAATTTTAATTTAATTAATTATAATTTTTAGATCTATTTATTTATTATTTTTTGATATTATAAATATTATAATTAGATCTAAAAAATAAAAAATAAATTTATTTAATTTATTCATATGAGATATGATAGATGCATATTTGGACTAGTTATAGAATAGTTTTACAAAATTATCTAAAATAAATTTTAATTTGATATGATCAAATTTTAATCTTATTTTTTAGATATTTATGAGATAATTTAGATCTGAAAATATGCATGATATGATACATGAGATGTATGCAAAATATATTTTTAGTTAGATCAATTTTTATGTATGTGATATATGATGTAGATCTAACTAGTTTTGTAGATTAATCATGTTTTTGATTAAGGCATGCCCCTTGGCCGTCTGATCATAAGAACGAAGTGGAGTTTAAAGGTCCTCTTCTTTCATTCGATGGGGTGTTCTTATGATGTGTAGAGGTGCTCCGCGTTTGTCCTTAATCAAAAATAAAAAACTTATTTTCTGCAAAATCCTAGATCCTAAAATCCTAGGATTTTACATACATGTTTTATTTATGAAACCTAAACTTAATTAAAAATTAAGATTATGAAATATATTAGGTCTAAAATTAAAAATTTTTAGATCTAAGACATATTCATAAAATTGAGTTTAGCCTTGGGTAGCTCAATTAGGTCTAGTAGTTGATCAAACCAAATCAAGAGTTGGTTAGGTGGGATCGAGAGTACTTAAATGACTAGCCTAATGGGATTAAATCTAGGTCAAGGTCGAGTCACATGAGTGATCGATTGAGTTAAGACCTAATTAGGCTCAGTGGTTAGAGTCTGGATTGTAGGCTAACCCGATTGATTTTGCTTCAATAATTTGGTATCTAAGGTAAGTTTGGTAGATACGACTGACTGGTTTTTAATTGGAAGCTACTCAACTTGAATGCATTCTTGTCAAGTTAATGGCATCTTCCTTCCACCGATCTCACTTACTTGATCATATTTGTCGGCCTAGTCCTGATCTAAGGTGGCTAACAATCCGAGCTGAACAATGCCATAAGGTTAGTCATAATGGTTATGCCTATGTTAAGTCAAGTTTAAAGAGACCAAAATCAAATCTTCCTAAGAAAAGATTATGTCTAAGATCTTCCACCATTATAGATGTGCGGGCCCTTCTTGGGGTTGATTGTTCTCGACTAGTTACAGTGGTTCAATTGCACTAGAAAGATGCAACCATGTTTATTAGGCATTGGATGCTATGGGCTGGAGGATCGATTGGGCTCAATATTTTGGATACGGTGAGAGACCCAATTAGAAATCCAATCTTTGCAAATGGTGGGTTTGACTTAACTAAGAAGTGAATCAATATCCCAAGCATGGTGAGATTCATGAATTAGAGACCAAGTCTGGGTGCACCATGATTAGAGAATTATTGGACAAGAGTTGTTCACTCATTGGCTAACCCATCATCAATAACTATTAGGTGAGGTGATGAGTCAATTGGTAGGACTACATCATCCACTAGAAATCAGTAATCGTGGAGATTTTTGTATCTCTATAGAGCGAGTGTAGGGATCCGAGAAAATAGTGGAAGCTAATTTATTTAAAAATTAAACTCCTAAATAAATTGGTTAAGTCTTAATTACAAAATCTAACTAGAAACTTTGATTCTCTATAGAAAAAAGAAAAATGTCTGCGTCCAACCCACTAGCCCGTATCTTGGACACCCATAGACTGACCGAACTCAATGACAAGAATTGGCTTCGAGACTTCAAAATTGTTTTAGATTCCGAAAAGTTGACTCATGTATTGGACCAGGATCCTCCCACCTTACCAGCTCATCCATCCGCTGAACAAAGAGCATCTCTTGATAAGTGGATGGATAAAGATAATAAGACTAGATACTACATGTTAGGCTCGATGTCTGATGAGCTTCAGCACCAACATGAAGATATTAAGATTGTCTGCCAAATGTTGGCTCACCTGCAAGAGTTGTTTGGTGAATAGAATCGCACAGTCAAATATCAGATCACTAAACGACTGTTTAAGGCTAAAATGCATGATGGGCAGTTAGTCCAAGATCATTATCTGATGATGATCAAGGACTTAGAAGAGCTTGAGAAGCTCGGAGTGAAGTTAGATCAGGATCTGTAGAATGATATAATTCTACAATCCTTGACTGATGCATATGGGTAGTTCATCATGAACTACCATATGCATAAACTTCAGAATACTCTGGCGAGCTTATAAATATGTTGGTTGTTGCTGAGTACTTGCTATGGAATAAAGCTCAGTACTTGACTGATGCATATGGGTAGTTCATCATGAACTACCATATGCATAAAGCTCAGTACTTGCTATGGAATGAACTTCTTCTAAGAGAAAGTCTTTTGAAAAGAAGAAGAAGTTTGTGAAAAAGTAGAAGGTGGAAGGTGAAAAGAAAAAGAAGGCAGAGCTGAAAAAGAAGGCTGCTGACAAAGAAATGTGTTTCTATTGTAACACTGATGGCCACTGAAAGTGGAACTACTTTACATACCTAGCCACCTTGAAGAAAAAGAAGGAGACAGGTCCTTTTAGAGGTATGCTCATTATTGAATCTAACCTTACGATTTCTTCTGCATAGAGTTGGATGCTTGACTCTGGTTCTAGTGCTCATTTATGCACTTCCATGCAAGATCTTGAGGATAGCAAGAGGTTGAGGGATGGTGAGATGATCCTATGCATCAGAAATGGAGTAAGGGTTGCTGCTGTGACCATGAGAATCTATCCTCTTTGACTACCATCTGGCTTAAATTTAGTTCTTAAGGATTGTTATTATGTGCCTGTTGCAAGTAGAAATTTGATTTCTGTTTCATATTTAGCACAAGAAGGCTATGTAATTAGTTTTCTTAAGGACCATTGTAATATTCTTTATGAAAAAAAAAATTGCAAGTGGTTTCCTTATTAACGGTCTCTACCAGTTACATATGTATGCCCTAGAAGCCAAATTGGCTGACACTTGTAATACACTTCTAAGAGCAAAATTATAATTTTGATAATAAATAATAAAATGGATTATTTTCTATCATAGTATATATTTGAAAGTGTCTGTGATACATCCCTTGAGTTAATGGTAATGATAGTTCATATTTTCAAGAGTTGAAAATTTAAGACATGAATTTTTATTATTAACTCATAAAATGCTCCCGACCATAAGATCATCATAAGGATGGTGATTGATCTGGAAGGTTGGTGTACGATCGCTTCTTTAGGATAGATGAGTCTTGAGTCTATAGTATAGAGACACCAAAGTGAGAGTACAGATACTTGTTAGAGAACGAGGGCACTGAGCATAACCACCTCGAGCAGTCATGAGGAAGTCTACCTTCTCATTGATGACTGGGTCCAAGCTGCAGTGGTGTGTCTGGTTCTTTGACCTGAGGTGCATCGGTAGTTCACCTTGAGGGTGTTATAGTTTGACTACACCATAACTCGATCTCCTAGTCATTTGAAATCCTGAGGTGTATGTTGGCTATAGCATGTTCATTGTAGGAATTGGATTGCACCAATAAAGAATCTATCTACCTTAGTAGATGAGGAGCATCCCTATGATGATCATGAGAATCAAGTCCATAAGCCCATGACCATTGTAGAGTAAAATAATAGAAAGAGTTTCTATTAGAATTTTCACATTGGACTTGAATCGAATGATTAATTCATATGACGGATATTAGGGTTTGATGAGATCACCTTAACCCTAATCTGATTGGAGCTCAAGATAGAGGAACCTAATTACACAGGTAACTGCACCGAGAGGTTTGCTTTCAATTCTGATGGGTTACCACCATATGCTGCTAGGTGTCACTGGTAGATTTTGGGAGTGTTGGTGCAGAAATCCGTCGTCGCCGGAGGTCGCCGGAATCGAGGCCGCTGAGGTCGCCGCCGGGGACCTGCAAAGCGAAGTCCCGTCCGGAATCGGTGGGGTGGTGGCTCCGGCAGGACCCTCCGACGGTCAAGTTAGTTTCCGGCCAACAGTAATGGAGTGCTCGGAATGAGTTCCGGAGCTTAGAGATGAGGAGGAGAGCTTAGAGAGTCGAGAGTTCAGAGAGCTTAGCCTTAGTATGTCGGGAGGGGTCCTTTTATAGCGGAGCTTAGTTGATGGTGACGGCTGTGCCGTCTGGCAGAGAGTCGTCGGGCAGCATGGAGTTCGGTACGGAGAGGACAGGCGTCGTCCGGTGGATCGTGGGAGCCATACTGGCGAGTCGTGGGCCGCATGGAGTCCGGTACGGAGAGGAAGGCGTCGTCCGGTAGATCGTGGGAGCCATACCGGCGAGTCGTGGGCCGCATGGAGTCCGGTACGGAGAGGAAGGCGCCGTCCGGTCTTGCTGCAGGCGACAGTTCGTCCGGATGGAGTTCGGACTCCTGTAAGAGGAAGATAGGAGGGAGTTCGGCTCCCATAGGCGTCTGGCTAGAGGTATCGTCTGGCTGAAGGGCTCGGCCATCTGTAGAGTTCGGTAGGAGCTCGGTCGGCCGAAGTTTGCCGAGGAGTTCGACCGCTGAGGAGTTCGGCCCAGTGACGACTGCTGAGGAGTTCGGGCTCCTGAGTTGACGACCGCTTGGGGATTCCACTAAAGCCCGTCCGCTGAGGAGTTCGGCCCAGTGACGACTGCTGAGGAGTTCGGGCTCCTGAGGGTCGGTCCGAAGGGGTTCGGCCACTTGGGCTCGCCTGAAGTCGGTCCGAAGGAGTTCGGCCGTGGGGTCCGAATGGGTTCGGGCTTGTAGGAGAGTTCGGCTGAAGGGAAAACCCGGGAGGAGCTCGGATGGCCGAACGGGCGTCTGGGAGGAGTCCGTCTCCCGAAGAAGTCCTGCCGCTTGGAGTCCAAGGAGCTCGGCCGTCAGGAAGTTCGGCTGGGGGTGGGAGTTCGGCCCGGGGCCTGGCGCTGGGGAGTTCGGCAGCTAGGTAGTTCGGCCCGGACCTTGGCGCAGGGGAGTTCGGCCTCTAGGCAGTTCGGCCGTGGTAGGGGCTCGGCCTGGCGCCTGGCGCTAAAGCTCTTCAGCGGCTACTGGTTACATTGGGCCGAGCGTCGGGCCGGGCTTCGGCAGGAGCGGGATTTATCCCCAACAGTAGCCC
Organism: Cocos nucifera; assembly: GCA_006176705.1. NCBI lineage: Eukaryota > Viridiplantae > Streptophyta > Magnoliopsida > Arecales > Arecaceae > Cocos > Cocos nucifera. The sequence goes on from QRFJ01000447.1 coordinate 400,021, forward strand.
CCCCACTCCCGAGTTCAAAAATTGAAGGAAGGGAGTACCAAAACAGGCGACTGCCGAAGTCTTCTTCCAGGCTCCGCATTTGTTGCAGCTGAAGCTCGGGGGAGATCTCATCTCCAGCCAATATTGACGCTGAAGTTGAAGTGGGACTCGTTTCCAGCCAAAATTGGTGAAGCCGATGTTGAGGCCGGAAGTCAATGTCGCCTCCTACGGTCAGGTTGGATTTGAGCTCCTCGGGGGCGACATTGCCTAAATCAACCGAAGTCGACTCGGGGGAGACCTCCCTTCTTTGCAGCCGAGGTTATGATCGCTTGGGGGAGATCTTATCTCCTGCGGCCGAGGTTGGTGCTCGCGTTAGGACGAGGTTCTCCTCCTGTTCCTAACCGAGGATTGTTCACGGTCGCTCGGGAGAGATCTTATCTCTAGCCGAGGTTGTCAACGGTCGCTCGGGAGAGATCTTATCTCTAGCCGAGGTTGATGTGCGCGCTCGGGGGAGATCTTATCTCCTGCGGCCGAGCTTCTCTCGGGGGAGATCTTATCTCCTGCAGCCGAGGTGCGCGCTCGCGTTAGGACGAGGTTCTCCTCCTGTTCCTAACCGAGGTTGTTCACGGTCGCTCGGGAGAGATCTTATCTCTAGCCGAGGTTGTCAACGGTCGCTCGGGAGAGATCTTATCTCTAGCCGAGGTTGATGTGCGCGCTCGGGGGAGATCTTATCTCCTGCGGCCGAGCTTCTCTCGGGGGAGATCTTATCTCCTGCAGCCGAGGTGCGCGCTCGCGTTAGGACGAGGTTCTCCTCCTGTTCCTAACCGAGGTTGTTCACGGTCGCTCGGGAGAGATCTTATCTCTAGCCGAGGTTGTCAACGGTCGCTCGGGAGAGATCTTATCTCTAGCCGAGGTTGATGTGCGCGCTCGGGGGAGATCTTATCTCCTGCGGCCGAGCTTCTCTCGGGGGAGATCTTATCTCCTGCAGCCGAGGTGCGCGCTCGCGTTAGGACGAGGTTCTCCTCCTGTTCCTAACCGAGGTTGTTCACGGTCGCTCGGGAGAGATCTTATCTCTAGCCGAGGTTGATGCTCGCGTTAGGACGAGGTTCTCCTCCTGTTCCTAACCGAGGTTGTTCACGGTCGCTCGGGAGAGATCTTATCTCTAGCCGAGGTTGTCAACGGTCGCTCGGGAGAGATCTTATCTCTAGCCGAGGTTGATGCTCGCGTTAGGACGAGGTTCTCCTCCTGTTCCTAACCGAGGTTGTTCACGGTCGCTCGGGAGAGATCTTATCTCTAGCCGAGGTTGTCAACGGTCGCTCGGGAGAGATCTTATCTCTAGCCGAGGTTGATGTGCGCGCTCGGGGGAGATCTTATCTCCTGCGGCCGAGCTTCTCTCGGGGGAGATCTTATCTCCTGCAGCCGAGGTGCGCGCTCGCGTTAGGACGAGGTTCTCCTCCTGTTCCTAACCGAGGTTGTTCACGGTCGCTCGGGAGAGATCTTATCTCTAGCCGAGGTTGATGCTCGCGTTAGGACGAGGTTCTCCTCCTGTTCCTAACCGAGGTTGTTCACGGTCGCTCGGGAGAGATCTTATCTCTAGCCGAGGTTGTCAACGGTCGCTCGGGAGAGATCTTATCTCTAGCCGAGGTTGATGCTCGCGTTAGGACGAGGTTCTCCTCCTGTTCCTAACCGAGGTTGTTCACGGTCGCTCGGGAGAGATCTTATCTCTAGCCGAGGTTGTCAACGGTCGCTCGGGAGAGATCTTATCTCTAGCCGAGGTTGTCAACGGTCGCTCGGGAGAGATCTTATCTCTAGCCGAGGTTGATGCTCGTGTTAGGACGAGGTTCTCCTCCTGTTCCTAACCGAGGTTGTTCACGGTCGCTCGGGAGAGATCTTATCTCTAGCCGAGGTTGTCAACGGTCGCTCGGGAGAGATCTTATCTCTAGCCGAGGTTGATGCTCGCGTTAGGACGAGGTTCTCCTCCTGTTCCTAACCGAGGTTGTTCACGGTCGCTCGGGAGAGATCTTATCTCTAGCCGAGGTTGATGCTCGCGTTAGGACGAGGTTCTCCTCCTGTTCCTAACCGAGGTTGTTCACGGTCGCTCGGGAGAGATCTTATCTCTAGCCGAGGTTGTCAACGGTCGCTCGGGAGAGATCTTATCTCTAGCCGAGGTTGATGCTCGCGTTAGGACGAGGTTCTCCTCCTGTTCCTAACCGAGGTTGTTCACGGTCGCTCGGGAGAGATCTTATCTCTAGCCGAGGTTGTTGCTCGCGTTAGGACGAGGTTCTCCTCCTGTTCCTAAACTGCTGCTCTCCTGTCATCGCATAGTTTTCGCATCCAGAAATAATATTATGAGAGGGGAGAATTTTACCGAAGGAAATGATCGCAGCGCATTTCCGTTGAGGGTTGTCGGGGTGTTGTTCCTCGGAGTTCCCTCGGGCAATAAGTCCCGTCCAGACGACCTCCTCTATCTCATGCCGGCCTTCATAATTTGGACCATGCTTCTCTTGACTTTGTCGCTGGGGATGACAATCACCGATGTAGCTAGCTCCTAGCTCCTCCCCGGGGTGGCGTTGATGACGCCGCGGGACGGCCAACCTTCTTGTCTTTTCCAGTTACGGCAGTGCCTATAGCCGATCTTCTCCTTGATCGCGCATGTTTGGAGAGGCCGTAGTCCTTCAGGTCTTGGCGGTTGGCTCTTAACTTTGCCGAGAATTCGAGTTAGAGGAGCGGGTCGTAGTTGCGGAACCTTCCGGGAGGGGGGCTTCGTTCCGTCCTTGCCGGCGCCGAACTTTATTTTGGAGGTTGAGTTGAGGAGTTCGGCTTTCCACCGAGCTTCATTTTACCTTGATGCCGAGCTTTGGGGGGAGCCCGGCTTTTCTCCGAGCCGAACTTCTTTCCGCTTCGGCGGGGAAACTTCTGCTCTCTGTTTCTCTCTTCGGGGCGATTGGGCTCTTCCTTAAGGCTGATTTCTCACGCCCTCATGGCGGGCTTGCTGGTGGAGTCGCTACCGGAGGCTGCTGTATAGCGTGCAACGCCTCCGTGAGGCCACGGCCACGGATCTGTCGGTCAAGCAGGCCGAACTGCTTCACATCCACCGCGGGTGCAGGTGGAACCTAGGCCGCCGGGGCTGAAGCAGGAACAGACGGGCCTGGACGGGATCGGGTCGCAGAGGCCACCGAACGCCGTGCGGAAGCTCTCCTGGGTGGCGTTTTCTCTTCGAAAGAGAAAAGGAAGATCTCTGGAGAGGGAAGAGAAGGGTCGCCGAGCACTCCTTTAAGAACAAGGGAACCTCGAAGGTTCAGGCCCTTCCTCTAGCGCCAATCTGTTGGTGCAGAAATCCGTCGCCGCCGGAGGTCGCCGCAATCGAGGCCGCTGGGCGCCGCCGGGGACCTGCAAAACGAAGTCCCGTCCGGAACCGGTGGGGTGGTGGCTCCGGCAGGACCCTCCGACGGTCAAGTTAGTTTCCGGCCAACAGTAATGGAGTGCTCGGAATGAGTTCCGGAGCTTAGAGGATGAGGAGGAGAGCTTAGAGAGTCGAGAGTTCAGAGAGCTTAGCCTTAGTATGTCGGGAGGGGTCCTTTTATAGCGGAGCTTAGTTGATGGTGACGGCTGTGCCGTCTGGCAGAGAGTCGTCGGGCAGCATGGAGTTCGGTACGGAGAGGACAGGCATCGTCCGGTGGATCGTGGGAGCCATACTGGCACGTCGTGGGCCGCATGGAGTCCGGTACGGAGAGGAAGGCGTCGTCCGGTAGATCGTGGGAGCCATACCGGCACGTCGTGGGCCGCATGGAGTCCGGTACGGAGAGGAAGGCGCCGTCCGGTCTTGCTGCAGGCGACAGTTCGTCCGGAGGAGTTCGGACTCCTGAAGAGGAAGATAGGAGGGAGTTCGGCTCCCATAGGCGTCTGGCTAGAGGTATGCAGCTAAGGCTCGTCCGCAGAAGAGTTCGGTAGGAGCTCGGTCGGCCGAAGTTTGATGAGGGCGACCGCTGAGGAGTTCGGCCCAGTGACGACTGCTGAGGAGTTCGGGCTCCTGAGTGACGACCGCTTGGGGATTCCACTAAAGCCCGTCCGCTGAGGAGTTCGGCCCAGTGACGACTGCTGAGGAGTTCGGGCTCCTGAGGGTCGGTCCGAAGGGGTTCGGCCACTTGGGCTCGCCTGAAGTCGGTCCGAAGGAGTTCGGCCGTGGGGTCCTGAATGGGTTCGGGCTTGTAGGAGAGTTCGGCTGAAGGGAAAACCCGGGAGGAGCTCGGATGGCCGAACGGGCGTCTGGGAGGAGTCCGTCTCCCGAAGAAGTCCTGCCGCTTGGAGTCCAAGGAGCTCGGCCGTCAGGAAGTTCGGCTGGGGGTGGGAGTTCGGCCCGGGGCCTGGCGCTGGGGAGTTCGGCAGCTAGGTAGTTCGGCCCGGACCTTGGCGCAGGGGAGTTCGGCCTCTAGGCAGTTCGGCCGTGGTAGGGGCTCGGCCTGGCGCCCGGCGCTAAAGCTCTTCAGTGGCTACTGGTTGCATTGGGCCGAGCATCGGGCCGGGCTTCGACAGGAGCGGAATTTATCCCCAACAGGGAGCAATTAGAATAATTTGGATGATCGATCATATTAGTTGTTTGAATCAAAAAGTTCTGATCCATCGAAAGGTATTTCGATGATGTCAATGATAGAGATTGCGACATATCCCATTACCATATAGAACTAAACCTAATTGGATCACACAAACAAGGGTTTGGATCTAGATGTCATCAATTGGACTAACCCAGTTCAATTGATTTGAATAAGATTCAATTAGGTTCAAGAAAATCGTGCTAGCACACGATTGAGCCTAATGTTCTCCTTTAATAATCATTAAAGCTTGTCTCGACTGAGCCAAATGTGTTTGGACTCACTTAGGAACCTTTACTTGGTCTGACTAGAGTTTGTTCAGATAAAAAAAGTATTGTTTTAATTTATGAGATAAATTTAAGATAATACCTGCCATTTTCGGTCACCTGCTAATTCCTATTTTCGGACATTGGTCAAATATTGACCCTGGATACTTGGACATCTGCCCATGTGTCATGCACCTATAGGAGAGAACCTGGAGTCTTGTCCCCCTGCTAAA
>QRFJ01000447.1:406057-572013 GCA_006176705.1 Cocos nucifera
GCTCGGGAGAGATCTTATCTCTAGCCGAGGTTGATGTGCGCGCTCGGGGGAGATCTTATCTCCTGCGGCCGAGCTTCTCTCGGGGGAGATCTTATCTCCTGCAGCCGAGGTGCGCGCTCGCGTTAGGACGAGGTTCTCCTCCTGTTCCTAACCGAGGTTGTTCACGGTCGCTCGGGAGAGATCTTATCTCTAGCCGAGGTTGATGCTCGCGTTAGGACGAGGTTTTCCTCCTGTTCCTAACCGAGGTTGTTCACGGTCGCTCGGGAGAGATCTTATCTCTAGCCGAGGTTGTCAACGGTCGCTCGGGAGAGATCTTATCTCTTGCCGAGGTTGATGCTCGCGTTAGGACGAGGTTCTCCTCCTGTTCCTAACCGAGGTTGTTCACGGTCGCTCGGGAGAGATCTTATCTCTAGCCGAGGTTGTCAACGGTCGCTCGGGAGAGATCTTATCTCTAGCCGAGGTTGATGTGCGCGCTCGGGGGAGATCTTATCTCCTGCGGCCGAGCTTCTCTCGGGGGAGATCTTATCTCCTGCAGCCGAGGTGCGCGCTCGCGTTAGGACGAGGTTCTCCTCCTGTTCCTAACCGAGGTTGTTCACGGTCGCTCGGGAGAGATCTTATCTCTAGCCGAGGTTGATGCTCGCGTTAGGACGAGGTTCTCCTCCTGTTCCTAACCGAGGTTGTTCACGGTCGCTCGGGAGAGATCTTATCTCTAGCCGAGGTTGTCAACGGTCGCTCGGGAGAGATCTTATCTCTTGCCGAGGTTGATGCTCGCGTTAGGACGAGGTTCTCCTCCTGTTCCTAACCGAGGTTGTTCACGGTCGCTCGGGAGAGATCTTATCTCTAGCCGAGGTTGTCAACGGTCGCTCGGGAGAGATCTTATCTCTAGCCGAGGTTGTCAACGGTCGCTCGGGAGAGATCTTATCTCTAGCCGAGGTTGATGCTCGTGTTAGGACGAGGTTCTCCTCCTGTTCCTAACCGAGGTTGTTCCGGTCGCTCGGGAGAGATCTTATCTCTAGCCGAGGTTGTCAACGGTCGCTCGGGAGAGATCTTATCTCTTGCCGAGGTTGATGCTCGCGTTAGGACGAGGTTCTCCTCCTGTTCCTAACCGAGGTTGTTCACGGTCGCTCGGGAGAGATCTTATCTCTAGCCGAGGTTGATGCTCGCGTTAGGACGAGGTTTTCCTCCTGTTCCTAACCGAGGTTGTTCACGGTCGCTCGGGAGAGATCTTATCTCTAGCCGAGGTTGTCAACGGTCGCTCGGGAGAGATCTTATCTCTTGCCGAGGTTGATGCTCGCGTTAGGACGAGGTTCTCCTCCTGTTCCTAACCGAGGTTGTTCACGGTCGCTCGGGAGAGATCTTATCTCTAGCCGAGGTTGATGCTCGCGTTAGGACGAGGTTCTCCTCCTGTTCCTAACGGGCTGTGGGGGCACATCCGGACCGTCGTCCGAGCTTCTCCCCCCATCCCGTCCTTCGTGAACGGGGCCTTCGACTTTGCTCGCGCTAGGACGAGGTTCTCCTCCTGTTCCTAACGCGGCTGACTGCTTCTTTCCTGTCATCGTATAGATTTCGCATCCAGAAATGATTTTATTGAGAGGGGAGAGTTTTACCGAAGAGAAGATGATCGCAGCGCATTTCCGTTCGAGGGTTGTCGGGGTGTTGTTCCTCGGAGTTCCCTCGGGCAATAAGTCCCGTCCAGACGACCTCCTCTATCTCATGCCGGCCTTCATAATTTGGACCATGCTTCTCTTGACTTTGTCGCTGGGGATGACAATCACCGATGTGGCTAGCTCCTAGCTCCTCCCCGGGGTGGCGTTGATGACGCCGCGGGACGGCCAACCTTCTTGTCTTTTCCAGTTACGGCAGTGCCTATAGCCGATCTTCTCCTTGATCGCGCATGTTTGGAGAGGCCGTAGTCCTTCAGGTCTTGGCGGTTGGCTCTTAACTTTGCCGAGAATTCGAGTTAGAGGAGCGGGTCGTAGTTGCGGAACCTTCCGGGAGGGGGGCTTCGTTCCGTCCTTGCCGGCGCCGAACTTTATTTTGGAGGTTGAGTTGAGGAGTTCGGCTTTCCACCGAGCTTCATTTTACCTTGATGCCGAGCTTTGGGGGGAGCCCGGCTTTTCTCCGAGCCGAACTTCTTTCCGCTTCGGCGGGGAAACTTCTGCTCTCTGTTTCTCTCTTCGGGGCGATTGGGCTCTTCCTTAAGGCTGATTTCTCACGCCCTCATGGCGGGCTTGCTGGTGGAGTCGCTACCGGAGGCTGCTGTATAAGCGTGCAACGCCTCCGTGAGGCCACGGCCATGGATCTGTCGGTCAAGCAGGCCGAACTGCTTCACATCCACCGCGGGTGCAGGTGGAACCTAGGCCGCCGGGGCTGAAGCAGGAACAGACGGGCCTGGACGGGATCGGGTCGCAGAGGCCACCGAACGCCGTGCGGAAGCTCTCCTGGGTGGCGTTTTCTCTTCGAAAGAGAAAAGGAAGATCTCTGGAGAGGGAAGAGAAGGGTCGCCGAGCACTCCTTTAAGAACAAGGGAACCTCGAAGGTTCAGGCCCTTCCTCTAGCGCCAATCTGTTGGTGCAGAAATCCGTCGCGCCGGAGGTCGCCGCAATCGAGGCCGCTGAGGTCGCCGCCGGGGACCTGCAAAACGAAGTCCCATCCGGAACCGGTGGGGTGGTGGCTCCGGCAGGACCCTCCGACGGTCAAGTTAGTTTCCGGCCAACAGTAATGGAGTGCTCGGAATGAGTTCCGGAGCTTAGAGATGAGGAGGAGAGCTTAGAGAGTCGAGAGTTCAGAGAGCTTAGCCTTAGTATGTCGGGAGGGGTCCTTTTATAGCGGAGCTTAGTTGATGGTGACGGCTGTGCCGTCTGGCAGAGAGTCGTCGGGCAGCATGGAGTTCGGTACGGAGAGGACAGCATCGTCCGGTGGATCGTGGGAGCCATACTGGCACGTCGTGGGCCGCATGGAGCCCGGTACGGAGAGGAAGGCGTCGTCCGGTAGATCGTGGGAGCCATACCGGCACGTCGTGGGCCGCATGGAGTCCGGTACGGAGAGGAAGGCGCCGTCCGGTCTTGCTGCAGGCGACAGTTCGTCCGGAGGAGTTCGGACTCCTGAAGAGGAAGATAGGAGGGAGTTCGGCTCCCATAGGCGTCTGGCTAGAGGTATGCAGCTAAGGCTCGTCCGCAGAAGAGTTCGGTAGGAGCTCGGTCGGCCGAAGTTTGATGAGGGCGACCGCTGAGGAGTTCGGCCCAGTGACGACTGCTGAGGAGTTCGGGCTCCTGAGTGACGACCGCTTGGGGATTCCACTAAAGCCCGTCCGCTGAGGAGTTCGGCCCAGTGACGACTGCTGAGGAGTTCGGGCTCCTGAGGGTCGGTCCGAAGGGGTTCGGCCACTTGGGCTCGCCTGAAGTCGGTCCGAAGGAGTTCGGCCGTGGGGTCTGAATGGGTTCGGGCTTGTAGGAGAGTTCGGCTGAAGGGAAAACCCGGGAGGAGCTCGGATGGCCGAACGGGCGTCTGGGAGGAGTCCGTCTCCCGAAGAAGTCCTGCCGCTTGGAGTCCAAGGAGCTCGGCCGTCAGGAAGTTCGGCTGGGGGTGGGAGTTCGGCCCGGGGCCTGGCGCTGGGGAGTTCGGCAGCTAGGTAGTTCGGCCCGGACCTTGGCGTAGGGGAGTTCGGCCGTGGGAGGGGCTCGGCCTGGCGCCCGGCGCTAAAGCTCTTCAGTGGCTACTGGTTGCATTGGGCCGAGCATCGGGCCGGGCTTCGGTAGGAGCGGGATTTATCCCCAACAGGGAGCAATTAGAATAATTTGGATGATCGATCATATTAGTTGTTTGAATCAAAAAAGTTCTGATCCATCGAAAGGTATTTCGATGATGTCAATGATAGAGATTGCGACATATCCCATTACCATATAGAACTAAACCTAATTGGATCACACAAACAAGGGTTTGGATCTAGATGTCATCAATTGGACTAACCCAGTTCAATTGATTTGAATAAGATTCAATTAGGTTCAAGAAAATCGTGCTAGCACACGATTGAGCCTAATGTTCTCCTTTAATAATCATTAAAGCTTGTCTCGACTGAGCCAAATGTGTTTGGACTCACTTAGGAACCTTTACTTGGTCTGACTAGAGTTTGTTCAGATAAAAAAAGTATTGTTTTAATTTATGAGATAAATTTAAGATAATACCTGCCATTTTCGGTCACCTGCTAATTCCTATTTTCGGACATTGGTCAAATATTGACCCTGGATACTTGGACATCTGCCCATGTGTCATGCACCTATAGGAGAGAACCTGGAGTCTTGTCCCCCTGCTAAATGCAGATAGGAAGAGGGTGCACGTTTATGCCTAAGGAGGCTTGTGCCCCATGAGGATAAAGGAGTCCTATATAGATGGGACTCCAGGGTTGCTTCAGGGGATTAAACTCTATGTCGCCAAGAACTCTTGTTTGACCCAGTCTTGGCACCACCTTAGGAGGGTTTTAAGGATCTCTCATTTGACTGGATTAGATGATCTCATCCCACCAATTAGATTTAGACTTAATTGCTCAAAGATCCGTGATTGGCCGGGATGATGTGACACCACATGGTGCAGCAGGGTCTATATAAACCCTGTCTATGCCTAGGTTTGTAATGCTTCTACCTTTAGCCCATGCCACAAAGCCTCTCTTCCTCCTTCTCCATGCCACCCTCTAGTCCTCTCTCTCCTGTCCATGCCTAAGAGGTTTTGGGCATGAATAAGGTGCGATCCAAGCAAGTGAAAGGTGCCAGGAAAGGAAGAAGGCAGCACTGTTGCAGGAGACAATGACAGTTCTTCAAAAGGAGTTTTGAAGACCTTCAAGAATAGATCTATATCTAATTTTTGGAGGATTGATTGAGAAAGAGAAGATCTCTAGATCCTGTTTGAGTGGATATTTGTAGAGGTTAGATGCTTGCATGGCTACATCTAGAACCTCAGGCAAACATCGGGATCATCACAGGATAATTGGATTATCCAAAATAAAGGTATAATTAAATTAGATTTTATTTTTATTTTTATTTTATTATCAGATCAATAAGATCAAATTTGAGGAGTCTCATATTTGATTAAGATTTTAGAGGAAAAAATTTTAAAATATCCCTCTTGATCCAATTAGATCTAAACGAACCTGATCCTAAAAATAGATTTTTCCTTCACTATGATCCAATTATCATATATCTATTTCATTTTGGAGACCTAATAATTTTAGAGAATTTAATTTATAGAAGCGACTAGGTCAGATTAACCAGCTTATCATGATCCTTCCACTAACTTCGCCAAGTCAGCTTAAGAGAGACCATTAATAGGCTGGTCTAGGAGCACCTAAATCAGTCAAACTGATTTGCCTAGCTGACATGGGTCAGCTCAAATAGTTAAGTGATCTGATCAAAACATAATCTCACCAAGAGGCTAGGTAAGTTTGATCAGTGGAAGGGTCTGCCAGGCTTGCCTTAGATACCATAAAAAATGACTAGGTAAACGGGCTGCCAACTAAAAATCATTGGTCTGGTTTATCTTAGACACCAACTGGTTTAATTAATTTCAATTAGATCAACCTAACAGTTCGTGCTAGACCGCGTAGCCAAGAATCAAGTCCATCTTGGATCTTGTTAAAGATATGGACTTGACCAACTACAACTATTGTAATTGATCTAGAGAATCCTTAACCTAATCTAAGACAATAATAGATTAGATTTAATCAATTCTCTAATTAAATCCATTCTTTAATCTAATCCTAGGTCTAACCCAATTAATGGATCTAATCTCCACTAACCTATTAACCCAATGTATTATGATTCGTGTCATAGGATCTTCAATTTACAATCCTAGAACCTAATCAAACAACTTCTTAATTCTTAATTAAATTTTGGACTGAGGGTTGGGGTTTGGCTTTTCAAAAATAGTTTTCATGTTTGTAAAATACTTTTACAACATAGTTCTATCAACTAAGTTGCATGTTTGATTCATAATCAATATGCAAGTAACATAAACATGAATCTACTTTAAATCTAATCTAAATAGGTTCATGTAATTAAAATAGTTTCAATAATAATCAATCATAAATCTTTCTTCATCAAATCTAACATATTTATGAAGATTAAAACTAGATTAAAATATTTTTAATCAGATCATAAAATTTCTTAGATCTAATTTAAAATTTTATGATCGATATTTTAGATCAGCACGTACTAGGACAACCTATTCACTATAAGGGTTACTACCTTGCAGCAAGACTACCTTATGGCAGTCTGTGCAATCTAAAATATTTTATTTTTAGATCTAAAACTATTTTAAAAGATTGATCAAATCAACCTAGATCTATATTACATCAAATGCAGGTATGAAGTTTATAGATCATATCTATTATCTGAGCAAGTTAGACATTCTAACTTGCTGATCCAGGCTTGAGGATGAAGTCATGAGCTGCACACACGTCTGACCTCTAGGAGTCATCCACATGAGCCTATGATTTCTGATCTGAAGTCCGATACAGAAAATCAGCATAGCATGCTAGTATCATGCTGATCCTTCTTTGATGGTCAATCTGATGCTTCCTTCTTCAAAATTTGGACTCTTTAAAATATGAGAAGGAAGATGAGAGTTTACTAATCTAAGAATCTCTCAAAAAAAACTTAAAGAAAGGAGGAGAGATTGAAAATAAAACTGCCCTAAAAGAAGATCCTCTTCTTCTTCTCTTTTCTCTCACCTGGATACTTAGTTTGGTGCCTATGGAACCCCCATGCCCAAGGACCCTCTTCCTTTGATTTTTGCACACCCTAAACCTCTCCTAAAGCTCTATATTCTATAAAAAAATTAGTATAAAATTTATCTAATAAATAGAGAAAAGGAAAAGTCCAAGTTAGATCAAAATCCCATACTAGGAATATCCAAACATGGAAATTTATTGGGGTGCCCAACTCTTAGGCACCTCCACCACAATTATTGGCATGGACCAGCAAGGGAGGGCACACAAAAAAAGAGATTATTTTCATTGAATAAGAGAAGAATTAATTAAAAGAGAGGGCGGTGCTCAAGGAAAGGTGTTTTGGTCAACAAGGATTCTATCTCATAGAATCCTAAGCAAAACTAACTCCTTTTTTGACTTAGTCTTCAAACAAATTGCCTTATGAGAAAAGGAGGAGAGAAAGAGTGAATGAGAATCCATGGGTGTGGAGAATTTTCACATAAGAAATAAAACAAAAAAGGGCATGGGGCGTGAGGATTAAGTGGCGCAAGTGATAGAGAGTTCTAGTCACACTAGAACTCCTATTTTGACTTGGTCAAACAAGATCTTTTAATCAAACAAAATTAAGATTAAAACAACCTAATTAAATAAGGCCCTAATCCATTTAAGGACTTAATTAAATCAGATTAAATCAAATTTAATTCTAATTTATTTTCTAATCAAATTAGAAAATTAGATTAATCCGAATCCTAGTTAGACTAGGACTAGTTCTTCCTTGCACTTGGCTTATCCAATAAACCAATTGGACTTGATCCAATCAAGTCCAAACTAAATCTAATTAAATCATATTTAATTAGACATAATTTTAGCCTATTGGCTTAATCAAATTAAGCCAATTAGCAATTAAATTTCTAATCGATCCTCCTATAACACTTGCACTAGGTTAAACACCAATCGTATTGATTGCTTTACCCTAGAACGATTCTCAATCATTGATTAACCATTCGATCAGATCGTAATATCTAATATGTGTGACCTCATAGGTTCAAACCTAAGCTGGTAGCATAGGAATAAATTTTTATACCAATTAAAGTGACCATCTAGCAATGATATCGGACGGCCGAATAGGTCGAAGGTGTAGAACACCATCCTTAGAACCCATGCGGATATAGTTTCCATATAATTCATCCCCTTGACCATAATGCTCGTAGGACACCTTAGAGTTCAACTGTCAACTCTAACCAGGTTGTCCACATTGTATTTCAAAATATCAAATCCATCTGATGGATTATCCTGGCCAAGTTTTTGCTATATTAAAATATAGTGATACATTCTTCTCCAACACTTGGAGTGGTCAATTCCATCTTGATCACACTCCGACTTTGCAAGTACTTGACTATGCCCAAAAGTCTTTCATTACTAAATTAAAAATTTAGTTAGTCTAGTATTAAAGCACAGTGAGTTGCTTGCAAGTCACTGAGGTGATCTCAGGTCTAAGGGATACTTATACCTATATGAAGGAAAAATATTATTTCCTGGGTCAAGTTCATTCAGATCTGATTAGATCAAGAGAAATATTTCAAAAACTTTTCTCTTAGATCTAAATTAGATCTGAGACTCTTCAGATCTAATTTTATCAATCTGATAAAATAAAATAAAAATAAATTAAATTAAATCTAATGTAATTATATCTTATTATGGATAATCCTATTACCCTATGATGATCCTGGTGGTTGCCTGAAGTTTTGAATGTAGCCACGCAAGCATCTGGCCTCTACCGATATCCACTCAGGTAGGATCTAAAGATCTTCTTCTTCTCAATCTGTACTCTAATGATTAGATCTAGATCTGATCTTAAAGATCTTCAAAACACCTTTTGAAGATCAGGTGTTGTCTCTTGCAGTAGTGCTGCCTTCTTGCTTTCTTGTTGCCTTTCTCTTGCCTGGATCGCACCAAACTAAAGCCCAAAACCTTTTGGACATGGAGAGGAGAGAGAGAATCTGAAGGAGGCATGGAGATGGAAAGAGAAGAACTATGTGGCAGGGGCAAAGGGCAAAACTCTCAATCTTGGGCACAGATAGGGTTTATATAGATCCTACTGCGCCATGCAGTGCCACATCATCCCAGCTAATCATGGCTCTTCATGCAATCAGATCTAAATCTGATTGGTGGGATGACATCATCTGATCTAACTAGATTAGAGTCTCTCATAAACCTCCTTAGTTGGCACCAAGACCGATCAAAGAAGAGTCTTTGGCGCCACCCAAGTAGAGAGGATGAAGCAACTGGAGTCCCATCCGTATGGGACTCCAATCTTTATCCTCTTTGGGCGCATGCCTCCCTAGGCGTGCACCCCCTTCCTTTCCTCCTTTTAGTAGGGGGACAAAGCCCCATCTACTCTCCTATGGGTATATGACACATGGGCAGATGTCTAAATATCAAAGGTCAACATTTGACCAAAGTCAAAGAACAAGATTTAGTAGGTGATGGAAAATGGCAGGTGTTGTCTCAAATTTTTTTATAAATTAAGACAATGCTTTTCTGATCTGAATAAGCTTCAGTCACACCAAGTAAAGGTTTTTGAGTGAGCTCAAACATATTTGGCCCAGTCAAGACAACTTTTAATTATTGTTGAAGGAGAATATCAGGCTCAATCGTGTGCTAGCATGATTTTCTTGAACCTAATTGAATCATATTCAAATCAATTTAATTGGATTAGTCCAACTGATGATATCCAGATCCAAACCCTTATTTGTGTGACCTAGTTAGGTTCAGTTCTGTATGGTAATAGGATATGTCATGATCTCTATTATCGACATCATCGAAATACCTTCCGATGGATCAAAACTTTTTTGATTCAGATAGATAGTATGATCGATCATCCAAATCATTCTAATTGCTCTCAAAATCCACCAGTGACACCTAGCAGCATATGGTGGCAACCCATCAGAACTGAAGATGAACCTCTCGGTGTAGTTACCTGTGTGATTAAGTTCCTCCATCTTGAGCTCCGATCGGATTAGGGTTAAGGTGATCTCGTTAAAACCCTAATTTTCATCATATGAATTAATCATTTGATTCAAGTCCGATGTGAAAACCCTAATAGAAACTCTTTCAATCATTTCACTCTGCCATGGTCATTGGCTTATGGACTTGATTCTCATGATCATCATAGGTGATAAGCATCGTAAATTCACCAATAAAAGTATTAATTTATTAATTAATTTATATTAATTTTTAAGAATTATCAATCAATTTATATATAATTTTTGAAAAATTCATATTTTTATTAATTAAAAAATTAATTAAAAAATAATAATAAAAAAATAATAAAAATTAAAAAATAAAATTTTATTATTAATAGAAAGATCTCATTTTTCTGATCACAACGAAATAAATTTCAAGTAAAACGGAGCTAAAATAAAAAAGATATGAATTTTTTAAAAAAAATATAAAATAAATAAAAAAAAAAAAAAAAAAAAAAAAAAAAAAGAAGAAAACGGCTCAGCCGACTCCGCAAGCCGAGCCACCAAGCCAAGCCGAGCCACCAAGCGAAGCCGAGCCATCAAAGCCGACTCAGTCATTGAAGCCATCAGCCGGTCTACGATCCAGGCGTGGACCGCCAGCTCAGCAAAATCCGGCGAATCAGAGCCTGCCACGTGGTGGACCTAGACCCTTAAAGGGTCTACAAAATTTTATCGCGGCTCACAGGGCAATCTGGTCATTTCACTCGGTGACGGAAGCGTTGATTGGTTGCGGTGTGCGGTGCGGCCGGTCTACGCGGTCCATGGGAACAGTAATTGCGCGATCGGACGGTTGCGGTTGATTGCGGTTAAGATCGGACGGTCAGCGTTTTTTTCCGGTTGCCAACTTCACTCGGATCACCATCAAACGGCAGCGCCTGATTCCAGCTTCGATCCGACGGTCCAGAACGCTCCCGGCGGTGATCAGGACTCCCGAAGCGCGATTTGCGGCCAGATTTCCTCGATCAAGCGCGATCGGACGGCCAGTATTCAATTCGAGCTGATCTGGGCTGATAGGCATCCGATTTTGACGATTTTTGAACCGTTCGATTCCTATCGGATAGCCTGATTTTACCAGATTTACCAGAGACGTAACAGGATTGTTTTTATTCAAATTTTATTCAAATTCTTACGATTATAAAGGGAATTAGTCCCATATTGCTTTTAGAAATAAAGATATACCTCTTCTTGCTCTATAAAAAAGACCCTAAGCCTCTAAGAAAAGGGGGTTGGAAGAGAAGCTAAGGTATAGGGTGGAAGTCAAGCTCGGGATTAAAGGTTACTTCAAAGCTGCGGTGCTGCTGAGAAGAAGAGCCGGTCTTCTACGCCATCTTCATGCCTACGCCGATCTGCGATCTTCATCTAGTTTTTTTTTTCTTTAATTTCTTGTATTAAAATTCTGAATTTTCTTTAATTTCTTGTATTTAAATTCTGCATCTTAGTTTTAAATTTAATAAAGAAAGTTTCATTATTCTTTTCAATTCTAGCTCTTTAAATTATTTGTTCTTTATTGCTCTTTAATTTTACTATAAGTAGTTGCTAAGATCTAAATAGTAGATCTTAGTATCAAATTTATTTTTGCATAACTTAAATTCTATTTTTATTTATAGATCTATTTTTCGACTTTAATCTTTGCTTTCTTTTCTTAAAAAAAAATAAAATCAAAGATTTTAGAAATAAATCATTGTCTCTCTGTGGATTCGACCCGACTCACCACTTTCTTCATAATTTTTAATTAGTTTAAAAAGTAAAGAGTCGGATTTAAATTGATAAACACGGTGTCTTAACGACAGCATCGTGTACCTATCAATAGGGCTGCTCCTCATCTATCGAGGTAGATAGATCTCTTATTGGTGCAATCCAATTCCTACAATGAACATGCTATAGCCAACATACACCTCAGGATTCCAAATGGCTAGGAGGTCGAGTTATTGTGCAATCAAACTATAACACCCTCAAGGTGAACTGTCGATGCTCCTCAGGTCAAAGAACTAGATACACCACTGCAGCTTCAAGCCAATCATTGATGAGAAGGTAGACTTCCTGATGACTGCTCAGTGCCCTTGTTCTCTAATGAGTACCTGTACTCTTGCTCTGATATTTCTACACCATAGACTCAAGACTCATCTATCCTAAAGAAGCGATCGTATACCAACCTTCCGGATCATTCACCATCCTTATGATGATTCTACGATCGAGAGCATTTTATGAGTTAATAATGAATATTCATGTCTTAAATTTTCAACTCTTAAAAATATGAACTATCATTATCATTAACTCAAAAGATGTGTCACAGACACTTTCAAACACACACTATGATAGAAAATAATTCATTTTATTATTTACAGTCAAAATTATAATTTTGTCCTTAAATGTGTATTACAAGTGTTAGCCAATTCTGGCTTCTAGGGCACACATATCTAACAAACTCCCACTTGATCTAAAGCCAATTGGCTACAAATCTAAGTCCCATCTTCTCAAGATGGATTTCGATCTTCTGCTGGCCCAAGGGCTTTATGAGTGGGTTAGCCGCATTGTTTGCAGAGTTGACTCTCTTGATCTTGACATAATCTTTCTTGAGATAATCATGGATGAGGTGATATCACCGCTCGATGTACTTGGATTTTTTGTGAGACCTTGGCTCCTTAGCAAGGGCTACGGCACCATTGTTATCATAGTAGAGAGGAATGACATCTGATGGCATCACTTCAAATTCTGCGGCAAATTTTTTGTACCAAAATGCTTCTTTTGCAGCTTCTGATGCAGCGATGTACTTTACTTTTATGGTGGAATCTGCTATCACTGTCTGCTTGGAACTCTTCCAATTGACAGCACCACCATTACACAAACAGACTCCTAGATGTTGACTTTCGATCATCTATATCGGATATAAAATCTGAGTCTATATATCCCTGGACTTGGAGTTCTCCATTACCAAAAACCAACAACATATCCTTAGTTCTTCTTAAGTACTTAAGGATACATTTCACAGATGTCCAGTGTTCTTCATCTGGATTTGATTGATATCTGCTTATGACACTCACAGCATGGGCTATATCAGGTCATGTACATAACATGGCATACATGAGGCTCCCTATTGCTGAAGCATAAGGGATCTTGCTCATGCATTCTATCTCCTCATATGTGCTAGGACACATCTTCTTGGAGAGATGAATGCCATGTCTGAAGGGTACCAAAACCCTCTTGGAGTTTTCCATGCTAAACCTTTTTAGCACTTCCTCTATGTACATCTTCTGTGAAAGACCTAGCATCCTACCGATCTATCTCTATAAACCTTAATTCCTAGAATGAAGGATGCTTCTCTTAGGTCATTCATGGAAAATTCTTTTGATAACCATATTTTAACTATGGTCAACATGGGAATATCATTCTCAATAAGGAGGATATCATCCACATACAGTACGAGAAAGATAATAGCGCTCCCACTGATCTTTTTGAAAATACATGGTTCCTCCTCATTTTTGATAAAATCAAATAATTTGATCACATCATTAGAACAAGTATTCCAGCTCCGAGATGCTTGCTTAAGTCCATATATGGACCTTTGCAGCTTGCATACTTTACGATCAGCATCACTGGATGTGAAACCTAATGGTTGTTTCATATAGATATCTTCCTCAAGGTATCCATTTAAGAATGTCATTTTCACATCCATTTACCATATTTCATAATTGAAATAGGATACAATAGCAAGCAATGTGAGGATGGACTTTAGCATAGCTACTAACGAAAAAGTATCCTGATAGTCAATGCTTTCACACTGACTATACCCTTTTACTACTAATCTAGCTTTGAATGTCTCCACATTCCCATCTACACCAATTTTTTTCTTGTAGATCCATTTACACCTAATAGGTACTATACCTTCAGGTGGATCTACCAAGGTCCAGACTTAGTTTGAGTGCATTGAGTTAATTTCTAACTTCATAGCCTCTAACCATTTTCTGGAGTTGATATCTAATATCACCTCGTCATAGATTTTGGGATCATCACCATGAACCCCATTACCTATGAGGAATATTTCCTCTATTTCCTCTAAAATAGTACCTAAGTACCTCTCAGAAGGATGGAAAATCATTTTCGATCTACGAGGTGGAGGAGGTTGTGATTGTATTGGCTCAACCTGATTTGGTTTCATGGGGTCCTTAGCTCATTGCTCTTATGAAACTTTCTCCTTGAGCTTGATCTGCTTTCCACTGCTGCTATCTTAAATAAATTATTTTTCAAGAAAGATGGCATGCTGACTCATAATCACATTATGGTTTTCTAGAATGTAGAAATAATATCCTAATGACTCTTTTGGATATCCTATAAATCGAGCTCTAAAGGATCTATACTCTAACTTATCCACTTGCGTCTTTTGACATGAGTCAGACAACCCCAAATTCTGAGATGACTTAGACTTGGTTTCTTACCATACAATATCTCATACGGTGTGGTAGGAACAGTTTTAGAGGAAATTCTATTCAGTATATATATAGCAGTTAACAGACTATATCTCCAAAAAAAATTAGGAAGGTCTGTGAAGCTCATCATGGATCGAACCATATCTAATAGGGTCTGATTTCTTCATTCTGAAACTCCATTGAGTTGAGGTATTCCAGGTGGAGTCCATTAAGAGACTATGCTATTTTGCTTGAGATAGTTCAGAAATTTTTGACTAAGATATTCACCTCCTCGATCTAATCGAAGAACCTTAATGGATTTTTCAATTTGCTTTTCTACTTTATGTCTCAATTTCTTGAACTTCTCAAAAGCTTCAGATTTGTGTCTCATAAGATATACGTACCCATATCAAGATAAATCATCAGAAAAGGTTATGACGTAAACAAAGTTGCCTCTAGCCAACACATCAAATAGGCCGCACACATCAGTATGTACTAGGGCAAGTAGATCCATGGCCCTTTCCCCATGTCCTACAAAAGGAAGCTTAGTCATTTTGCCATAAAGACAAGATTCATAAATTGGATATGACTCGAAAGTCAACGAACTCAATAGCCCAATTTTCTCTAATTTGTTAACCCTATCTTCTACTATATGACCTAGCCTTAAGTGCCATAGATACCTATCATTTAGACTATCCCTAGGTTGTTTTGATCTTATGGCATTCACATTTTGCTCGATATTAAAGATAGATACATCAATATGTAACTGATAGAGACCATTAATGAGGAAATCACTTGCAATTTTATTTCTTTCATTAAGAATATTACAATGATCCTTAAGAATACTAATTATATAGCCTTCTTATGCTAAACATGAAATAGAAATCAAATTTCTGCTTACAGCAGGCACATAGTAACAATCCCTAATTACTAAATCTAAGCCAGATGATAGTCGAAGAGGATAGGTTTCCATGGCCATGGTAGTTACTCTTGCTCCATTTTCGGCATGCAGGATCATCTCACCATCCCTCAGCCTCTTATTATCCTCAAGACCCTGCATGGAAGTGCACAAATGAGCACTAAAACTAGAGTCAAGCAACCAACTAGATGCAGAAGAAATCGTAAAGTTATATTCAATAATGAGCATACCTCTAGAAGGACCTGTCTCCTTCTTATTCTTCAGGGTGGCCAGATATATAAGGTAGTTTCGCTTTCAGTGGCCATCTATGTTATAATGGAAATACTTTCCTTTATCAGCGGCCTTCTTCTTCAGCTCTGTCTTCTTCTTCTTTTCATCTTCCACCTTTTGCCTTTTCACAGACTTCTTCTTCTTTCCAAAAGATTTTCTCTTGGAAGAAGTCCATTCCATAGCAATTACTGAGCCTTTAGAACCTTTCATAGAAAGCTCAGCAGTAACTAGCATGTTCATTAGTTTGGCTAGAGTACTCTGAAGTTTATGCATATGGTAGTTCATGATGAACTGCCTATACGCATCAGTCAAGAATTGTCGAATTATGTCATTCTACAAATCTTGATCTAACTTCACTCCAAGCTTCTCAAGCTCTTCCAAATCCTTGATCATCATTAGATAATGATCTTGGACTGACTGTCCATCATGCATTTTAGCCTTGAAAAGTCATTTAGTGATCTGATATTTGGCTGTGCGACTTTGTTAATGAAACAACTCTTATAGGTGAGCCAATATTTGGTGGACAGTCTTGATATCTTCATGTTAGTGCTGAAGCTCATCAGACATCGAGCCCAACATGTAGTATTTGACCTTGTTATCTTCATCTGTCCATTTATCAAGAGACGCTCTCTATTCAGCAGATGGATGGGCTGGTAAGGTGGGGGGATCCTAGTCCAATATATGAGTTAAGTTCTCGGAATTCAAAATGATTTTAAAGTTTCGAAGCCAATCCTTATAATTGGGTCCGGTCAGTCTATGGGTGTTCAGGATACGGGCTAGTGGGTTGGATGCAAATATTATCCTATAAAGAGTCAAAGTTTTTAGTTAGATTTCATAATTAAGACTTGTACAATTTATTTAGGGTTTTGTTTTTAAATAAATTAACTTCCACTATTTTCTCGGATCCCTACATTTTCTCTATAGAGATATGAAAATCTCCATGATTAATGATTTCTAATGGGTGGTGCAGTCCCACCAACTGACTCATCATCTCATCTAACAGTTATTGATGATGGGTTAGCCAATGAGTGAACAACTCTTATCCAATGATTCTCTAATCATGGTGCACTCATGCTTGGTCTCTAATTCATGAATCCCACCATGTTTGAAATATTAATTTATTTTTTAATTAAGTCAGATCCATCATTTGCATAGATTGGATTCCTAATTGGATCTTTCACCATATCCAAAATATTGAGCCCAATCCATCCTCTAGCCCGTAGCATCAATGCCTAATAGACATGGTTGCATCTTTCAGTGCAACTGAACCACTGTGACCAGTCGAGAACAATCAACCCCAGAAAAGGCCTGCACATCTACAATGGTGGAAGATCTTAGACTTAATATTTTCTTAGGAAGATTTGATTTAGGTCTGTTTAAACTTGAGTTGACATAGTCATAACCATTATGACTAATCTAGTGGCATGGGTTAGCTTGAATTATTAGCCACCTCAGATTAGGACTGAGCCAACAAATATGGCTAGGTAAGTGAGATCGATGGAAGGGATATGCCATTAACTCGATAAGAATGCATTCGAGTCGAGTAGCTCCCAATTAAAAATAAGTCGGTCATATCTGTCAAACTTACCTTAGACACCAAATTATTGAGCTAGAACCAATCGGGTTAGCCTACAATCCAAACTCTAACCACTGAGCCTAATTTGGTCTTAACTTGATCGATCACTCATGTGACTCAACCTTGACCCAGACTTAATCCTATTAGGCTGGTCAATTTAAGCACTCTTGATCCCATCTAACCGACTCTTGATTCGATTTGATCAACTGCTAGACCTAATTGAGCTACCCAAGCCCGAACCCAATTTTATGAATATATCTTAGATCTAAAAATTTTTAATTTTAGACCTAATATATTTTATAATCTTAATTTTTAATTAAGTTTAGAATTCATAAATAAAATATGTAAATAAAATTCTAGTATTTTAGGATCTAGGGTTTTGTAAAAAATAAGTTTTTGATTTTTGATTAAGGACGAACACGCAGCACCCCTACACATCATAAGAACACCCCATCGAATGGAAGGAGAGAACCTTTAAACCCTTCTTTATTCTTATGACTGGATGGCCCGGGGAATGCCTTAATCAAAAAGATGATGAATCTACAAAACTAGTTAGATCTACATATATATCACATATATAAAATTGATCTAACTTAAAAATATATTTTGCATATATCTCATGTATCATATCATGCATGATTTTAGATCTAAATTATCTTATAAACATCTAAGAAATAAAATTTATATTTGATCATATCAAATTAAATTTATTCAAGATAACTTTATAGATCTATTCTATAACTAGTCTAAACATGCATCTATCATATCTCATATGAAAAAAATTAAATAAATTTATTTTTTAGATCTAATTATAATATTTATAATATTAAAAAATAGTAGATAAATAGATCTAAAATTATAGTTAATCAAATTAAAACTATGATCATCCTAGGCTACACATAGAATAATTCTAATCCTAGTCTAGTCATGCTTCTCATACATCTTAGATCTAGATTATTTAATTTTTTTAATTTTTGATTTTAGATCTAATCACATCTAATGACATCTGAAATTATCTAATTATCAAATTAAAATTATATTAAAATTAGATCTAAATAATTTTGGAACCTAGCTCTGATACCAGTTGAAGGGAAAACACTATTTTCTGGGTTCGGTTTGTTCAGATCTGATTAGATTAAGAGGGATATTTCAAAAACTTTCTTCTTAGAACCAAGTTAGATCTGAGACTCTTCAAATCTAATTTTATTGATTTGATAAAATAAAATAAAAATAAATAAAATTAAATCTAATTTAATTATATCTTATTGTGGGTAATCCTATTACCCTATGATGATCCTGTTGTTTGCCTGAAGTTCTGGATGTAGCTATGCAAGCGCCTAGCCTCTACCGATATCCACCTAGACAGGATCTAGAGATCTTCTTCTTCTTAATTTGTACTCTAAAGATCAGTTCTGGATCTGATCTTGAAGATCTTCAAAATATCTTTTGAAGATCGGGTGTTGTCTCCTGTAGCAGTGCTGCCTTCTTGCTTTCTTGTCGCATTTCTCTTGCTTGGATCGCACCAAACTGAAGCCCAAAACCTTTTGAGCATGGAGAGGAGAGAGAAAATCTAAAGGAGGCATGGAGAATGAGAGAGAAGAGCTATGTGGCATGGGCAAAGGGCAAAACTCTCAATCTTGGGCGTAGATAGGGTTTATATAGACCCAGCTACGCCATGCAGTACCACATCATCTCGGCCAATCATGACTCTTCATGCAATCAGATCTAAATTTGATTGATGGGATGACATCATCTGATCCAATCAAATTAGAGTCCCTCACAAACCTCCTTAGGTGGTGCTAAGACTGGTCAAAGAAGAGTCTTTGGCGCCATCCAAGTAGAGAGGATGAAGCAACTGGAGTCCCATCCATATGGGACTCCAATCTTTATCCTCTTTGGGCGCATGTCTCCCTAGGCATGCACCCCCTCCCTTTCCTCCTTTTAGTAGGAGGATAAAGCCCCATCTACTCTCCTATGGATGCATGACATATGGGCAGATGTCTAAGTGTCAAAGGTCAATATTTGACCAAAGTCAAAGAACTAGATTTAGCAGGTGACGGAAAATGGCAGGTGTTGTCTTAAATTTATCTTATAAATTAAGACAATCCTTTTCTGACCTGGACAAGCTCCAGTCAAACAAAGTAAAGGTTTCTGAGTGAGCCAAAATATATTTGGCTCAGTCGAGATAACTTTTAATGATTGTTGTAGGAGAATATCAGGCTCAATCGTGTACTGATTTTCTTGAACCTAATTGAATCTTATACAAATCAATTGAACTGGGTTAGTCGAATTGATGATATCCAAATCCAAATTCTTATTTGTGTGGTCCAGTTAGGTTTAATTCTGTATGGTAATGGGATATGTCATAATTTCTATCACTGATATCATCGAAACACCTTCCGATGGATCAGAACTTTTTTTATTCAAACAACTAGTATGATTGATCATCCAAATCATTATAATTACTTCCAAAATCCATCAGTAATACCTAGCAGCATATGATGGCAATCCATCAGAACTAAAGATGAACCTCTCGGTGCAGTTACCTATGTGATTAAGTTCCTCCATCTTAAGCCTCGATCGAATTAGGGTTAAGGTGATCTCGTCAAAACCCTAATTTTCATCATATGAATTAATCATTCAATTCAACTCCGATGTGAAAACTCTAATAGAAACTCTTTCTATCATTTCACTCTGCCATAGCCATGGGCTTATGGACCTGATTCTCATGATTATCATAGGACTACTCCTCATCTATCGAGATAGATAGATCCCCTATTGGTGCAATGCAATTCCAACAATGAACATGCTATAGCCAACATACACCTCAGAGTTCCAAATGGCTAGGAGGCTGAGTTATGGCGTAGTCAAACTATAACACCCTTAAGATGAACTGTCGATGCTCCTCAGGTCAAAGAATCAGACACATCACTGTAGCTTCGAGCCAGTCATTGACGAGAAGGTAGACTTCCTGATGACTGCTCGAGGTGGTCACACTCAGTGCCCTCATTCTCTAATGAGTACCTGTACTCTCGCTCCAATGTCTCTATACCATAAACTCAAGACTCATCTATCCTAAAGAAGCGATCATACACCAACCTTCTGGATCATTCACCATCCTTATGATGATCCTACGATCGAGAGCATTTTATGAGTTAATAATGAATATTCATGTCTTAAATTTTCAACTCTTGAAAATATGAACTATCATTATCATTAACTCAAGGGATGTATCACAGACACTTTCAAATACACACTATGATAGAAAATAATCTATTTTATTATTTATAGTCAAAATTATAATTTTATCCTTAAATGTGTATTAAAAGTGATAGCTAATTCTGGCTTCTAGGGCACACATATCTAACACTATATTCCATCAGAGACATTCTCGATAGTAGAATGCTTTGGAGTTGGTCACGTTCAATGATGATGTACCCATACATCTCATCTGTATGCTATACCAGTATCTCCACACTCCTTAGTTAAGAGAACAACCAACCTATATGGCATATAGCGATCTATGCTCGATAGATGCTATCGTCCTAATTAACAACCTATCATTTAGTTGTGAATAAATTTATGGACTAATCAATAAATTCTCTCTTTATCAAAACTAAATAGTCCTAAGGACAATCACAACAATAAAGTTCATTAGAAGATGTAAACTTATGATGAAAAAGATGTCAAAATATTTTTATTAATTAATAAATTAATTATAATTATAAAATAGCTCAACCATCAATAGATTGACTATTGGCTTTGGAACATAATTCCCAACAGAACAAATCAAAGAAATGAAAAATAGGAAAGGAGAAGAAAGTGCTACAAATCTTTGCCTCATGGCCAATGAAGATAAGATAAATTTTGAAAATTCTTTTCAATTTATATTTGATGAATTATATCAAGCCTTCAATAACCTAATGGATGAATATAAAAAGTTAAGACAAAAAATTAAGGGTTTTAAAAGATCAAATATATTTTTATTTGAGGAAAAGAATAAGTTTGTAATAAAAAAGATAAATTATTGAAGGAAAAAAATCTTTAATTAAAGAAAATAAAAAATTATCAAAATCTGAAAAATTTCTTATAGAAGAAAATGCTAAACTACGAAAAAAGATTGAAATATTGAAATCAATTGCCAAAAAATTTATATTTAGTTTTGAAAATCATCAATCAATGATGAGAAATAAAAAATCTATTTTCTACAAGACTAAAATCAGTTTGAACTCTTTAAGAAAATAGAAAATAGGCAAAAAAATATTTTTAAGAGTTTCATATAAAAATTATTCCATAGTTTATTTCAAATGTAACAAAGTAGGCCATAAAATTTTTGAATGTAATATTGTTAAAAATGATCATACTTTGGTTAAACAAATTTGGATTCTAAAAGGAACCATGTACTCTATCCTCAATGGACCCAAGATGGCTTGGATACTAAAAATAATAAAATAATTTTACAGGTGCGCCAAGCATCCAATGGAATGAAAAGAGAAAAATCTTCAAGGATGGATGCTTTGGAATGAAAAAGAATGGGTAATGATATTTGGTAAATGTTAAACTCTCCACACATCATGCCATCAATATAAATACTAAATTCATTTAGAGTAAATGATTGATTTTGATGATTTATCTATGCTCATAATGATCATTCTCATGACTTGAATGATTTGACTGCTTGGATATATTGATTGTATTTAAATTTCAAAATTAATATACTTCTCTCATTAATACAAGCATATATCTTATTTTAAATTTAGTATATTCTCTTAACTTCCCATATCACATGGTTAAATTTAGAAATTTGAGTTAAAAATGAGGTTGCTTGTATGTGAAATAATTTGGATGCATGTTGCCCAACTATGCAACCTGAGAGGGGGGGAAGGGGTGAATTATATTTTTAAAATATTAAAACTAATTTAGAGTTACCAAGATTATGTGATGATATGAAAGTTGTATGGAGTGAGTGATTTAAGTGAGGTGAAAGGATTAATAGTAAGACAACAAGTATTTGATAAAATAGAGAGAGAGAGAGAGAGCAAGCACACCACAAACAAGCAAGATTTATAGTGGTTCAGTGCTGACCTTGTACCAACATCCACTCCCCAAGCTCCTACTTAGGAATTTAAATCCACTAATCATATTCAAACTGAATAAACCATTGCAAATCTCTGACCCTAGCTATCCCTGTTGCCCAAGGATGGCTACCCAAGAGGGATGGGTGAATTGGATAGCTTAAATTTTAAGCTAAGATATGAGCAATTCAAACTAATTAAGTGTTAAGATAAAACTAGCTATATGATATGCAGTGAACAAAAGTAATAAAGCAAAATCATATAATCACAAATACATAAATTTTATAATGGTTCGGTGCCAAACTCAGCACCTACGTCTACTACCCAAGTATACTCCTTGGGAATTCAACTATAATTCTTAACAATAATTATAGTCCGATTATTTTTTGGGCTCACAATCAAACCCAATTGGTTTTCTTTGGCTCACTAATTAAAATCATACACAATTGTTGTTTGGGCTCACAATCAATCCAGTTGATTTTTCCTGGATCACCAACCAAAACCTCACAAGTGATTATTTTTCTCTAGGCTAACAATCAACCTCGATTAGTTTTATCCTTGGTTCATCAATCAAACCAATACAATGTCTAACTCAAGGCTTGGACCAACCCAAGTTTCTCACCTCAAGAAACTTGAAACAAAATATAAAATTACAATTTAAAACAAACTCTTTTGAAGTATAAGAGAAGACAATCTAAGTTGCTTTGCTTGTAAGGTTGATTTATTCTCCTTGAATGAATGAGAGATTATGAGGCTCCTTGATTCTCTTCACTCTTGCTCTCACTTGCTTAAGGATGTTTTGTAGTGGAAGGACAAAGGATCACTCTAAAAAATAATTCCTTCTCTCTTCTTTTCAGATTACTCCTTAGCTTTCTCAAATAATACTCAATATACTCTCTAAAGCTTATTTTTAATGCTCCAAGTATTTTCTTATATATTCTAGAGGTTTTCTACTATTACAAGTCACTAACATAGGCTTCTGGAAGTGATCTAGCCATTGAAAAAAAAATAGCCACTAGAAAGCTTGTGGGATGAAAAAGTTGCAATTCTAAAAACTAGCCATTACAGGCACTAGGCTAGTTCAGTTTCAGACTGGGTCAGCTCAGTTCCACTAGGTTAGCTCAGTTTATAGCTGGGTCGGCTTAGTCCTCTAGGTCTTGAAAATTTTACTTTCTATCTTTTATTTCCACTGAGATTAGGTCGGCTCAGTTTTAAACTGGATCGGCCCAGTTTGCGTGCCATGCATGTTGAAGACTATTTGTGATCCTTTATTCTCTAAATTAATTTATAAACTAGATTTATATTTTTGACTTAATTTAACCTTCATTAAAATATCAAAAAATACTTAAAAAATTATGAGCACTTGGAATTTTGAAACTGCACATCCTCATGAGCATAGTTAGATTTTATAACTTATACTCAAAACTCTTTATCATCATCAAAATTAATCTTTGGATCAACAATCTTCCTCTTTTTGATGATGACAAAACTTTTGAGTATATACAAATAATATGTAGTGAGTTTCTAAAAGATTACATATTTATAAAGCATGAAACCACTAAACAATAAGAATATACTTCATTCTAGTTAAGCTCAAGCATATACTCAACAATAACTCTCCTCCTTTTTGATAACATCAAAAAGAATAACTCAAAAGGAGGTAATCAATAAAAATTTTCTTTAATAATCCAAAAGCATTAAGCTCCCCCTTAGTATTATAGTCAATTAAGTTTAAAATTTGCTCCCCCTTACTATATACCAAACTTCTTAGTTTCATTCCTTGCTTACTCTTGATATAATAGAATTAATTCTTGTCCTTATTTGTTTCTTATAACCAAATTCATATTACATTATGCAAAATATCATAAAATTTTGAGTGATTTAATATGTTAAATTCACTTTCTCCATTTACCAAATTTTCTTCCCCTTTTTGTCATTATAAGTATTTACTATATGTCAAGATATCAATTGAGTTTGAAAATATTTTTCTAAGAAGTTCAATGTTGGAGCAAAATCTGGCTGTCGCCGGAGTCGAAGTTGGATTTGGAGAAGATGAGGTCACCATCAGGACCTACAAAATAAGTCTCATCTGGAGTTTAGGGTAGTGGCTCCGGTAAGATCCTTCGATGATCAAGTCGGCTCTTTCGGCCAATAGAAATGGAATATGTAGAGAGATTCTAGCAGAATTTTGAAGAAGACAAGGAGAGCTTTTTCTCCTCCCTTCGAAAGTGTATCTAAAGGGTCCCTTATATGGATGGAGTCTGTAACAAATTGATAGTGACAGCCGTAATCATCCGGTAGTGGATCATTCAGGGCCATGTGGAGTTTGTTATGGGGATAGTGTCTATTGCCGTGATGTGCGAGCCCATCGGGGTCTAACGATCGAAGCTCGAATGGGAGAGATTGATAGTTCTTTTGACTATATCGAGGATGAGTGTTGAGGTCCTCTAGAAATATTGGATGGATTTTGGAGGGAGTTTAGCTATTTGGAGGAGTCCATCTAAAGGAGAAATCCAAGAGGAGTTTGACTATTGGAGGAGTCTGACTGAAGGAAAAGTCTGGTAGGAGTTCGACTGTTGGAGAAGTCTAGCTAGGAGAGGAGTCTGACTGAAGGAGAAGTTAGGGAGGAGTTCAACTATTGGAGGAGTTTGGTTGAAGGAGAAGTCTGAAAGGAGTTCGACCATTGGAGGAGTCCAATTGAAGGAGAAGCCTGGAAGGAGTTTAACTGTTGGACGAGTCTAGCTGAAGGAGAAGTTTGGGAGGAGTCCGATTGTTGAAGGAGTCTGACTGAAGAAGAAGTTCAGGAGGAGTTCAACTGTTGGAGGAGTCTAGCTGAAGAAGAAGTTCGGAAGGAGTCTGACTGTTGGAGGAGTCTGGCTGAAGGAGAAGTTTGGAAGGAGTTCAATTGCTGGGGGAGTCCGACTGAAGGAGAAGTCTGGAAGGAGTTCGACCATTGGAGGAGTCCAGCTGAAGGAGAAGCTCGGAAGGAGTTCAACTGTTGGAGGAGTCTGGCTGAAGGAGAAGTTCGGGAGGAGCATAACTGTTGGAGAAGTCTGGCTGAAAAAGAAGCCCGGAAGGAGTTCAACTGTTGGAGGAGTTTGGCTGAAGGAGAAGTTTGAAAGGAGTTCAACTACTGGAGGAGGCCTGAGGTTTAACCATGGAGGCGGCTGTCGGGCGGGATCCTTCTGAGATCAAACATCCAGCCAAACTTTGGTAGGAGTGGATTTATCCCCAACACTAGTCCTCCTACTCCCATGTTTGAAGTTCAAGGGAAGGAAGTACCGAGTGTGACTGCCGAAGTCCCTTTCCATTTCCTATGCTTGCTAGGGCGAGGCGTTTCTTGGTGCTTCTACACTGGCATCGAAGCTTCATAAATTTGAGATGACTCAAAGAGACACCTTTGAAGTTCCACGCCAAAACTCTACCCAGGGTATGGCATCATTATGGGCCTATCCACTGCCAGTCTCTACCATGATAGAGGGGGCACCATCGACCATAAGCCAGTCGAAGGATATTCATAATTATAACCGCCTAGAATTCTTGGGGCTATTTAACCTGTTACCTTCCCTTGAGTCGTTATGTCTTCCGAAATCTTCTTCCTCTTCTTCTGGTTTTCTTCTCTCCATCACGCGAGAGTTCAGGCTTTTCCTTCCGCTTCCTTTGATCCTAGGTGTTCTCCCGTCTGTCTTCTATGGCCTTCGTCATCTCTCTGTCTCTTCCAATCGACTTAGGTTAGCTTCGCTATCCTTTTCCGAGTTATTCCTGCATTCTCTGCTTTCTGCTATTAGATATGTGTGCCCTAGAAGCCAAAATTGGCTGACACTTATTATACACTTCTAAGTATAAAATTATAATTTTGACTATAAATAATAAAATGGGTTATTTTCTACCATAATGTGTATTTAGTGTCTGTGATACATCCCTTGAGTTAATGGCAATGATAATTCTTTTTTTCAAGAGTTGAAAATTTAAGACATGAATTTTCATTATTAACTCAGAAAATGCTTCCGACCATAGGATCATCATAAGGATGGTGATTGATTCGGAAGGTTGGTGTACAATCATTTCTTTATAGTAGATGAGTCTTGAGTCTACAGTATAGAGACATCGGAGCGAGAGTACAGGTACTCATTAGAGAACGAGGGCACTGGGCATGACCACCTTGAGCAGTCATTAGGAACTATACCTTCTCATCGATGACTGGCTCTAAGCTGCAGTTATGTGTCTGGTTCTTTGACCCGAGGTGCATCGGTAGTTTATCTTGAGGGTGTTATAGTTTGACTACACCATAACTCGATTTCCTAGCCATTCGGAACCCTGAGGTGTATGTTGGCTATAACATGTTCGTTGTAGGAATTGAATTACGCCAAGAGGAAATCTATCTACCTCGGTAGATGAGGAGTAGGCCTATGATGATCACGAGAATCAAGTCGATAAGCCCATAGCCATGGTAGAGTGAAATAATAGAAAAGAGTTTCTATTAAGATTTTCACATTGGACTTGAATCAAATGATTAATTATATGATAGATATTAGGGTTTGATGAGTTTACCTTAACCCTAATCCAGTCAGGGCTCAAGATAAAAGAACTTAACCACATAGGTAACTGCACCGAGAGGTTCATTTTCAGTTCTAATGGATTGCCACCATATGTTGCTAGGTGTCATTGATGAATTTTGAGAGCAATTAAAATGATTTAGATGATCAATCACACTAGTTGTCTGAATTAGAAAAGTTTTGATCCATCGAAAGGTATTTCGATGATGTCGATGATACAGATCATGACATATCTCATTACTCTACGAAACTAAACCTAATTGGGTCTTACAAATAAGGGTTTGGATCTAGATATCATCAATTAGACTAACCTAGGTCAATTGATTTGAATTAGATTCAATTAAGTTCAAGAAAATCATGCTAGCACACGATTGAGCCTAATATTCTCCTTTAATTATCATTAAAATTGTCTTGACTGAACCAAATGTGTTTGCGCTCACTCAGGAACCTTTACTTGGTCTAACTGGAGCTTGCCCAGATCAAAAAAGAGTTGTCTTAATTTATGAGATGAATTTGAGAAAATGCCTGCCATTTTCCATCACCTGCTAAATCTTATTTCGGACATTTAGTCAAACATTGAGCTTTGACACTTAGACATTTGCCCATGTGTCATACACCCATAGGAGAGAATTTTGGATCTTATCCCCCTACTAAAAAGGAGATAGATAAAGGGTGCATGCCTAGGGAGGTGTGCACCCCATGTGGATAATGCCGGGAGTCCCATACAGATGGGACTCCAGTTGCTTCAAGGAATCAAAGCGCATGGCGCCAAGAGAGACTTGTTTGACCAGTCTTGGCACCATTTAAGGATGATTCAGAGAGGCACTCATCTGATTAGATTAGATGATATCATCCCATCAATCAGATTTAGATCTGATTGCACAAAAGGCCATGATTGGCCAGGATGATGTGGCACTGCATGGCACAGCAAGGTCTATATAAACCCTATCTACACCTAGGATCAAGATCTCTAGCCCATTGTCCATGCCACAAGACTGCTCCTCTCCCTCCTCCACACCATCTTTAGATCCTCTCTCTCCTATCCACATCCAAGAATCTTTGGGCTTCAGTTTGGTCTGATCCAAGCAAGAGAAAGGTGACAAAAAAGGAAGAAGGCAGCACTGCTGTAAGAGACGATACCCGATCTTCAAAAGAAGTTTTGAAGATCCTCCAAATCAGATCCAAATCTAATATTTGGAGAAATGATAAAAAAGGAGAAGATCTCTAGATCCTATTCAAGTGGATACCGGTAGAGGCCAGGCACTTGTGTGGCTAGATCTAGAACCTCAGGAAGACATCAGGATCATCATAGGGTAATCTGATTACCTGCTACAAGGTAAAATTAATTGATTTAATTTATTTTTTATTTTTATTTTATTTTTTTATTAGATCAATAATATCAGATCTGAAAAGTCTCAAATCTGATCTAGATCTAAGAGTGAAATTTTTGAAATATCTATCTTGATCCAATCAAATCTAAACGAACCTGATCCAAAAAATCAAGTTTTTTCTTCAACTGGTATCAGAGCTAGGTTTCATTAGATCTAATTTTAATTTATTTTGATCTAATAATTAGATAATTTTAAAGGTCACATGAGATGTGATTAGATCTAAAATTAGAAAAATTAAAAATTAAATAATTTAGATCTAAGTTGTACAAGATGCATGAATAGTTGTAGAAAAGAATTATTCTATGTATAGTCTTGCATGATCATAATTTAATTTGATTAGTTATGATGTTTAAATCTATTTATTTACTATTTTTTAATATTATAAATATTATAATAAGATCTAAAAAATAGAAAATAAAGTTATTTAATTTTTATTCATATGAGATATGATGAATGCATGTTTAGACTAGTTGTAGAATAGTTCTATATAATTATCTAAAATAGAATTTATTTTGATATGATCAATTTGAATTTAATTTTTTAGATAATTATGAGATAATTTAGATCTAAAAACAAGCATGAAGATATATATAAAATATGTTTATAGTTAGATCAATTTTTATATATGAGATATATGACGTAGATCTAACTAGTTTTGTAGTTTTTATATTTCTGATTAAGGCATTTTCCTTGGCTGTCCGGTCATAAGAATAAAGTAGGATTTAAAATGCCCTCTCCTTCCATTCAATGGAGTATTCTTATGATGTGTAGGGGTGCTGCACGTTCGTCCTTATTTGAAATCTAAAACTTATTTTCTACAAAACTCTAGATCCTGAAACCCAAGGATTTTATTTATATATTTTATTTATAAATCCTAAACTTAATTAAGAATTAAGATTATGAAATATGTTAGGTCTAAAAATTAAGAATTTTTAGATTTAAGATATATTAATATAATTGGATTTGGACTTGGGTGGCTCAATTAGGTCTAGCGGTTGATCAAACTGAATCAAGAATTGGTTAGATAGGATCAAGAGTGCTTAAATTGATCAGCCTATTAGGATTAAGTTTGGGTCAAGATCGAATCACATGAGTGATCGATCAAGCTAAGACCTAATTAGGCTCAGTGATTAGAGTCTAGATTGTAGGCTAACCTGATTAGTTCTAACTCAATAATTTAGTATCCAAGGTAAGTCTGACATATACGATCGATTGGTTTTTAATTGGGAGCTACTTGACTCGAATGCATTCTTGTCGAGTTAATGGCATATCCATTCCACCGGTCTCACTTACCTATCCATATTTATCGATCCAGTCCTAATCTAAGGTGGTTAACAATCCGAGCTAACCCATGCTACTAGGTTAGTCATAATTGTTATGGCTATTGCAAGTCGAGTTTAAAGAGATCTAAATCAAATCTTTCTAAAAAAATATTAAGTCTAAGGTCTTCCACCATTGTAGATATGCGGGCTCTTTTCGGGGTTGATTATTCTCGACTGGTCATAGTGGTTCAGTTGCACCGGAAAGATGCAATCATGTCTATTATGCATTGGATGCTACGGGCTGAAGGATAAATTGGGCTTAATATTCTAGATACGGTGAGAGACCTAATTAGGAATCTAATCTATGCAAATGGTGGATCTGACTTAACTAAGGAGTGGATCAATATTTCGGGCATGGTAAGACTCATAAATTAGAGATCATGTTTGGGTGCATTATGATTAGAGAATCATTGGACTAGAGTTATCCACTCATTAGCTAACCCATCATCAATAACTATTAGGTGAGGTGATGAGTCAGTTGGTGGGACTGCACCATCCATTAGAAATCTATAATTATGGAGTTTTTCATATTTCTACAAAGGGAGTGTAGGAATCTGAGAAAATAGTTGGAGCTAATTTATTTATAAATTAAATTCCTAAATAAATTGGTCTAGTCTTAATTACGATATCTAACTAGAAACTTTGACTCTCTACAGAAAAATGTTTGCATCCAACCCACTAGCGCATATCCTGGACACCCATAGACTGATCGGACCCAATTACAAGAATTGGCTCTGAAACTTCAAAATCATTTTGGATTTCAAGAAGTTAACTCATGTATTAGACTAGGATACCCCCACCTTAACAACTCGTCCATCCATTGAATAGAGAGTGTCTCTTGACAAGTGGATGGACAAAGATAACAAGGCCAGATACTACATATTGGGCTCGATGTCTGATGAGCTTCAGCACCAACATGAAGATATCAGGACTATCCGCCAAATGTTGGCTCACCTTCAAAAGATGTTTGGTGAACAGAGTCGCGTAGCTAAATATCAGGTCACTAAACGACTATTCAAGACTAAAATGCATAATGGACAGTTAGTCCAAGATCATTGTCTGATGATGATCAAGAACTTGAAAGAGCTTGAGAAGCTTGGAGTGAAGTTGGACCAAGATCTGCATAATGATATAATTCTGCAATCCTTGACTGATGCATATGGGTAGTTCATCATGAACTGCCATATGCATAAACTTCAAAATACTTTGGCCGAGCTTATGAACATGCTGGTTACTGTTGAGCTTTCAATGAAAGATTCTAAAGGCTCAATATTTGCTATAGAATGGACTTCTTCCAAGAGAAAGTCTTTTGAAAAGAAGAAGAAGTCTGTGAAAAAGTAGAAGGTAGAAAGAGGAAAGAAAAAGAAGGCAGAGCTGAAAAAGAAGATTGCTGATAAAGAAAAATATTTCTATCGTAATACTGACGGTCACTGGAAGTAGAACTTGAAAGAAAATCCTGATTTTTTAAGGCCAGATTCGTTTAGATCTGATTGAATCAAGAGGCATATTTCAAAAATTTTCTCTTAGATCCTAATTAGATCTGACACTTTTTAGATCTAATTTTATGATTTGATAATCAAAAAAATTAAATTAAATTAAATCTAAATTAATTTTAACTTGATTCTAGGTAATCTGATTATCCATTGATGATCTGCTAATTATCTAAGGTTTTGGATCTAGCCATGCGAGCACCTGGCCTCTATCGATATTCACTCAGATTGGATCTGAAAATCTTCTCCTTCTTTATCACATCTCCAAAAATCAGATCTGGATCTGATTTGGAGGATCTTCGAAACTTCTTTCGAAGATCTATTGTCGTCTCTACAGCAGTGCTGCCTTCTTCCTTTCTCATCAGCCTTTTATTGCTTGAATCGCACTAATCTAAAGGCCCAACTTCCTTGGACGTGGAGAGGAGAGAGAGGATCAAAAAGGTGGCATGGAGGAGGGAGAGGGGCAGCTTTGGGGTGTGGCAAAAGAAAATTCTATTGAAAGTTGGGCATAGATAGGTCTTTATATAGACCCTACTGCGCCATGCAGTGCCACATCACCCCGGCCAATCACGTTGCTTCGTTTAATCAGATCCAAATTTGATTGATGGGATGACATCACCTGATCCAATCAGATGAGAAATCCACAGATTCATCCTAAGGTGATGCCTAAGACTGGTCAAAGTCTATAGGTGTGGGTCACCTAGTTTGAATCCAAGAAGCAACCTAGAGTCCCATCCGTATGGAACTCTAGGCATCCCTATCCATGGGCGCACGCCATCCTAGGCATGTGCCCCTTTCTTTCTAATTTCTAGTAAGGGGACAAGCCCCTATCTGCTCTTCAATAAGTGCATGACACATGGGTAGATGTCCAAGGGTCAAAGGTCAATATTTGACCAAAGTCAAAGGACAAGAATTAGCATATGACGAAAAATGGTAGGTGTTATCTTAAATTTATCTCATAAATTAAGACAACCCTTTTCTGTCCTGAACAAGTTTCAGTCAGATCAGGTAAAGGTACCTGAGTGAGCACAAACTCATTTGGCTCAGTCAAGACAACTTTTAATGATAGTAAAAGGAGAATGTTAGGCTCAACCGTGTACTAGCATGATTTTCTTGAACCTAATTGAATTTAATTCAAATCAATTGAACTGGGTTAGTCCAATTGATGATATCCAAATCCAAATCTTTATTTGTGTGACCCAGTTAGGTTCAATTCTATATGGTAATGGGATATGTAGTGATCTCCATCATCAATATCATTGAAACTCGTTTCAATGGATCAGAACTCTTCTGATTCAGACAACTTAGAATGATCGATCATCTAAATCATTCTAATTGCTCCCAAAATTCATCAGTGACACCTAGCAGTATATGGTGGCAATCCATCAAAACTGAAGATGAACCTCTCGGTGTGGCTATTTGTGTGATTAAGTTCGTCTATCTTGAGCCCCGATCAGATTAGGGTTAAGGTGAACTCGTCAAACTCTAATTTCTTTCATATGATTTAATTATTTGATTCAAGTCCGATGTGAAAACCTTAATAGAAACTCTTTCTATTATTTCACTCTCTGCCATGGCCATGGGTTTATGAACTTGATTGTCATGATCATCATAAGGCTGCTCCTCATCCATCGAGGCAGATAGATTCCATCTTAGTGCAATCCAATTCCTACAATGAACATGCTATAGCCAATATACACCTCAGGGTTCCAAATGGCTAGGAGATCGAGTCATAGTATAGTCAAACTATAACACCCTCAAGGTGAACTGTCGATGCACCTCAGGTCAAAGAATCAGACACACCACTGTAGCTTCGAGTCAGTCATCGACGAGAAGGTTGACTTCCTTATGACTACTTGAGGTGGTCATGCTCAGTGCCCTCATTCTCTAACGAGTACCTGTACTCTCACTCTGGTGTCTCTACACCATAGACTCAAGACTCATCTACTATAAAGAAGTAATTATACACTAACCTTCCAGATCAATCACCATCCTCATGATGATCCTCGGTCAGGAGCATTTTATGAGTTAATAATGAAAATTCTTATCTTAAATTTTTAACTCTTAAAAATAAGAATTATCGTTACCATTAATTCAAAGGATGTATCACAGATACTAAATACACATATGTAATAGAAAATAACCCATTTTATTATTTATAATCAAAATTATAATTTTGCCCCTAGAAGTGTATTATAAGTGTCAGCTAATTCTGACTTCCAGGACACACGTATCTAATAGAACTACCCTTCATACCTGGCCATCCTAAAGAATAAGAAGGTGGCAGATCCTTCTGGAGGTATGCTCATTATTGAATCTAACCTTATGATTTCTTTTGCATCCAGTTGGATGCTTGACTCTGGTTCTAGTGCCCATTTGTGCACTTTCATGCAGGATCTTGAGGATAGCGGGAGGCTGAGGGATGGTGAGATGATCCTACGCATTGAAAATGGAGCAAGGATTGCTATTGTGGCCATGGAAACCTACCCTCTTTGACTACCATCTGGCTTAGATTTAGTACTTAGGGATTGTTATTATGTGCCTGTAGCAAGCAGGAATTTGATTTCTATTTCATGTTTAGCATAAGAAGACTATGTAATTAGTTTTCTTAAGGACCATTATAACAATCTTTATGAAAGAAATAAAATTGCAAGTGATTTTCTTATTAACGATCTTTATCAGTTACATATTTATGTATCTATTTTTAATATCGAGCAAAATATGAATGCCATAAAATCAAAACGACCTAGGGATAGTCCAAATGATAGGTATCTATGGCACCTTAGACTATGTCATATAGCAGAAGATAAGATTAACAAATTGGAGAAAATCGGACTATTGAGTCCATTGACTTTCGAGTCATATTCAATTTGTGAGTCATGTCTTCATGGCAAAATGACTAAACTTTCTTTTATGGATCATAGGGAAAGGGCCATGGATTTACTTATCCTAGTACATACTGATGTATGCGGTCCATTTGATGTACCGGTTAGAGGTAATTTTGTCTACTTCATAACCTTCATTGATGATTTATCTCAGTATGGGTATGTGTATCTTATGAGACATAAGTTTGAAGCCTTTGAAAAGTTTAAAAAATTTAGATATGAAGTAAAAAAGAAAACTAAAAAACCCATTAAGATTCTTCGATCAGATCGAGGAGGTGAATACCTTAGTCGAAAATTTCTGGACTATCTCAAGTAGAATGGCATAGTCTCTCAATGGACTTCACCTAGAATACCTCAACTCAACAAAATTTTAGAATGGAGAAATCGGATCCTATTAGATATGTTCCGATCCATGATGAGCTTCACAGACCTTCCAGATTTTCTTTGGAGATAGTTTGTTAACTGCTATATATTTATTGAATAGAGTTCCTTCTAAAACCATTTTACCACACCGTATGAGATATGGTATGGTAAGAAATCAAGTCTGAGTCACCTTAGAATTTGGGATTGTTCGGCTCATGTCAAAACACAACAAGTGGACAAGTTAGACTATTGGTCCTTTAGAGCTCGATTCATAGGATATCCTAAAGAGTCATTAGGATATTATTTCTATATTTCAAAAGATCACAATGTGATTGTGAGTCGATATGCCATCTTTCTTAAAAAATAGTTTATTCAAGATGGCGGCATTGGAAAGCAGATCAAGCTAGAGGAGAAAGTCTCCCAAGAGCAAAGAGCTAAGGACCATTTGGAACCAAATCAAGTTGAGCCAATACAATCACTACCTCCTCCACCTCGAAGATCGAAAAGAGTTTCCCATCTCCTTGAGAGTACTTAGGTACTATTTTAGAGGAAGTAGAGAAAATATTCCTTGTAGGTAATGGAGCTCATGGTGATGATCCCAAAATCTATAATGAGGTGATATCAGATATCGACTCCGAGAAATGGTTAGAGACAATGAAGTCAGAAGTTGACTCGATGCACTCAAACCAAGTCTAAACCTTGGTAGATCCACCAGAAGGTATAGTACTTATTGGGTGTAAATGGAACTACAAGAAAAAGATTGGTGTAGATGAAAATGTAGAGACATTCAAAGCCAAATTAGTGGCAAAAGATATAGTCAGCGTGAAGGCATTGACTATCAGGATACCTTTTCGCCAGTAGCCATGCTTAAATCCATTCACACATTGCTTACTATTGCAACTTATTTCGATTATGAAATATGGCAAATGGACATGAAAACGATATTCTTAAATGGATATCTTGAGGAAAATATCTATATGGAATAGCCACTGGATTTTACATCTAGTGATACTGATCACAAAGTATGCAAGCTGCAAAGGTCCTATATGGATGTAATCAAGCATCTCGGAGTTGGAAAACTTATTTTAATGATGTAATTAAATTATTTGGTTTCATCAAGAGTGAGGAGGAACCATATATTTTCAGAAAGATCAGTAGGAGCGTTGTTATCTTCCTCATATTGTATGTGGATGATATTCTTCTTATTGAAAATGATATTCCTATGTTGACCATGGTTAAAATGTGGTTATCTAAGAAATTCTCCATGAAAGACCTAGGAGAAGCTTTCTTCATTCTTGGAATCAAAGTCTATAGAGATAGACCCAATAGGATGCTAGGTCTTTCACAGAAGAAGCACATAGAGGAGGTGCTAAAGAGGTTTAGCATGGAAAATTCTAAGAGGAGGTTGGTACCCTTCAGACATGGCATTCATCTCTCCAAGAAGATGTGCCCTAGCACACCTAAGGAGATAGAACGCATGAGCAAGATCCCTTATGCTTCTGTAATAGGAAGCCTCATGTATGCCATGTTATGTACATGACCTGATATAGCCCATGATATAAGTGTCACGAGCAGATATCAGTCAAATTCAGATGAAGAACACTGGACTTCTATGAAATATATCTTTAAGTACTTAAGAAGAACTAAGGATATATTCTTGATTTTTGGTAATGGAGAACTCCAAGTCCAAGGGTATACAGACTCAAATTTTATGTTCGATATAGATGATCGAAAATCGACATCTAAGAATTTATTTGTGTGTAATGGTGGAGCTGTCAGTTGGAAGAGTTCCAAATAGATAGTAATAGTAGATTTCACAATGGAAGTAGAATACATCGCTGCATCAGAAGCTACGAAGGAGGCATTCTAGTACAAGAAGTTCGCCATAGAGATCGAAATGATGCCATCAGTTGCTATTCCTCTATACTATGATAATAATGGCACTATAGCCCTTGCTAAGGAGCTGAAGTCTCATCAAAAATTCAAACACATCGAGCGATGATACTACCTTATCTACGATTACCTCGAGAAGGGATATATCGAGATCAAGAGAGTCGACTCCGCAGATAATGCGACAGACCTACTTATAAAGCCATTGAGATAGCAGAAGATCGAAGCCCACCTTAAGAAGATGGGACTTAGATTTGTAGCCAATTGGCTTTAGGTCAAGTGGGAGTTGGTTAGATATGTATGCCCTAGAAGCCAAAATTGGCTGACACTTGTTATACACTTCTAAGGTCAAAATTATAATTTTGACTATAAATAATATAATGAATTATTTTTTATCACAATGTGTATTTAATGTCTGTGATACATCCCTTGAGTTAATGGCAATGATAATTCTTATTTTTAAGAGTCAAAAATTTAAGACATGAATTTTCATTATTAACTCATAAAATGCTTCCGACCGTAGGATCATGATAAGAATAGTGATTGATCCAAAAGGTCGGTGTATGATTGCTTCTTTATAGGAGATGATTCTTGAGTCTACGATGTAGAGACACTAGATCGAGATTATAGGTACTTGTTAGAGAATGAGGGCATTGAGTATGACCACCTCGAGCAGTCATTAGGAAGTCTACCTTCTCATCGATAACTGGCTTGAAGTTGTAGTTATTTGTATGATTCTTTGATCTGAGGTGCATCGATAGTTCATCTTGAAGGTGTTATAGTTTGACTACACTCTAACTCGATCTCCTAGCCATTCGAAACCCTAAGGTGTATGTTGGCTATAACATGTTCATTGTAGAAATTGGATTGCACCAAGAGAGAATCTATCTACCTCAGTAGATAAGGAGTAGCCCTATGATGATCACGAGAATCAAGTCGATAAGTCCATGGCCATAGTAGAGTGAAATAATAGAAAAGAGTTTCTATTAAGGTTTTCACATTGGACTTGAATCAAATGATTAATCATATGATAGATATTAGGGTTTGACGAGTTTACCTTAACCCTAATCCAGTCGGGACTCAAGATAGAAGAACTTAACCACATAGGTAACTGCACCGAGAGGTTCGTTTTCAGTTTTGATGGGTTGCTACCATATGCTGCTAGGTGTCACTAGTGGATTTTGTGAGCAATTAAAATGATTTAGATGATCAATCATATTAGTTGTCTGAATCAAAAAAGTTTTGATCCATCGAAAGGTATTTCGATGGTGTTGATGATAGAGATTGCAACATATCTCATTACCATATAGAACTAAACCTAACTGGATCACACAAATAAGAGTTTGGATCTAGATATCATCAATTGGACTAACCCAAGTCAATTGATTTGAATTAGATTCAATTAGGTTCAAGAAAATCATGCTAGCACATGATTGAGCCTAATGTTCTCCTTTAATTATCATTAAAGTTGTCTCGACTGAGCCAAATGTGTTTGGGCTCACTTAGAAATCTTTACTTGGTCTGACTAGAGCTTGTCTAGGTTAGAAAAGGGTTGTCTTAATTTATGAGATGAATTTTAGATAACACTTGCCATTTTTCGTCACCTGCTAAATCTTGTTTTGGACATTTAGTCAAATGTTGACCTTTGACACTTAGACATCTGTCCATGTGTCATGCATCCATAGGAGAGAATTTTGGACCTTGTCCTCCTGCTAAAACGGAGATAGATAAAGGGCACATGCCTAGGGAGGCATGCACCCCATGTGGATAATGCCTGGAGTCCCATACAGATGGGACTCTAATTGCTTCAGGGAATCAAAGTGCATGGCACCAAGAGAGACTTGTTTGACCAGTCTTGGCACCATCTAAGGATGATTCAGAGGAGCTCTCATCTGATTGGATAAGATGATATCATCCCACCAATCAGATTTAGATCTAATTGCATAAAAGGTCGTGATTGGTCAGGATGATGTGGCACTGCATGGCGAGCAGGGTCTATATAAACCCTATCTGCGCCTAAGATCAAGATCTCTAGCCCATTGCCCATGCCAAAAGGCTGCTCCTCTCCCTCCTCCACCCCATCTTCAGGTCCTCTCTCTCCTATCCATGCCCAAGAATCTTTGGGCTTCAGTTTGGTCCAATTCAAGCAAGAGAAAGGTGACAAGAAAGGAAGAAGGCAGCACTGCTGCAAGAGATGACACCCATTCTTCAAAAAGAGTTTTGAAGATCCTCCAAATCAGATCTAGATCTGATATTTGGAGAAGTGATAAATAAGAAGAAGATCTCCAGATCCTACCTGAGTGGATACTGATAGAGGCTAGGTACTTACGTTGCTAGATCCAGAACCTCAAGAAGACATCAGGATCATCACAGGATAATCTGATTATCCGCTACAAGATAAAATTAATTTAGATTTAATTTATCCTTTATTTTTATTTTATTTTTTTTATTAGATCAATAATATCATATCTAAAATCTCTCAGATCTGATCTAGATCTAAGAGAAAATTTTTTAAAATATCTCTCTTGATCCAATCAAATCTGAACGAACCTGATCCGAAAAATAGGATTTTTCCTTCATCTGCTTCTTAGGCCTCTTTGTAAAAGTTTATTGTGCTTCATTTTCTTAGCTTTTCAAGTATTTTTTATGATTTTACTTTGATCTGGATGTCCACCGAGGAATCCTGATCAACCAGCTCAGGGAGTTTGGCTCCCCTAGCCTTAGCGAACCTATCTCGCAGGGAGGCCGAGCTTTCTGTGTTGCCCCTTCTTCCTTTGCACCGGTAGTTATTGCCTACCAACTTCAGCTTGACAATCTTTCGTTAACTAGGACTCAGTTCGGTATTCCCTCTGAATATGAGCTTGAGCTTTTCGGACCCAACAATAGGGCCTGCTCTCCACCTCCAGATCGAACCTACCTGTATTTAGAGACTCTTCAGACTAGGCTTAGGTTACCCTTACCCACTTTCGTGGCCAACCTATTTAGATTTCTCAACGTCTCCCTTATTGCTATGGCATCGAACTCCTTTAGGTTCATCATAAGATTTCTTTCCTTGTGTACCATGGTAGGCGTCCGACCTACCATTTCCTTATTTTGGATCTTTTTTACCTTCAAACGCCATCCAACTGCTAAGGATTGGTGATATGTGTCCCTCCGATTCAGTAGGAAGGGATTACTTAAGGGCACCCCCTCTTCCATCCATGGCTGGAAGAAGAAATTCTTCTTCGTCTCAAACCCATCCTTGAGGTTAGGACTTCCTCTATGTGGGGAGATAAGGAACTCAGTCTGCCGAGCTCTAAGGCTAGAAAGCAAGGATCGGAGTTTGATCGATATATTGAAGGGCTTTAACGTTCCACCAATCTCTGACCTTTTGGATGAGCAGATCCTATTTAACCTCAGCCTCAGTCCCCTAAATCCGGCAGGTAGTCCTTTTTTTTTTGGTCAGTTGTTGGGTGTTCTTTATCTAGACCTCGACTTTTCTTTGACCTTTTCTGACTTTGATTTTTATCCATTACAAAGATGACTCCTGAAGAGCGAGACCGTCTG
The DNA here is from genome assembly GCA_006176705.1 of Cocos nucifera. NCBI lineage: Eukaryota > Viridiplantae > Streptophyta > Magnoliopsida > Arecales > Arecaceae > Cocos > Cocos nucifera. Next base: position 445,470 of record QRFJ01000447.1, read on the forward strand.
ACCAAGGGACTTAAATCCCTCAAGAGAAAAGGTGGCCCCGCTGGGGATCTTCCAAAGAAGAACCGCATTGGTGAGTCCAGCCATGCCATGCCGATCCAGGCCATGCCCGCCCCCGAGCCTGCTACCACCGTATCGAGGCTGACCCCATCCGAAGAGGTCACTCCATCTGCTCCCCTCCAGTTGGAGGAAGCCATAGAGAAAAAGAAGAAGAGGGTTATCGATAAAAAGATTGGAAGGAGGATCGAAAGCTTTGAAAGTGTTGGTCCCGACTAAGAACAAGCTTCTCTGGATGATCAGAAGGTTGTCCAATCACTCATGAAGGGGAGTATTCTTCCCCATATTGCAGCAAAGATGCTACGAAGGGGCGACGTCGAGAGATTTAATGAGTCCTTCGCCACCTACCTTGAGGTAGTCTTCTCTCTCATAGTCTTGGTCTGGGGTCTTTTCCATTTTTGAAGTTCGGGCATCCTAACTTTAACTTAGTTTCCTATTGTAGCTCAGACATTATCTCTTCGCCCACTCTGAGGCAGCCAGTTAGAGGTGGGCCAAAGCCTCGAAGGCCCTCGAGGAAGCTCGTGCGGAGGCCGAGAAGGCCCAGGTCAAAGTTGAGAGCATGAGGGTGGCTTTGGAAATCTAATCCACCGAGGTCGAGAACCTTCAGAAAGAGTTGAGGGTGGAGTGTGAGAAGATGATGAACTTGAGATTTGCCTTGGCTCAGGAGGAGGAGAAAAAGAGGAAGGCACAAGAAGGGATCGACGCGGCGGTGGAGCGAGCGGTCAAAAGCTTCAAGTCCTCTAGGGACATGGAGGATATTAAAATAGCTTTTGCTCAGGAGGCCTTCATCGAGGGATTCCAAATCTACCTAGAGAGGGTCGTTGAGAATTTTTTCGAGGTAGATTTGGACCTCTTGATGGAAGAGCCCGATGATAGAGTCGATCCTTCATCCCTCGAGGTCGGAGTTGTCCCAACTGACGTCCCTTCTTCTTCAGCCACGGTGCTATCTCAAAAGCTCCCGAACCTATCACTGCAGCATCCGAGCCTACCCACGGATCGAACACAAATGAAGATGCTCCAACTTCTCCTTTGGCCAAGTTGCCTGAGGTCTAGATTCTCGAAGACTGTGTAGCTTTCTTTTTCTTTCTTTTTTTTTATGCTGATATTTTTTGAAACATCCAAGTAAATGAAAGATAAATCCTTCTAACCTTATACTTTGTGTTGTCATTTGCATGGTTCAGAATGCTCTTGACGACCTAGGTCATGACTCCCCTCTTCTAGTTGATGTCGATCCTTTGTCCCATGGGGTTCCGATTAAACCACTGATTATGAGCTTGAAGAAGGAGATTCATTGCTTGAAGAAGAAGTTGAGAAAAATCAAGGATGATCTCCAAGAATCGAGGAAGAATGCTTCGAAGATGACTGTCGAAGTTACCCACCTTAGAAACCTGCACAAGAAGGACTCTACCAGTTTTAGCATTCGGAAGGATTGCTTCAAGAAAGAAATGGCTGAACTGAGAAGAAGCGTCAGCAATAAGTCTTGAAAGTTAATGACAAAGATCAGCTCCCTTGAGATCGACCTCATGGTGGTGAAGAAAAAAATTCAACTGCTGGAGGAAACTTTGTCATGGTCTACCAACAAGGCCGTATATGATTGGGACTGGTCCAAGAGGTTCTCCAAACTTTAGAAGCAGCTCCACGATGCCGAAGCCTGGCATAATGAGTATAAGCTAACTTGATCGAAGGAAGTGACCAGGCTCGAGCATAAGCTCCGGATAGCTAACAAAGAGGTGAGTCGTCTCCAGCAACAACTGACTGATGGTTGGTAGGCTGTCTCTTATGGAGAGTCAAAGGAGATTGCCTCCTTGAAGAAGACCATTGGCGAGCTTTCATAGGCTGTCAAGATGGAGAAAGCCAAAGTTCAATGGTTGAAGCTCCAACTGATCTGTAAGCATCAAGCCATCCAAGACACGAAGGTTGACTCTGAGGTCCTAAGGAGGCACCGGTGGAAGCTTGAGGGCCAGTTCGGGCATATCAATAAAGTCTACATTGATAATTTATATAAAAATAAAAAACTTGAGGAGGAAATCATTAGGTTGAAGCAAGCATTGGTGATGGCCGACGTCGATGATCTGAAGTCTGAGGAGTCTGGTCCATCTTAAGGCTTCACCTACTTTTATATATTTTTTTTATAATCAATCTTGTTGATCCCTGCCGTGTTGGCTTCCTTATAATATGTAGTGCGGTTTGGCTGACCTCCATCCTACTTGTAATAAATTTAAACTTGTAATAAAATAATATCATGTCTGTCGTTGCCTCATGTGAATGCAATGCTCACCTTCGATCCTTCTCTCTCTATTTTTTTTTACTCTTGTTAGGATGAGGTTCTCCTCCTATTCCTAACAAGAACGTAGGGGCGTATTAGGGTCGGTGTCAGGGCCTCTCCCCTCATCCCGTCTAAAGCGAACGAGGCCTTCGATTTTGCTCAAGCTAGGATGAGATTCTCCTCCTATTCCTAATAAGGCCGTAGGGGCGTATTAGGGTCAGTGTTAGGGCCTCTCCCCTCATCCCATCTAAAGTGAACGAGATCTTCGATTTTGCTTAAGTTATGACGAGGTTCTCCTCCTGTTTCTAATGGACTGTAGGGGCATATTAGGGCCGTTGTTAGGGCCTTTCACCATATATTGTCTAAAATGAATGAGGCCTTCGACTTTACTCACATTAGGATGAGGTTCTCTTCCTATTTCTAATAGGCTGTAGGGGCACATTAGGACCATTGTCAGGATCTCTCCCTTATCTTATCTAAAATGAACAAGACCTTCGACTTTGGTCACGTTAGGATGAGGTTCTTCTTCTATTCCTAATGGACTGTAGGGGCACATTAGGACTGTTATTAGGACCTCTCCCCTCATCTCATCTAAAATGAACGAGGCCTTCGATCTTGCTCATATTAGGATGAGGTTCTTGTCCTGTTCCTAATTGGCTTAGGGGTACATTAGGGCCATTGTTAGGGCCTCTTCCCCCATCTCATCTAAAATGAACAAGGCCATCAACTTTATCCAGGTTAGGATGAAGTTCTCTTCCTATTTCTAACGGGCTATAGGGGCACACTAGGGCCATTGTCAGGGCCTCTCTCCTCATCTCGTCTAAAATGAATGTGACCTTCGACTTTGCTCACGTTAGGATGAGGTTCTCCTCCTATTTCTAACGTACTGTAGGAGAATATTAGGGTTGTTGTAAGGACCTCTCCCCTTATCTCATCTAAAATAAATAAGGCCTTCGACTTTGCTCACGTTAGGACGAGGTTCTCCTCCTATTCCTAACGGACTGTAGGGGCATATTAGGACTGTTGTCAGAGCTTCTCTCCTCATCTCATCTAAAATGAATGAGGCCTTCGACTTTGCTCATGTTAGGATGAGGTTCTCCTTCTATTCCTATCAGACTGTAGGAGCACATTAGGGCCGTTGTCAGGACCTCTTTCCTCATCTCGTCTAAAATAAATGAGGCCTTTGACTTTGCCCACGTTAGGATGAGTTTCTCCTCTTATTCCTAATAGGTTGTAGGGGCACATTAGGGCCGTTGTCAGGACCTCTGCCCTCATCTCGCCTCATCTTGTCTAAAATAAGTCAGACCTTTGACTTTGCTCACATTAGGATGAGGTTCTCCTCCTGTTCCTATGGGCTGTAGGGACACATTAGGGCCATTGTCAGGGCCTCTCCCCTCATCTCATCTAAAATGAACGAGGTCTTCAATTTTGCTCACATTAGGATGAGATTTTCCTTCCTGTTCCTAACATGGCTGTATTTATCGTAAGATTAGGTTTGAGGGGTAGTCCCCTTTATTATCAATATGCAACAAAGATTAGGGTGTTGAAGTAGGAGGATTTTACTACAATCAAATCATTGGTAATACATTCACAGATTTTTTGAATTCTATGGTCGAGGTAGGTCTACTCCTCCCAGTTCCATCAAGTAGTATGTTCCGGGTCGGACGACTTCCGTAACCTCATAGGGTCCTTCCAAATTTGGGATAAGCTTCTCCTAGTTCTGAGGCTGAGAGATGGCGGCTCACTAAAGCACTAAGTTTTCCACTCTGAATATTTTACCTCTGACTCTGGAGTTATAGTATCATGCCACCCTTTGCCTCTAAGCTGCCATCCGAATTTGGACTTCCTCTCTTTTTTCTTCCAATAGGTCGAGGTTGGCTCTAAGGTCTTGCGGGTTATGCTGCTCATTGAAAGCCACACCCACATCGATGGAAGCTTAAGTTTGATCGGGATGACTGCCTCTATTTCAAAAGGCAAGGCGAATGGTGTTTCTTCAGTCGATAGCTTTTGGGTAGTGCGGTATGCCCACACACTACTATAAAAAAGGGCTATGGCAGTGGTTTATAACTGCTGCCGTAGCCCAAAAAATCGCTGCCATAGGCTATGGTATTGGTTTTCTAATTGCTGCTACTGCGACCATTGCCATAGCTCTATGGCAGCGGTTGTTGCAGCAGTTATTAGAACCATTGCCATAAATGGCCTATTACAGCAGTTTATAAATTGTTGCATAGATCGACCTATTGCAGCAGTTATGTAATCGCTGCCATAGGATATCTATAGTAGCAGTTACATAACCGCTTCCATAGATAATCTATAGCAGCGATTTTTTAACTATTGCTATAGGTCTAGTATAGCGGTTTGCACCGGATCTATGGCAGCGGTTGGCATGGATATGGCAGCGATTATAAAACCATTATCATAGATTTTGAATAATTAAAAAAATAAAATTTTTATTTTTTATATATTTTATCTGATAAATATAGATATATAACACAAGAAAATATAATAAACATAAAAATTATTCTGAAATGCTAAAATTTTATTACTAAATAAAATTTATTATAATATTTTTCAAAAAAATAAAATACATCAAAAGTCTCCTAAATCTACATCATTGTCGTTGTTGTCGTCGTCACTGAAAGCTGGAGCTGGAATGCGGGGCCCATGACTCCAAAACTCGCATTGAGCATCGACATCATGTCTCTTATGATGCCCTCCGGATGAGATGTGCGCTCCTCAACCCGATCTGCCCATGTCATAGCATGATCTGCCCATGCCAATGCCAGCTCAAGCTTCTCCCGACTGATGACACTGAAAGTTTACGAGGAGATGCTCGCCTCGGACCAGTATCTCATCAGCCTGTGTCCTAGCCTGCATCGGATCCTCCCAGAGTGCTCAGGCCCCAAGACTTGAGATAGATGGTCATGGGGCCCAGAGGTATCCAGGCCCTCATGCATCTAACTGATCCTATAATTATAAATTGAAATAAAATTTTATAAGAAATACTATAATACTAATCATATATACTAATATATTTAATACTTACAAAAATATGTTCGATCATGATATTCATCGGCCTGCCCATCTCATCCGTACAGCTGGATCGGAAGATCTCGCTACGGCTGGGCATCACTCCATCTCTCATCAACTATAACAAAGAATAAATTTATCAGAAAGATGATAAAACATATGAATTTAATTTATCTAGTAAGATTTAGAATTAATTACCTCTCTATGCATACAACTGGTCATAGACTCGCGGCCTAGAGTGTGCATATACTCCTGGGCTGCACGGTTCTTCCGATTCTGACAGAAGATAGCCGAACAAGTATTCAAATAAATAATAAATATCTAAAAAATATTTAAATAAAACTTTAAGCATATTGAAAAATTCAAAAGTTAGAAATTTTACCTCAAACTCCTGACTCCTCCAGTGTCTAACCATCCTCTCCTACTGACTCAAAGGACAGTCCTATATCCAGGGAACTAGCTCCTCCAGAGTGTCTCGTCGATGCTCGAGCCATCCTTTGTGGAGCTTGATCTTGTAACCATGGTACAACTCCTCGATCTTCTTCAATTGGGCATCTCGAGCCCTCTCATGATCGAAGAAGTCGTACCTCCTCTACACAAATTTATCAAAAATCAGTTACAAAATTATTCTAATCAAACATATATAGTGTAAACATATAAAATGCATAAATATAACTAAAATGCACGTACTTATCCATCTCTCCTTCCATACCCGATCCCTGACGGCAGCATCCATCAATATCAGTCTCTGGGCTCTATGATAAGTACCATAAATTTACCAATAAAAGTATCAATATATTAATTAATTTATATTTATTTTTAAGAATTAATAATTATTTAATATATTTTTAAGAAATTCATATTTTTAATAACTAAAAAATTAATTAAAAATAATAAAAATTAAAATAAAATTTATAATCAATGGAAAAAGCTTATTTTTTTATCATAATGAAATAAGTTTCATGTAAAATGAAGCTAAAATGGAGAAGATATGAATTTCTAAAAAAATAAAATAAATAAAAATTAAATAAAAAATAACATATGGCTCAGCCGACTTAAGCCACCGTGGCATATCAGCCGGCCAAATGCATCAAGTCAAGTCGATAAACCGACGTGCCAAGCTATCAATGCTAGCCAACTCAGCCGCGGAAGTCGTAAGCCGGTCCACGATCCAGGCGTGGACCGCCATCTTAGCAGAAACCGATGAATTACGAAGCGAGACATGGTGGACCTAGACCCTTAAAGGGTTTACAGAAAATCTAGCACGGCTCATAGGACATTTTGAACTTTTTACTCAGTGATAGGAGGTGTTGATTCATTGCGGTGTATGGTATAGTCGGTCCATGTGGTCCATGGGAACAGTAATTGTGCGATCGGATGACTGCAGTAGCTTGCGGTCAAGATCGAATGGTGGAGGTTTAAAACCAAATTTGATTCGAAATTAGCTTCACGCGGATCACCATCCAATGGTAGCGCTCAATTCAGGAGATGATCTGACACTGGAGAGAGCTCCCGACGGTGATCAAGACTCCAAACGTGCGATCAGCAGTCAAATTTTCTCCATCAACATGTAGTCAACGGTCAGAATTTAATCCGACCAGATCTGGGCTGATATATATCCAATTTTTGCATTTTTTGGACCTTGTGATCTAAATCCGACGGCCAGAATACAGGGAACTCAGCAGAATTCAATCAGGACTCCTTTTAATCCAATTTTCACTTGGATTTCTCCATATTTTGACGATCAAAGATCTTCTTAGTCCCACATTGCCTACAAAAGAACTCTCCAGTCTTCCAACACCTATCAATAAGACCCCAAGCCTCCAAAGTTTAGAATCTTCGATCAAGGTGAAGCTTTGGTACAAGGTGGAGCTAGGCTTTGGGTTAATGGTTGCTTCGAGGCAACTGATGCCGAGAGAAAAAGCTAGGCTTCTACACCATCTTTCCACCAATGCCGATCCAAGATCAGAAATTAGGCTATTTTATTTTATTTTTTTTCTTTTTAAATTCTATGTATTTAAATTTTAAAATTTTAATTAATGCAAATTTTATTTTTTTGTACTTTGATTTCAGCTCTTTATTTTTATTGTAAATTAATTTCTATACTTTAATTATTGCTTTTTATTTTACTGTAACTAGATGCTAAGATCTAATTAGTAGATCTTAGTACCAAGTTTATTTTTCTACATAATTTAATTTTCTCTTCACAATTTTAACTTTTAATTTCTGAATTCAAATTCTATTTTTAAAATCTTTTCTTTCTCTTTTCAAAAATCAAAGATTTCAAATGTAAAACACTATCTTATGGATTCGACCCGACTCACTGCTATCTACGTATTTTTAATAATTTTAAAAAGTCAGATTAAACTAATAAATATGGTATCTTAATGACAACATCATGCTCTTATCAAGTTTTTGACATCATTACCGAAATTATTTTTGATTTTTGATTTTAATTTTTTTAATTTATTTTAAATAAATTAAAAATAATTTTGATAAATGCACCAAGTTTTTGGCATCGTTGTCGGGGAAGGCACGGACATTAAATTTTTGATCTCTTTAATTTTTTTATAAATAAATTATAAATAAAATTTTTATTTTTTTGTAAATATTGCTTGCTAATTTTTTTTATTTTGTAGAAAAAGAGATTAAAGAACAAAAAGAACCAGGGCAAGGAACCAATCATTCAGTTTTACTTAGTAAGATCAATCCTAACCCTTGTCCTTTTTTTTAAAATTTATTTATTTATTTTATTTTTAAATTAAATTTAAAAAAATATATCCACTTAAATCTAATTAAAAATCTCATGACAAGATTAAAAATCCTAACTACTTAGAGCATGCAACATATTAGTTTTATTTTTATTTTATTTTATTTTTGGTATCGTTGGAGATAAGGTAAGCTCTTAAGTTTAATCAATTTCATGCATCTACTTTAGTTGCATAGAATCTCTTGTTGAAAGTGATTGTGCATATGCATCTTTAAATCAAATTAATTGCAACACCCAATTAAATAAGATAAGATGGAGATTTGATCATCCTTTTTTGGCCCACAAATAATCAACCAGCATCCTACATTGACCTAAGCTTTTAATTTTAAAATCAGTTAAACATCAGCCTTAGGAGCTCGAGCTCAATAGGAAAAGAAATCCTAAGAGTTAAACTAGATTAGGGTTAGTCAATTTGATCGGTGTCTAGAAAAGTGGTTCAGAAATGATTGGGTCCGAAGGAAGGTGGTTTCTAATTGATTTTGTTAGCTTATCTGACCAAGCATAATTAGTATCTAAGGCAAGCAATGGAAGGACCTTCACCGACCTTACACTTACCTGACCAGTGGATTGGTTGATCTTACACTTGGAGGGCCTGAAGGTGATCTTGGTAGTTAGAAGCTGTCTAGATCTAGGATAACCATTAGTCAGGATTGATTGACCAACTTGATTGCTAACCAACATCAAACCTAATTAAATCTAATTTTTCTCTCTCTTCTTAATTATAGGACTTCTTAAGACCTCTTTTTTAGAACTCTTCTTTCTTTCTTATCCTTTCTCCCCTAAAAATAAAATAAAAATTAAATTGAACTAACTAAAAAAATATTAAAAATAATAATTAAATTAAATTAAATTAAAAATAATAAATAAAAAAATTAAAAAAATTAAAAAAAAATAATATAATAAAATAATATATGTATATATATAATTCTAAAAAAAATCTAAAAAATTTTAAACCATACATTAGGGTTACACTAATACATGCATAGTAGGAAATCATTTTTTCTAATTTAGTTAAACTTAATTGAATGGTTGATTCATATTAAACCTGATAATCAAATGGCTGACCGGAATCTAATAGTCCAAAAATTAGATAAAGTTGACCTTTTTGCCTAGAAATTAGATCAACTCCTAACCCTAGGTCAATAATCTCCTGCATAATTTACATCACCTTCTAATTATCAGGAGTTTTATTCTCTTTGTGCTAGCCCAACCCATCATGTGAATGAATGCCCTACGACTGCACAATTTCCATCTTTTATTCAAAAACAAGTCTAAACTACTTAAGGTTACTCCAAGCTGGTTAATAATCTCCTTTCAAATTCATATAACCAACATTGGAGTAACTACTCTAATTTTTCTTGGACATCCCAACAGACTCAGGCTCAGATCCAAATTTCATCTATCCAAAACTATCAAAATAGGCTTCAATACCAAAATTATGCCTATAATAATGGTCAACCTAGTTAGTTTACCCAGCCATCATATAACAACTAGCTATCATACCCATCTCCTCAATAGACTAATCTAGCTGATGATAGATTTAACCAACTTCAACAATTAATTTTGAATCAACAATAATTGATCTTGACTCAATAAGAATCTATCATCGAGCTAGAAGCTCAAATAGAAAAATTAATTAAGTCTAACATGAGGAGAGAACTAGATTAACTATCGAACCTACCAATTTCAAATAACCCACCTAATGTCCACCAACCATCTGGATTAAATTATCAATTTAATGTCTCACTTAAGAATCCTTAATTTGAGAATGCCAAAGTAATTCCTAAATTTAAAAGCTATAGGATTCTTATGGATCCATACCAAGATTAGGTGAGAGAAGCTAGTACTGATGCTAGCCAAAATGAAAATTTAGAGGAACAGGTTAGTGCTGAGACTAACCACATAGAAGAACCCGAGCCAGGAATTAGTACTGATGCTAGTTCTAGTTTAAATGAGATAGACATAGAAAAAAGGAGAATAGATGATTTATCCAAGACTTATAAATCTAATATCCTATTTCCTTCAACCCTAGAAGCTGGTTCTTCTTGCAAAAATCAAGAGGCATGCAATGAAGTGTCAATGGAGTTGTTTAAGCAAGATCATATTAATTTACCTCCAGAATTAAAATCGCCTTTAGTCACCCTTCCAGCACCCATTGAATCAAACTTAACTACTAATATAAAAACTCAATTCATGAGCATTTTAGAAGAACAAATAAGAGAAATTCTTAATAAACATGGATCTGAGAATGGGGTCATAAATTATGTCCCTAAAATTAATAATGATTATATCAATAATGGGATTATAAATCAACTTTCTAAGATTGGTAATCCAAAACCATTGAAATTTATCAATTCAATATTTGACATAGGATAGTAAGTTGCAATGTGTCTGGCTGAAGACGGTAAACTTAGCACTTATTGGAAGGCAACCCAATATTTAGTTTTTCTTCATCTAATTTATTTTTTAAGGATATGTTGAATAAGTTAGAGGGAGAGCCTAAATTCTAAAAGGCATGTGCTAGACCAAAAATATAGTCAGATGTATTCTTTCATATTTTTTATTACATCCTTTATTTTTTCTACTCCATTGAGGATAATATCGATTAAGTTGAAGGAGGGAGAAAAAATAATAAAATTCTTAAAATTTTCTAAGTTCTTGAAAAAATTAGTATTTAGTATTTAGACACGTAATTATGCTTAAGAATTGAATTAAACTAAATATTTTTAAAAAAAAATTGATGCATGGATCAGAGAATCTATGAGATACTGAGGAATCAAATATTAAGAAAATCCAATAAAGAGTTAAGTCTAGAACATAAAAATTTTTTTCTTTGAGCATTTCTAATTTTTTCTACTAGCATCAAAGAAAAGTTTACTTTTTATGAACTTGTGTAGGATAACTATATATATCTTCATATCAAAAAATTAAATAAAATAGTTTTCAAGTACTTCTCACTGAGTAACCGGGCCTCTTTGCCTAAGCAAGCATTGAGTTTTGCATCAAAAGATGGGAAGGGCAAAGAAGCTCATTGTAAAGCTAGTCTTAACTTATAGCCTGTTTGATTCGAGCTAGTAAGCCCGAGGGGTATTCTATACCTAGTGCCCTAAAGTCAACTGGTTTGAAAGTCATTGGCCCAAGACTCACTACATGGATCAAATAGAAAGCTTAATGGATTAAGACACTCAATAGTGGTACAACATTAATATATATATATATATATATATATATATATATATATATATATAGGTTTTTCATCGAGTAATCGAGTCCCGTTATCTAAGTAAGCAATGATATTCGCATCAAAAAGTGGGCAATATGAAAATAAAAATTAATAAATGAAGGGTGAAAGTAGCAATACACTTGCCTATATGAAAGTTTAGACAATTCAAAGATAAAGGTAGGATAATTTAGAAAAAGTTTAAAAAAAATTTAATATTCTTTACTTAATTTTTCTATTGATAAGTATTAATATCCCAATGATATACCTCACTTATACTCTACTGAATATCAATGGCCATTTTGAAAACTACTTAGGTAAAATTCGAAACTCTAAAGTTAAAAGGTATTTAAAAATAAATTCTTTCTTTACTTGAGAATGAGCAAAGCTTAAGTTGAGGAGTGTGATAAGTACCATAAATTCACTAATAAAAATATTAATTTATTAATTAATTTATTTTTATTTTTAAGAATTAATAATTAATTGATATATATTTTTGAGAAATTTATATTTTTAATAATTAAAAAATAATAAAAATTAAAAAATAAAATTTTATAAATAGTCGAAAGAGCTTATTTTTTTTATCACAATAAAGTAAGTTTTGCGCAAAATGAAGCTAAAACGGAGAAGATATGAATTTCTAAAGAAATAAAATAAATAAAAAATAAATAAAAAATAACATATGGCTTAGCCGGTGCATCCAAACGTGCCGAGCCAAGCCGACAAGCTGGCACACCAAGTCAGCAATGCTAGTCGACTCAGCCATGGAAGCCATCAGTTGGTCCATGATCCAGGCGTGGACCGCCAGCTCAGTAGAAATCGATGAATCATAGAGCGACACGTGATGGACCTAGACTCTTAAAGGGTTTACAGAAAATCTATCACAGCTTATAGAGCATTTTGGACTTTTCACTCGATGATAGGAGCTGCTGATTCATTGCGGTGTATGGTGCAGCTGGTCCATGCGGTCTATGGAAATAGTAATTGCACGATCGGATGACTGCAGTAGCTTACAGTCAAGATCGGATGGTAGAGGTTTAAAATCAAATTTGATTCGAAATCAGCTTCATGCGAATTGCCATCCAACAACAGTGCTCGATTCAGGAGATGATCCGACGATGGAGAGAGAGCTCCCGACAGTGATCAGGACTCCAAATGCGCGATCAGCAGCCAGATTTTCTCCATCAATATATGATTAATGGTCAGAATTTAATCCGACCTGATCTGGGTTGATACACATCCGATTTTGGCATTTTTTGGACCTTTTGATCAAAATTCAGTGGCTAGAATACAAGGAACTTAGTAGAATTCAATCAGGACTCCTTTTAATCCAATTTTCACTCGAATTTCTTCATATTTTGATGATCAAAGACTCCTTAGTCCCACATTGCCTACAGAAAAACTTTCCAGCCTTCCAACACCTATAAATAAGACCCCAAGCCTCCAAAGTTTAGAATCTTCGATCAAGGTGAAGCTTTGGTACAGGAAGCCAAGCTTTGGGTTAATGGCTACTTCAAGGCAACTGATGCCGAGAGGAAAAGCTGAGCTTCTACACCATCTTTCCACTAATGCCGATCCAAGATAAAAAATCAGACTATTTTATTTTCTTTTCTTTTTTTAAATTCTATGTATTTAAATTTTAAAATTTTAAAATTTTAATTAATGCAAATTTTATTTTTTGCACTTTGGTTTTAGCTCTTTATTTTTATTATAAATTAATTTCTATACTTTAATTATTGCTCTTTATTTTTCTGCAAGTAGATGCTAAGATCTAATTAGCAGATCTTAGTACCAAGTTTATTTTTCTGCATAATTTAATTTTTACTTCATAATTTTAATTTTTAATTTTTGACTTTAAATTTTATTTTTTAAATCTTTTCTTTCTCTTTTCAAAAATCAAAGATTTCAAATCTAAAACACTACCTTCCCTGTGGATTCAACCCAACTCATTGCTATCTATGTATTTTTAATTATTTTAAAAAGTTGGATTAAATTGATAAATATGGTGTCTTAACGACAACATCATGCTCTTATCAAGTTTTTGGCATTATTATCGAAGATTATTTTTGATTTTAATTTTTTTTATTTATTTTAAATAAATTAAAAATAATTTTGGCAATCACATCACTCTATGGGAATGATGTCCGACCATCTCACAAGCACTTCAAAAAAGGAATGCATCTCCTATGCGGTCTCTCCTACCGACGTCCCATTTGCATCATACTGCACCATCACCTAATGCTGGCGGTTCCACACGTGTGCCATAGGTGTGGGACCGTAAAATATCCGACTGGATGATGCACCTATAATGCAAATATATAAGTGAACAAAGACTATATAAAAAATTAAGTTATGTTAATATAATAAAAACATACACCCAAATGTCTGCGATGGTAGAGGCTCAGCAGTCGATGGAGTAGATGCCATCGATAGAGTAGATGTCGGTGGTGAAGGTCTTTGAGTAGCCGATGTCGAGGTGGATAGAGTATGCTTTGACTACTCCTCGGATGCTGAATTGCGCGTAGATCACCAAGAGGCAGGGGTGAAAGCTAGATGGTGTTTTGGTGCCATTATAATCTGCAACGTTAATGAACATTAATCAATATAACATCATGACATATCAAATTCTATTCACTCGGAAGCCAAGCCAACTTCGTGCTTGAGACAACCGACTCCATGCTTGAGACATTCGGCTAGGGTCCTCCCCCAGTCGGCTCGATCATGACCCAAGCTGGCTCGACTACGTATCCGAGCTGGCTCGACTGTGTGCCATCCCCTCGATCACTCCCTCTCTTCCTCTCTCAACCTCTCTCATCGATGACGACGGTGAGGCCGAACCCCTTCCTTCCAACTTTTCCATCTCTCGATCTTTCTCTCTCCCTCTCTCGATCTTCCTTGCCGATGAGGTCGGACCCCATCCCTCCCTCTCTCACTCTCTCAATCTCCCTCGCTGGCAAGGCCGGACCCCATCCCTCCTAGTGATGATGCCGACGAGGCCAGACCCCTCTCTCCCTCTCTCACTCTCTCAATCTCCCACTCTTCCTCTCTCGATCTCCCTCACTGATGAGGTCGGACCCCCTCCTTCCCAATGATGGCGGTGAGGTTGGATCCCTCCCTTCCTCTCTCAAGTACAGACCCGTCAGATATTCGGGTTCAAATCTGGTATCAGTAATTAAAATTAGGTTTGGATCTGAATATCCAGATTTCAATCCAAACCAAACTCGTTGATAGAGCTAGTCCACAGCCGTCGACATGGCATGGCCCAAGGCTACCACCACGGCATGGCCTAAAAACTATGACATGCAGATAATTATAATATTTATAATAAATATTTATAATATTTATTATAAATATTTTATAAATTATTATAAATATACATGATTAATAAATAATACTATAAAATTAAAAAAAAATTATACCTATGGCTATAGAGAGCGGGTCGCACCGAAAGCTCCGAGGGTCACTGATGATGATGCTAGAGGAGAACGACGACACTAGAGGTAATTTGCAAAATAAAAGTAAGATAGTGAGATAGAGAAAAGAGAAAAAGAGGAAAAAGAGAGAGAGAGCAGGAGCGACCGGGGATGGGGGGCTAGGGGGAGGGGGCACAGTGATGAGGAGGTCGAAGGAGGCTTCGCACTCGATCGGAGGAGGGTCAGAATGGTGGTCGTGGTGGACGAGTGGGGTTTCATGGGGATAGAAGGAGGGTCAGATGGGGTTCATCGAAGGGAGGTTCGTTGGGGACTGAGGGAGGGTCGGATGGAGGGGCGAGGGGGGTTCGTGGGGGGTCGAGCGAGGGTGGAGGGCGGTTCATCGGAGAGGGGTTTCGTAGGGGGCCGAGGAAGGGTCGGATGGAGGTTCGTCGGAGGGGGGTTTCACTCGGGGCAAGGGATGGTCGAATGGAGGATGGGGGGGTCGGTGGGCGGTGGCAGGTGGTAAGGAGGGGCGGCCGAGGAATGGGGGGCTGAAGAGGGAGGGGGAAGGAGGGGCGACGCCTATCGAGAGGGAACGAGGGGCGACGTCGATCCGGGGGGGAGGAGGGGCAATGCTGGCCCAAGGGGGAGGAGGGACATCATCGGTCGGGGGGGAAGAGCCTCACCGATGATGAAGAGGAGGGAGAGAGAGAGAGAGCGAGAGAGATTGAGCATGCACGGAAGGAAAGAAAAAATTTAGAGATTTTTAACCTAACCTACGGTAGCGGTTATCGAACCACTGTCATAGATCTATGATAGTGATTATCAAACTGCTACCATAGATCTATGATAGCGGTTATCCAAAACTGCTATCATAGATCTATGGTAGTGGTTCTATAACCATTGCTGTAGATCTTTAGAAGCGATTTTTGATAACCACTACCATAGATGGAAAATTATTTTTTTTATTTTTTTTAAATATTATATAATTTTAAAATTTAATATCCATCTTTACCGTTCATTATCTAAATAATTATCATTAGAGTATTTTCACAAAAGATTGCCTCGATCCGATGGCCTTAGCTTCATCAATCAAAAAAATTTAATTTTGATGATCATGAATGATGATGCGATGATTTTATAGATAGAGATCTTTGGTGGATCCAAAAACTTACAACAATGATCTCAATGATGTTTGTAGCATACTATTAAAGTTTCACTTCAATCGGATATCATTATCATGGTCAATTTAGTATAAAATAATTTCGGTCGTTAAATTAGAAATAAGCAATCAAAGGATTAAATGACATTCGATTATGAGATAATTTTTTAATTAAATAATCTTTATTATAATTTTAAATATTTTATATGATGATGATAGTAAAATTTAAATCATTTTTATATAAATTATTCATGTTAAGCATATATTGCAAAAGCACGAGCATAACAATAAATGAAGTTTTAGAATGATTATCAGAAGACGTGTAGTTTTAGATCATTCTTCATCTCATGAGTTGAATTTATAATCACCACCATAAAAAATGATTAAAGTAGTAGCCAAGATCATTTATAAAAAAAATTATCTCATAATCGAACACCGTTTGGTCCTTTGATCAATCATTTATCATTTAACGATCGAAACTAACTTATACTAAATTGACAAAGATAATGATATTCGATTGAAGTAAAAGTTTGATAGTATGCTACAAACATCACCAATATTATTGTTGCAGGTTTTTGGATCCATCAAAGGTCTCCATCTATCAAATCATCGCATCATCATTCGTGATCGTCGAAATCAAATTTTTTTGATCGATGAAGTTAGGGCCATCGGATCGAGGCGATCTTTTACGATAACACTCTAATGATAATTATTTAGATAATGAATAGTGAAGATGGATTTTAAATTTTAAAATTATATAATATTTTTTAAAAAAATATATATGGTAGTGGTTACAATTAACCGCTGTCATAAATCAGATTATGGCAGCGGTTCCTACTAACCGTAGCTATAGGTCCGACTTATGGCAGTGGTTACAATGAACCACTACTATTGGTCGACCTATTACAGTAATTTTTTATAACCGCTGCTATAGATCCGACCTACGACAGCAGTTTTCGTTAACCCCTGCTATATGTCGGACCTATAGTAGCGGTTATAAAAACCACTGCTATAGGTCCGACTTATAGCAGCGATTAACGAAAACCACTGCCATAGGTGCTATGATAGCAGTTTCGAAAACCGCTATCATAGTAAGCGCTGTCATAGATCATTTTTGTAGTAGTAATAGAACATGATAAAATTCGTCTGCCCAGGCTCCTCTTGCTCTTTCGAGTCTTATCTTGATGCCTTGCAATAGGATCCAATTGGTCACTTCAGCTTCTCCATTTGCCTACGAGCGAGCTACCGACATAAAGTGGTGGGAGATATTCAAACCTTCGCAAAACTCGACGAACCTTGCCCCAACAAATTATCGATCATTGTTTGTTATGATAGTTCGGGGCAATCCAAATCTATAGACGACCGACTTCCAGACGAAGTTTTGCACTTTGGCTTCGGTAATCATTGTCAGTGGTTCGGCCATGACCTATTTAGTGAAATAATCAATGGCAACTAGGAGAAACTTTCGTTGCCCAGATGTCATTGGGAAGGATCCAAGAATATCCATTTCCCATCGCACAAACGGCCAAGGAGCACTCAATGGGGCAAGCTCGGTAGCTGGTTGCCTTTGGACATTCGCATTTCTTTGGTAGTGTCACATCTCCTGATGTAATCAACACAATCACCATGCATAGTCGGCCAGTAATACCCTTGTCGGAGCAGCTTATGAGATAGAGATCTGGCACCCAGATGGCTCCCGCAAATTCCCTCGTGCACTTTCCATAGTGCAAAATCGACCTCAGAGGATTGGAGGCACCTCAATAATGGCAAGGAATACAACCTTTTACACAGCTTATTCTCATAAAGAACATACCGAGAGGTTTGGTTTCTCAACCTCTGAGCCTCTTTTGGATAGCGAGGAAGAACACCATCCTTAAGATAAGCAGATAGTGGGTTAATCCAGCAGGGCTCCTGGCCAACCTGCATGATGGGTTGCAGTACCTCTGTGCATGGGCATTTCAATGTCTCATAATAAGCTTCTTTCAGAAGATCGTTAGGAGCTAGGGTGGCTAGCTTGGAAAGAAGGTCGGCCCTAGCATTTTCTGCTCTCGAGATTTGTCGAATGCTGAAGCTACCGAAGGCTAGGGTCAAGCTCTTCACCTTTTCAAGATATTTTATCATGCTCTCATCCCGAGCTTCATAACTATCGCTGACCTGCCCCACGATCAGTTGGGAGTCACTACAAACTTGAAGTTGATCAGCTCCTAATTCTCTGGCTATCCTGAGTTTGGCTATTAAGGACTCATATTCTACCCCATTATTTATCATCAGAAATTCAAAATACAGTGTGTACTCCATGATGATTTCTTCTAGATTGATCAAGATCAGCCTAGCACCTACTTCGAAAGCATTGGAGGAGCCATCGACATACAAGGTCCAAAAATCTTCAAGAAGGTCTATTCTTTCTTCAGAGGAGCTCGGGTGCAACCATGGAATGTTGATTTCATTTTGAAGCTCGACATCGTTTGGGATGGTACATTCAACTATGAAGTCGGTCAGTACCTGAGCCTTGATTGCTAGCCGATGTCGATGGTTGATGTCAAACTCTATTAATTCAATGGCCCATTTTGCAATTCTTCCAGAAGAATCCATTCGTTGAAGGATCACTCTGATCAACTGGTCAGTGAGGAGTGTTATAGCATGTCCCTAAAAGTAAGGCCAAAGTCTCCTTGCTGCAATTAGAAGAGCATAAGTCATTTTTTTCAACTTTGTATATCTGGTCTCAGCATCCCTTAGGATCCAGCTTATGTAGTAAACTGGTCGCTGCACTTTTGCCTCTTCTTTGACCAGGACTGCCACTAGCACCATAGGGGAGACCGCGAGGTAAAGAAATAGCTCCTCTTCAGATTTGGATTTGGCTAGTAGGGGAGGCGAGCTAAGGTAGTTCTTGAGCTCGTCGAATGTCTTTTGGCATCCCTGAGTTCAGTAAAAATCTTTCAGTATCCTAAGGATTTGGAAGAAGGGCATGCAGTACTCGACCGACCTCAAGACAAAATGATTCAAAGATGCCATCTTCTCGGTCAGGCATTAAACTTCTTTGATGGACTTCGGAGTGGTCATCTTCTAGATAGCTTGAATCTTCTTCGGATTGGCCTCAATCCCTCATCTCGAGACTATGAACCCTAAAAATTTTTTTGAGGCTACCCCAAAGGCGCACTTGATTGGATTCAGCTTCATCTTATATTTTCTAAGTGCATCGAAAGCCTCTTTAAGATCGGCAACATGATTAATAGACATTTGGCCTTTGACCAGCATGTCATCAACGTAAATCTCTATATTGTGGCCGATCTGCTCCTTAAAGATTTTATTGACCAAGCACTGTTAAGTCGCACCTGCATTCTTAAGCCCGATGGGCATGACCCTGTAATAGTAAAGACCATGGTTAGTAATAAAAGAGTCTTCTCCTCATCCTTTAGTGCCATCCAAATTTGGTTGTAGCTAGAGAAGGCATCCATGAAGGTAAGGAGCTCGTAGCCTGAAGTCGCATCCACCAGTTGATCGATTTTGGGCAAAGGGTAGCTATCTTTTGGGCAAGCTTTGTTCAACTTCTTAAAGTTAATGCACATCCTCCACTTATCATTGGCCTTCTTGACCAGGACTACATTAGAGACCCAAGTTGGATAGCTAACTTCTCAAATAAATCCAACGTCGAGAAGCTTGTCGACTTCTTTTGCTATTGCCTTCTATCTTTCTGGTGCATGGCCTCGATCTCTTTCTTTCACTGATCGATGCTTGGGATCATTGGCCAGCCAACATTCCATAACCTTGATGTTAATCCCAAGCATATCTATCGAAACCCAGGCGAAGATGTTGGCATTCCTCCGTAAAAAGGTGATGAGTTGCTCCCGAACATCATCTTTTAGATTGGAGCCAATTTTTACCATATGCTTCGCATTCCCGTCATTTAAGAGGACGGTCACAAGATCTTCTATGGGCTCGTTCCATTCTTTGGTAAGGTCATCACAAACATCAAGCCCGTCAACTGGGCAGGGGTCAAGTCGAGTGCCATTTTGTAAGGCGATGGGTAGCAATATCGGGCTAATGCTTGATTGCCTCTAATTTCATCTATTCCACTGTTTGTTGGGAATTTTATCTTCAGATAATAGATCGACACTACAACTCATAGTGAATTCAGACCAGGTCAGTCAAGGATTGCATTGTAAGCGAAGGGGGCTTTCAATACCAAAAAGTCAACCCATGCCTTGGTCTGCTTTGGATATTGCCCTGCAGTCACGGCTAGAGTTATCATTCCCTCCACTAGCATAATGTCGCCAGTGAAGCCAACCAACGGGGAGCTCATGGATCCCAGGTGATTATCAGGTATGGATATTTTAAATAAAGCATCATAATATAGAACGTCAGCGGAACTTTTATTATCTATCAAAATGCGGCATACATCATAATCAGCAATGTTTAAAGAGATTACAACCGCATCATTGTGCGGGAACTGGACTCCTCGGGCATCCTCATTAGTGAAAGTGATGAGCTCCTCAGTCCTCCACCTCTTCTCAAGCTCTATCGATCCGCTAGCCTCTCTACACCAAAGTCCATCAAAGATGGTATTAACGATGCCAATCGGGGGCCGATCTTCTCATTGCTCCTCGTCCCTCAGTGGTTTTGATGATAGGAGTGCTCTTGGTTGATCCTCCCATCCTTTTGACCAACGTCGTAGGAATCAGCCAAGCCTACCATGCCTGATGAGCTCCTCGATCTCATCCTGGAGTTGGATGCACTCTTCTGTATCATGATCGTGATCATGATGGTAGAGACAAAACTTGCTAGGATTATGCTTAACAGGATGAGTGCGCATCCTTTTCGATCTCGATAGTTGCTCTCTGATCTCCATCAGTACTTAAGTTTTTGGAGCATTAAGAGGAGCATAGTATGGAATGTTCTGAAGGGAGAGCTCCATCGTGCCCTTCTATTCGAGCTTCTTCGCCTATAGGCCTGGGTAAGAGTTTGGGCTTGCTTACACTCCGGAGGAGTTCGAGAGCATAGCTGAGCTCTGCTCGATTTTTCTTCAGCCATGGACACATTCGGTTTGCCCACCTACCGCTCCTGGGTAGCTTCATTATCCCTGGCCTTAAAGGCCTCCTCAGCTTAGGCATAATCTTCAGTCCGAGTCAGCATATCGGCAAAGTCTCTAGGGCGCTTCTTCTCTAAAAAGAATAGCAAATCATTCTTCTGAAGGCTATCCTTGAGTGCAGCCATTGCAATAGATTGGTTCAGGCTCTAAACCTCTAATGCAGTAGCATTAAATCGGATGACATAAGCCCGAATAGATTTTCCCTTCTTCTACTTGACATTCATCAAGAAATTTGAACCTTGGTCGGGACGTCGGCTGCTAACAAAATGAGCCACAAACTGATGGTTCATTTGATCAAAAAAAAAGATGGTATCCAACTTAAAGGTCGAATACCAATTTCTGGTAGCTCCCTTGAGGGTCTACAGGAAAGCCCAGCATAAAATGGCATCTGGTAAATCGTGGCAGCATCATTATCCAAAAAATCTCCAGATAATCGATCGAATCGGTGGTTCCATCGTAACTCTCAAACTAAGAAAGCTTGAAGTTCGATGGGATAGATTCCTGCATACTCTTCTAAGAAAAAGGAGGATCAGTGCAAATATTATTACCGCGAAAGGAGGGAGCATGATGGAGTTCTTCGATTCGTCGACTCATTTTCTAGAGCCTTTGATCCAGAAGATCTTCACGGTTATTGATCTCTAGGGTTTTCTAGTGGAACAGGGGCAAAGCTCCCCTCAGGGTCGTGTCATGGTCCAAAAAAGGGCTCTCTACCCTTTGCTTCCCTTTTTCGAGGGTCATCGATCAACTGACCCAAGTCGACCGCCCCCAGACCAAGTTCTCTGACTCCCGAGAAACCTACTCCGATCGAGATGGCACTAGAGATGGCTACTACTGTCACATGGCCTGCACTATTTTAGTGAGGCCGTAGACCTACTGGACTAGCAGGTCGAACTGCACCATCGTAGCTGGTGGGGCATGAGACACAGGCGACAAAATAGGGATGGAAAGATCTAGATGAGATCTGGCTACGGAGATGGTTGACCATCGAGTTGAAGCCTTTTTGGGGGACATCCTCGAGAGGTCGAGAGGAAAAGTAGGACTCTGATTGGGATGAAGAGGGATCTCCACCATGTATTTCATCAAAAATAAGGGAACCTCAATAGCTTGAGGCCCTCCTTCTAGTGCCAATCCTGTTGGAGTGAAATCTGACCGTCGTCAGAGTTGAAGATAGATTTGGAGAGGATGAGGTCACTGTCAGGACCTACAAAACAAGCCTCATCCAGAGTCTGGGGTGGTAGCTCTAGCAAAATCCTTCAATAACTAAGTCAGCTCTTTCGACCAATAGAAATGAAATACGTAGAGAGATTCTAGTAGTATTTTGAGAAAGAGAAGGAGAGCTTTTTCTCCTCCCTTCAAAAGCGTATCTGGAGGATCCCTTATATGGATGGAACCTATAACAAATAGATAGTGATAGCCGTAACCATCCAATACTGGGTTGTTCAGGGCCACATGGAGTTTGTTATGGGGGATAGTGTCTGTTGTCGCGATGTGCGAGCCCATCGGAGTCCAATGGTCGAAGCTCGAATGGGAGAGATTGATGGTTCTTTTGGCTATATTGAAGATAAGTGTCGAGGTCCTCTGGGGCTGCTGGATGGAGTTTAGAGGGAGTTTAGTTGTTTGGAGAAGTCCGTCTGAAGAAGAAATCCAGAAGAAGTTTGACTGTTGGAGTTTGATTGAAGAAGAAGTTCGATAGGAGTTCGACTGTTGGAGGAGTCCGACTGGGGGAGGAGTCTGACTGAAGAAGAAGTTCTGAAGGAGTTCAACTGCTGGAGAAGTTCGACTGAAGGAGAAGTTTGAAAGAAGTTCGACCGTTGGAGGAGTCTAACTGAAGGAGAAGCCCGAAAGGAGTTCAACTATTGGAGGAGTCTAGCTGAAGGAGAAGTTTGGAAGGAGTCCGACTATTGGAGAAGTCTGGTGAAGGAGAAATTTGGAAGGGTCCGACTATTGGAGGAGTCTGTTGAAGAGAAGTCGAGAGGGTTCAACTCTGTGGGAGTCCGACTGAAGGAGAAGTCTCTGAAGAGAGAGAAGGAGAAGGCTCTCGGGAGGGGTACAACTATTGGAGGTCTAGCTGAACAAGCTAGATGTGTTCAATTATTGGAGGAGTCTAGCTAAAGGAGAAGTTTAGAAGGAGTCCGACTATTGGAGGAGTTTGGCTGAAGGAGAAGTTCGAGAGGAGTCTGACTATTGGAGGAGTCTGGTTGAAGGAGAAGTTCGAAAGGAGTTCCACTGCTGGAGGAGGCCCGAGGTTTAACCATGGAGGCTACTATCAGGAGGGATCCTTTCGAGATCAAGCATCCAGCCGAACTTCAGCAGGAGCAGGTTTATCCCTAACATTCAGCTTACCAAACAAATATATCAATATTTCAAATTATTCTTAAACTCTAATAATAAAAATTCATAAATCAGTTTTATTCAATAATTCCTCAACCATAATTAATTATGGTATTCAATTATAATAGTCAATCACAATAAGATAAAAATATTGAATTATTTGACATGCAATTGGCAGTATGATAATCAATCAAATTAAATAAGATCAAATTATTTTCTTAAATATTTTATCTCCTTTTGCAAAAATATAATATGGGTTTTATATTCAAATTTAGATCAAGAAACATATTCAATATAAGCACCAATAAATCATCAAAATCAATCATACTAAAAGTATTTCAAGCAAGTAAACATAATATAAAACCATGTAGATAGAATCAATCAAATAAACATTGATGGTATGATGTCAAAAAAATTTAGATTATACCGAGCATCATCACCCATCTAATATCATTTCCAAGGCATCCATCCAAAATAATTTTTCTTTTTTCATTCCATTAGATCCTTGGTATACCTGCAAAAATTACATGCTAATTTTTGGTACCCAAAGTTAGATATATGTGCCCTAGAAGCCAGATTGGCTGACACTTGTAATACACTTCTAAGGATAAAATTATAATTTTAACTATAAATAATAAAATAAATTATTTTCCATCATAGTGTGTATTTGAAAGTGTTTGTGATACATTCCTTGAGTTAATGGTAATGATAGTTCATATTTTTAAGAGTTGAAAATTTAAAACATGAATTTTCATTATTAACTCATAAAATCTTCCGACCGTAGGATCATCATGAGGATGGTGATTGATCTAGAAAATTGGTGTATGATTGCTTCTTTTGGATAGATGAGTCTTGAGTCTATTAATGTAGAGACACAGGTGAGAGTAACAGATACTCGTAGAGAATGAGGGCATTGAGACGTGACACCATCTGAGCAGTCATGAGGTATCTACTTTCTCGTCGATGACTTGGCTCGTAAGCCTACAGTAGTGTGTCTGGTTCTTTGGATTCTGAGGTGTTCAACAATTCCATCTTGAGGGTTGTTAATGTTTGGAACCTATACCAAATAACTCAGTCACCTAGCTATTCGAAAATCCCTGAGATGTATGTTGGTATAGCAAGTTCATTGTAAGGAAAATTGATTACCCAATAGGAAGTCTACTACGTCGGTAGATGAAAGGAGCAGTCCTATGATGATCAATGAGATCAAATCCATAACCCATGGCCGATGGTAGAAGTGAAATAAATAGAAAGAGTTTCATTAGGGTTTCCACTTTGGAACTTGAATTCGAATGATTAATTCAAATGACGAAAAATTAGGGTTTAATGAGAAATTCACCGTTAAGGCCCCTAATTCCGATCAGGGCTTCAAGGATAGAGGAACTTTAATCTACAGGGTAACTACATCGAGAGGTTTTGCTTTCATTTCTGATGGGTTTGCCAACCATAATGCTGCTAGGTGTCATTTTTGGGTGGATTTTGGGAGCAAATTAAGAATGATTTGGATGATTCGATTTATACTAGTTGTCCGAATCAGAAAAGTTCTGATGCCAACAGAAGGTGTTTCGATGATGTCGATTAATAGAGATCATGACATATCCCATTACCATACAGAGCTGAATCTAATTGGGTCACACAAATAAGAGTTTGGATTTGGATATCATCAATTGGATTAATCCAGTTCAATTGATTTGAATAAGATTCAATTAGGTTCAAGAAAATCGTGCTAGCACACGATTGAGCCTAATGTTCTCCTTCAACAATCATTAAAGCTTATCTTGACTAAGCCAAATGTATTTAGGCTCACTCAAGAACCTTTACTTGCTTTGACTGGAGCTTGTCCAAGTTAGAAAAGGGTTGTCTTAATTTATGAGATAAATCTGAGACAACACCTACCATTTTCCATCACCTGCTAACTCTTGTCTTCGAACATTGATCAAATATTTACCCTAAACACTTAGACATCCACCCATGTGTCATGCATCCATAGGAGAGTACCTGGGGACTTGTCCCCCTACTAAAAAGTAAACACGAAGGGGGCGCATGCCTAGGGAGGCATACGCCCTATGAGGATAAAACATGGAGTCCCATACATATGGGACTCCAGGTTGCTTCAGGGGATTAAACTGTGTGGCGCCATGAAGTCTTGTTTGACCAGTCTTGGCACCACCTAAGGAGAGTTTTGAGGGTCTCTCATCTAATTAGATCAGATGATGTCATCCCATAAATCAGATTTAGTTCTGATTAATAAAGGGTCGTGATTGGCCAAGATGATGTGGCACTGCATGGCACAGCAGGGTCTATATAAATCCTGTCTACGCCTAAAATTTAATTCTTCTACCTTTAGCCCATGCCACATAGCCCTTCTTCCTCCTTCTCCATGCCACCCTCTGGTCTTCTCTCTCCTCTCCATGCCCAAGGGCTTTTGGGCATGAACAAGGTGCGATCCAAGAAAGTAAAAGGCGCCAAGAAAGGAAGAAGACAACACTGCTGCAAGAGACAACGACCATTCTTCAAAAGCTATTTTGAAGACCTTCAAGATCAGATCTAGATCTAATTTTTGGAGAATTGATTAATAAGGAGAAGATCTTCAGATTCTACCTGAGTGGATATCGGTAGAGGCCAGGCACTTGCGTGGCTATATCCAGAAACTCAGGCAAACATCGGCATCATCATAGGATAATTGGATTATCCAAAACAAAGATATAATTAAATTAGATTTAATTTTTATTTTTATTATTAGATCAATAAGATTAGATTTGAGGAGTCTCAGATCTGATTAAAATCTTAAATTTTTTTTTTTAAAATATTCCTCCTGATCTAATCAGATCTGAAAGAACCTAATCCAAAAAATAGTTTTTTTTCTTCAACTGGTATCAGAGCTAGGTTCCATAATTCATTAGATCTAATTTTAATTTATTTTTTATCTGATAATTAGATGATTTTATATGTCTCATTATATATGATTAAATCTAAAATTAAAAAATTAAAAATTAAATAATCTAGATCTAAGATGTGTGAGATGCATGACTAGACTAGGAATAGAATTATTCTATGTGTAGTCTAGCATGATCATAATTTTAATTTAATTAATTATTATTTTTAGATCTATTTATTTATTATTTTTTAATATTATAAATATTATAATTAGATTTAAAAAATAGAAAATAAATTTATTTAATTTATTCATATGAGATATGATAGATGCATGTTTAGACTAGTTGTAGAATAGTTCTACAAAATTATCTAGAATAAATTTTAATTTGATATGATCAAATTTAAATCTTATTTTTTAGATATTTATGAGATAATTTAGATCTAAAAACATGCATGATATGATACATGAGATGTATGCAAAATATATTTTTAGTTAGATTAATTTTTATATATGTGATATATGATGTAGATCTAACTAGTTTTGTAGATTTATCATGTTTCTGATTAAGGTGTTTCCCTTGGCCATCCGGTCATAAGAACGAAGTAGGGATTTAAAGGCCCTCTCCTTCCATTCGATGGGGTGTTCTTATGGTGTGTAGGGGTGCTGCACGTTCGACCTTAATCAGAAATCAAAAACTTATTTTTTGCAAAATCCTAAGATCCTGAAATCCTAGGATTTTATATACATATTTTATTTATGAATCCTAAACTTAATTGAGAATTAAGATTATGAAATATATTAGGTCTAAAATTAAAAATTTTTAGATCTAAGACATATTCACAAAATTGGGTTCGGGCATAGGTAGCTCAATTAGGTCTAGCGGTTAATCAAACCGAATCAAGAGTTGGTTAGGTTGGATCAAGAGTACTTAAATTGATCAGCCTAATAGGATTAAGTCTAGGTCAAGGTCGAGTCACATGAGTGATCGATCAAGTTAAGACCTAATTAGGCTCAGTGGTTAGAGTCTGGATTGTAGGCTAATCCGATTGCTTCTGGCTCAACAATTTGAGGTCTAAGATAAGTTTTGGCAGATACGACTGACTGATTTTTAATTAGGAGCTACTCGACTCGAATGTGTTCTTGTCGAGTTAATGGCATATCCCTTTTAATAGTCTCACTTACCTGGCCATATTTGTCGGTCCAGTCTTGATCTAAGGTGGCTAACAATCCAAGCTAACCCATGCCATTAGGTTAGTCATAATGGTTATGGCTATGTCAAGTCAGGTTTAAAGAGACCTAAATCAAATCTTCCTAAGAAAAGATTAAGTCTAAGGTCTCCCACCATTATAGATTTACGGGCCCTTCCTAGGGTTGATTGTTCTCGATTGGTCACAGTGGTTCAGTTGCATCAGAATGATGCAATCATGTCTATTAGGCATTGGATACTATGGGCTGGAGGATGGATTGGGCTCAATATTTTGGATACGGTGAGAGACCTAATTAGGAATCCAATCTGTGTAAATGGTGGGTCTAACTAATCTAAGGAGTGGAGTAATATTTCAGGCATGATGAGATACATAAATTAGAGACCAAGTCTTGATGCACCATGATTAGAGAATCATTAGGCAAAAGTTGTTCACTCATTGGCTAACCCATCATCAATAACTATTAGGTGAGGTGATGAGTCAGTTGGTGGGTTGCACCACCCATTAGAAATCAGTAATCATGGAGATTTTTGCATCTCTACAAAGAAAGTGTAGGGATCCAAGAAAATAGTGGAAGCTAATTTATTTAAAAATCAAACCCCTAAATAAATTGGTTAAGTCTTAATTATAAAATCAAACTAGAAACTTTGACTCTCTATAGAAAAAAGAAAAATATGTGCGTCCAACCCACTAGCCCGTGTCTTGGACACCTGTAGACTGACTGAACCTAATTACAAGGATTGACTTCGGAACTTCAAAATTATTTTGGGTTTTGAGAAGTTGACTCATGTATTGAACCAAGATCCCCACACCTTATCAACTCGTTCGTCTGCTAAACAGAGAGCATCTCTTAATAAATGAATGGATGAATATAATAAGGCCAGATACTACATGTTGGGCTTGATGTCTAATGAGCTTCAGCATCAACATGAAGATATCAAGACTGTCTATCAAACGTTGGCTCAACTACAAGAGTTGTTTGGTGAACAGAGTCACGCAGTCAAATATCAGATCACTAAATGACTATTTAAGACTAAAATGCATGATGGGCAGTCAGTCCAAGATCATTGTCTGATGATGATCAAGGACTTGGAAGAACTTGAGAAGTTCGGAGTGAAGTTAGATCAAGATTTGCATAATGATATAATTCTGCAATCCTTGACTGATGTATATGGGCAGTTCATCATGAACTACCATATGCATAAACTTCGGAATACTCTAGCTGAGCTTATGAATATGCTGGTTACTGTTGAGCTTTTTATGAGAGGTTCTAAAGGCTCAATACTTGTTATGCAATGGACTTCTTTCAAGAGAAAGTCTTTTGGAAAGAAGAAGAAGTCTGTGAAAAAGCAGAAGATGGAAGATGGAAAGAAAAAGAAGACTGAAGAAGAAAGCCGCTAATAAAGAAAAGTGTTTCCATTGTAATACCGATGGCCACTGGAAGTGAAACCGCCCTACATACCTGGCCACCCTAAAGAATAAGAAGGAGATAGGTCCTTCTGGAGGTATGCTCATTATTGAATCTAACCTTATGATTTTTTCTGCATCCAGTTGGGTGTTTGACTCTGGTTCTAGTGCTCATTTATGCACTTCTATGCAGGATCTTGAGGATAGCAGGAGACTGAGGGATGGTGAGATGATCCTACACATCAAAAATGGAGCAAGGATTACTACTATGGCCGTGGGAATCTACCCTCTTCGACTACCATCTGGCTTAGATTTAGTACTTAAGGATTATTATTATGTGCCTGCTGCAAGTAAGAATTTGATTTCTATTTTATGTTTAACACAAGAAGGCTATGTAATTAGTTTTCTTAATGATCATTGTAATATTCTTTATGAAAGAAATAAAATTACAAGTGGTTTCCTCATTAATGGTCTCTACCAGTTACATATTGATGTATCTATCTTTAATATCGAGCAAAATATGAATGCGATAAGATCAAAATGACCTAGGGATAGTCCAAACGATAGGTATCTATGGCACCTAAGGCTAGATCATATAGCAGAAGATAGGGTTAACAAATTGGAGAAAATTGGGCTATTAAGTCCGTTGACTTTCGAGTCATATCCAATTTGTGAATCATGTCTTCATGGCAAAATGACTAAGCTCCCTTTTGTAGGACATGAGGAAAGGGCCACGGAACTACTTGCCCTAGTTCATACTGATGTGTGTGGCCCATTTAATGTGCCGACTAGAGACAACTTTGACTACTTGATAACCTTTACTGATGATTTATCTTGGTATGGGTACACGTATCTTATGAGACACAAGTCTGAAGCCTTTGAAAAGTTTAAGAAATTTAGACATGAAGTCAAAAAGTAAACTAGAAAATTCATTAAGATTCTTTGATCAGATCGAGGAGGTGAATATCTTAGTCAGAAATTCCTAAACTATCTCAAGCAAAATGGCATAGTCTCTCAATGGACTCCACCTGGAATACCTTAACTCAATGGGATTTCAGAATGAAGAAATCAAACCCTATTAGATATGGTCCAATCCATGATGAGCTTCAAAGACCTCTCTTATTTTCTTTGGGGATATAGTCTGTTAACTGCTATATATTTACTGAATAGGATTTCATGTAAAATCGTTCCTACCACACTATATGAGATATGACATGATAAGAAACTAAGTCTGAGTCATCTCAAAATTTAGGGTTGTCCAGCTCATGTCAAAAGACAACAAGCGGACAAGTTAGACTATAGGTCCTTCATAGCTCGATTCATAGGATATCCTAAAGAGTCATTAGGATATTATTTCTATATTCCAGAAGACCATAATGTGATTATGAGTTGGCATGCCATCTTTCTTAAAAAATAGTTTACTCAAGATAGTGGCATTGGAAAGCAGATCAAGCTCGAGGAGAAAATCTCACAAAAGCAACAAGCTAAGGATCCTATGGAACCAAATCAGGTTGAACCAATACAATCACTACCTCCTCCACCTCGTAGATCTAAAAGGATTTCCCATCCCCTTGAGAGGTACTTATGTACTATTTTAGAGAAAGTAGAGGAAATGTTCCTCGTAGGTAATGGGGTTCATGGTGATGATCCCAAAATCTATGACGAGGCGATATTGGATATCGACTCCAAGAAATGGTTAGAGGCAATGAAGTTAGAAATTGACTTGAAGTACTCAAATCAAGTCTGGACCTTGGTAGATCCATTAGAAGGTATAGTACCGATTGGATGTAAATGGATCTACAAGAGAAAGATTGGTGCAGATGGAAATGTGGAGACATTCAAAGTTAAATTAGTGGCAAAAAGGTATAGTCAGCGTGAAGGAATTGACTATCAGGATACCTTTTCACCAGTAGCCATGCTAAAATCCTTTCGCACATTGCTTGCTGTTGCGGCCTATTTCGATTATGAAATTTGGCAAATAGATGTGAAAATGGTGTTCTTAAATGGATACCTTGAGGAAGATATCTATATGGAACAACCACTAGGTTTCACATCCAGTGATGTTGATCACAAAGTATGCAAGCTGCAAAGGTCCATATATGGACATAAGCAAGCATCTCAGAGCTGGAATACTCATTTTAATGATGTGATCAAATTATTTGGTTTCATCAAGAATGAGAAGAAACCATGTATTTTCAAAAAGATCAGTGGGAGCGTTATTTTCTTCCTCATACTGTACATGGATGATATCCTTCTTATTGAAAATGATATTTTCATGTTGACCATAATTAAAATATGGTTATCTAAACAATTCTCCATGAAAGACCTAGGAGAAGCATCCTTCATTCTAGGAATTAAGGTCTATAGAGATAGACCAAATAGGATTCTAGGTCTTTCATAGAAGATGTACATAGAGAAAGTGCTAAAGAGGTTTAGCATGAAAAACTCTAAGAGGGGATTGGTACCCTTCAAAAATGGCATTCATCTCTCCAAGAAAATGTATCCCAACACACCTGAGAAGATTGAACGCATGAGCAAGATCCCTTATGCTTCAGCAATAGGAAGCATCATGTATGCCATATTATGTACACGACCTAATATAGCCCATGCTATGAGTGTCACGAGCAGACATCAGTCGAATCTAGGTGAAGAACACTAGACTTCTGTGAAATGTATCCTTAAGTACTTGAGAAGAACTAAGGATATGATTTTGGTTTTGAGTAATGAAGAACTCCAAGTCCAAGGATATACAGACTCGGATTTTATATCTGATATAGATGATCAAAAGTCGACATCTGAGAGTCTGTTTGTGTGTAATGGCGGTGCTGTCAGTTGGAAGAGTTCCAAGCAGACAGTGATAGTAGATTCCATCATGAAAGTAGAGTACATTGTTGCATCAGAAGCTATGAAGGAAGCATTCTGGTATAAAAAATTTGCCACGGAGATCGGAGCGATGCCATTCCTCAGTACTGTGACAATAATGGCACCATATCCCTTGCTAAGGAGCCAAGGTCTCACCAGAAATCCAAGCGCATCGAGCGGCAATACCATCTCATCCACGATTACCTTGAGAAAGGTTACGTCAAGATCAAGAGAGTCGACTTTGCAGATAATATGGCAAATCCATTTACAAAGTCATTAGGCCAGCAGAAATTCAAAGCCCACCTTGAGAAGATGGGACTTAGATTTATGGCCAATTGACTTAAGGTCAAGTGGGAGTTTGTTAGATATGTGTGCCCTAGAAGCCAGATTGACTGACACTTGTAATACACTTCTAAGGGAAAAATTATAATTTTAACTATAAATAATAAAATGGGTTATTTTCTATCATAGTGTGTATTTGAAAGTATCTGTGATACATCCCTTAAGTGAATGGTAATGATCGTTCATATTTTCAAGGGTTGAAAATTTAAGACATGAATTTTCATTATTAACTCATAAAATGCTCCTGACCATAGGATCATCTTGAGGATGGTGATTGATTTGAAAGATTGGTGTACGATCATTTCTTTTTAATAAATGAGTCTTGAGTCTACGGTGTAGAGATACCGGATTGAGAGTACAGATACTCGTTAGAGAATGAGGGCACTGAGCGTGACCACCTCGAGCAGTCATGAGAAAGTCAATCTTCTCGTCGATGACTGGCTCAAAACTGTAGTAGTATGTCTGATTCTTTAACCTGAGATGCATCGACAGTTCACCTTGAGGGTGTTATAGTTTGACTATACCATAACTCGGTCACCTAGCCATTCAGAACCCTGAGGTGTATGTTGGCTATAGCATATTCATTGTAGGAATTGGATTGCTCCAATAGGGGACTATCTACCTCGGTAGATGAGGAGCAACCCTATGATGATCATAAGAATTAAGTCCATAAGCCCATGGCCATGGTAGAGTGAAATAATAGAAAGAGTTTCTACTAGGGTTTTCATATTAGACTTGAATCAAATGATTAATTCATATGATGGAAATTAGGATTTGACGAGATCACCTTAATCCTAATCCGGTTGGGGCTCAAGATAGAGGAACTTAATTATATAGATAATTATATCGAGAGGTTCGCTTTCAGTTTCGATGAGTTGCCACCATATGCTGCTAGGTGTCACTGGTGGATTTTGGGAGCAATTAGAATGATTTGGATGATCGATCATACTAGTTATCTGAATCAGAAAAATTATGATCCATTAGAAGGTGTTTCAATGATGTCGATGATAGAAATCATAACATATCCTATTATCATACAAAACTGAATCTAACTGTGTCACACAAATAAGGATTTGGATCTAGATATCATCAATTGGATTAATCCAATTTAATTGATTTGAATAAGATTCAATTAGGTTCAAGAAAATCGTGCTAGCACACGATTGAGCCTAATGTTCTCCTTTAACAATCATTAAAGCCTGTCTCGACTGAGCCAAATGTGTTTGGACTCACTTAGGAACCTTTACTTACTCTGATTGGAGCTTGTCTAGGTTAGAAAAGGATTGTCCTAATTTATGATATAAATTTGAGACAACACCTGCCATTTTCCATCACATGCTAAATCTTATCTTCGGACATTGGTCAAATGTTGATCCTGGATACTTAGACATCTACCCATATGTCATGCACCCATAGGAGAGTACTTGGAGACTTATCCTCCTACTAAAAAGTAGATAGGAAGGGGACACACACCTAGGGAGGCGTGCACCCCATGAGGATAAAACATGGAGTCCCAAACAGATGGGACTCCAAGTTGATTCAGGGGATTAAACTGTGTGGCACCAAGAAGTCTTGTTTGACCAGTCTTGGCACCACCTAAGGAGAGTTTTGAGGGTCTCTCATCTAATTAGATCAGATGATATCATCCCACCAATCAGATTTAGATCTGATTGCACAAAGGGCCATGATTGGCTAGGATGATGTGGCATTGCATGGTGCAGCAGGGTCTATATAAACCCTATTTGCCCCTAAAATTCAATTCTTCTGCCTTTAGCCCATGCCACATAGCCCATCTCCCTCCTTCTCCACACCATCCTCTAGTCCTCTCTCTCCTCTCCACACCCAAGGGCTTTTGGGCATGAACAAGGTGCGATCCAAGCAAGTGAAAGGCATCAGAAAAGAAATAAGGCAGCACTACTGCAAGAGACAATGACTATTCTTCAAAAGCCATTTTGAAGACCTTCAAAATCAAATCTAGATCTAATTTTTGGAGAATTAATTGAGAAGGAGAAGATCTTCAGATTCTACCTGAGTGGATATCGGTAGAGGCCAGGCACTTGCATGGCTACATCCAGAACCTCAGGCAAACATTGGGATCATCACAGGATAATTGGATTACCCAAAACAAAGATATAATTAAATTAGATTTATTTTTTTTTTTTATTATCAGATCAATAAGATTAGATCTGAGGAGTCTCAGATCTGATTAGAATCTTAGAGAAAATTTTTTTGAAATATCCCTCCTGATCCAATCAGATCTGAATAAACCTGATCCAAAAAATAGGTTTTTTCCTTCACCCAAGTCATCATGGATCCATGGAGGTTAGAGCACATGGTTCCTTTTCGAATCTAAATTTGTTTAATGAAAATTTGGCCAATTCTTTTAGTATTGCATTCTAAAATTTTGTGATCAACTTTATTACATTTGAAACATATAATTGAATAATTTTCAAATGAGGTTTTGCTAAACATATTGTTCACAAATTTCTATTTTTTTAAAGGATTGTGTCCAATTCCAGCTTTATCAAAAATAGTCTTTTGATTGATTAAAATAGATTGAAGCTTTTGAGATCCAATTATAAACTTGTTAAGCATAGGCTTCAATGTTTCAATCTCTTTTCTTAATTTCATATTTTCTTACAAAAGAGATTTCTTTTCTTTCCGCAAATCTTCTTTTTCTTCAATGTAAAGTTTTGATTTTTCAAATTCTTCTTTCAACTTATTATTTTCTTCTACTAAAGATTTTTTAGATTTAAGAAGTATATCTTTTTCTTTAGCTAAAAATTCATTTTTTTTAAAAGATCTTCTTTTTCTCTTAAAAAAATAATCTTTTCATCAATTAAAAGAAGATTAGATTTCTTTAATTTGTTATTTTTCAGTCCTATCATTTTAAATTCATCCATTAAATCATGAAAAGCTTCTAATAATTCATCAAAAAAAATTTATTAGATTGATTTAAACTTACCTCTTCATTGTGAGCCATCAAGCATAAGTTTGTCTCTTCTTCACTTGAGGATGACTCCTTTTCTGAATTTGAGCTTTTACTACTTTTTCAATTAGCCAATGTAGCTTTCCTTCTTAATTTTCTTGAGCACTTTTTCAATAGGGGATTGTCCTTTCTATATTTTTTAAGTTGATTCTTTTCTTCTTTTTCTCTTCTTGGTTCAAAATTTTTCTTCTTTCTTATGAATCTCATGAACCTTCTTGTAATCATCGCCATTTCTTCGTCATCTTCCAAATCCTTGGTAGAGTCATTTGAACTTTCTTCAATAGCCGATGACTTGAGTGCAAGGGTTGTCTTCTCCATCTTTTTCTCCTCCATGCTTTGGTTCATATTGAGCTCATGTGTCATGAGTGATCCAATTAATTCTTCCAAAGCAAGCTTGCTAAGGTCCTTGGCTTCTTGAATTACGGTTACTTTTGCTTTCCAAGCCTTCGAGAAGGACCTAAGAATTTTGCATACAAGATCACTATTAGAATAGGCTTTTCCAAGACTTTTTAACTCATCTATAATTTCAGTAAATCTTGTAAACATATCACTTGTTGTCTCATGAGATTCCATTTTAAACAACTCATACTTATAAACCAACATATTTATTTTAGATTCTTTGACTTGACCTGTACCCTCATGGGTTACTCAAGTCTATCCCAAATTTTTTTTGTAGATAAACATGTTGGTATTCTATTGAATTTATTATAATCTAATGCATAATATAGAATATTAATAGCTTTAGCATTTAATTGAGCTAGCTTTTTATCTATCTCATTCTAATCTTTTTTTGGTTTAGGTACACAAATATCATTTACAATCATTGCGGATGTCATAAACTTGTGCTTGAATAAAAATTCTCATTCTAGCCTTCCAATATGTATAATTTGTGCCATTGAAATAAGGAGGTCTAATGGTTGAGCATCCCTCACTCAGCAAAGAACCAAATGGGTCAGCCATAAAATCTTTAGCTCTATAACCGTTAGGTCAACAACTAATATTAGAGCACCTGCTCTGATACCACTTGTTGCTTAAGGATGGCTATCGAAGAGGGGGGGTGAATTGGATAGCTTAAATTTTAAGCTAAGATATGAGCAATTCAAACTAATTAAGTGTTAAGATGAAACTAGCTATATGATGTGCAGTGAACAAATGTAATAGAGCAAAAGCATACAATCATAAACACATAAATTTTATAGTAGTTTGGTGCCAAACTCAGCACCTACATCCACTCCCCAAGTATACCCCTTGGAAATTCAACTATAATTTTTAATAAGAATTATAGTTCGATTATTTTTTGAGCTCATAATCAAATTCAGTTGGTTTTCTCTGGCTCACCAATCAAAATCATACATGATTATTTTCTGGAATCACAATCAACCTAGTTGATTTTTTTTGGATCACCAACCAAAACCTCATACGTGATTTTTTTCTCTAGGCTAACAATCAACCCCGATTGGTTTTACCCTTGGCTCACCAATCAAACCAATACAATATCAAACTCAATGCTTGGACCAACCCAATTTTCTCATGCCAAGAAACATGAAACAAAATATAAAATTATAATTTAAAATAAACTCTTTTGAAGCATAAGAGAAGACAATCTAAATTGCTTTGCTTGTAAGGTTGATTTCTTCTCCTTGAATGAATGAGAAATTATGAGGCTCCTTGATTCTGTTCACTCTTGCTCTCACTTGCTTGAGGATTTTTGTAGTAGAAGAATAAAGGATCACTCTAAAAAATAACTCCTTTCTTTTTTTCAGCTCACTCCTTAGCTTTCTTAAATAATACTCAAGATACTCTTCAAAGCTTATTTTTAATGCTCCAAATATTTTTTTATATATTCTAGAGGTTTTTCACTATTAAAAATCACTAACATAAGCTTCTGAAAGTGATCTAACCATTGGAGAAGAGAAAATAGCCATTGGGAAGCTTGTGAGATGAAAAAGCTGTAGTTCTGAAAACTAGCCATTATAGGCACTGGGCCGGCTCAGTTTCAGACTGGGTCGGCTCAGTCCCACTGAGTTGGCTCAGTTTATAGCTGGATTGACTCAGTCCCCTGGGTTTCTGTGCTTTCTATCTTCTATTTCCACTGAGACTAGGTCAGCTCAGTTTTGAACTGGGTCGGCCTAGTTTACGTTCCATGCATGTCGAAGATTGTTTGTGATCCTTTCTTCTCCAAATTGATTTATAGACTAGATTTATCTTTTTTACTTAATTTAAACTTTATTAAAATATTAAAAAATACTTGAAAAGTTATGAGCATTTGGAATTTTGAAACTGTACATCCTCATGAGCATAGTTAGATTTTATAACTTATACTCAAAACTCTTTGTCATCATCAAAATTAATCTTTGGGTCAATAATTCCAAGCTAGAATACTTATTTTCTAGGTACAAGCCAACCCTACACAATCTAATTCAAGATTTGGAGAGACCTTTCCAAGTTTTGGAATCCTTCCAAAACTTAAAATAATATGACAATAGAGTATAGGAGTTAATGACAATGAAATACAATGTTAGCTCCCTTAATGAGCAAATAAAAACTTTAAGAATACTTTATACAACAAAGGAAGAAGCCTTTTTGATTTTTCTCAAGGTTGTTGGAGACTTGAATGAGCTCTTGAAGGGTTGGTGAGCTTGAAATGAAAGCTTTTTTGCTTGAAGAGGGCTTTTTGCTTAAGACTGAAATGAATGCTTGAAAAACTTGATTTGTTTCCTCCTTTTTCAGTCTTTATATCTTCAATAAGTGCTAGAGAAAAATTTGGGCAAGATTAGAGCCATTGGAGGGCTTTAAATATGCATTAAATATGATCAAAATGGACTAAAAAATAGCCATTGTGGAGTTTTTCTATCATAGGGGGTCGACCTCTAGCACAAGGGTCGACCTCGAGGTCGACCTCTGAGATAGAATCTAGAAAAGCCCATGTTCTATATTTTTAGCCTTTGAAATAGCAGAGGTCAACCCTAGGGTCGACCATTGGCACAGGGATAGCATGGCAATCAACCCATTTCAGTAAGGGAAGACCTAGGGGTCGACCCTTTTCTTCAAAATTGATTTTCTTCCAATTTAAGCATCCAAAAATTATGGGACTACCTCCAAAAGATCAAAAATCTTCTATGCTTACTCTTGAGGCCTTTGAATCAAAACTTAATAAAATTTTGATTTTACTCCTAAAGTACAATAAATATTTTTCAAAGCCAAAATCATTAGTAAACCCCTCAAATGTTTTGTAATCATCAAAATCAATTTTTGGAGCAACAATCTTCTCATTTTTTATGATGAGAAAATACTTGAGCATAAGCAAAAATAAAACATGTAGAAGCATTGATTAAGAATTTCAAATATTTGAAGGAACATATAGAAGCATTGATTTAGAATTTTAAATATTTGAAGGAACATGCTACATCACTTACTTGAATATTATAATTAATTATTTGATCAATATTGCATTAAGAGCAGTTTGATGATTACATATAATCAAGCATTTGAGTAATTTGCAAAAGTATTTGAATTACTTATTTCTTTTGTCAATTTTGCTTATTGCCCAATTTATTTCTCTACTCCTTCCTTTTTGACATCATCAATTAAGATCTTGAGGGATTTTAAAGAAAAAGAAAAAAGGCTCCCCCTTACTTTATTCCTTATGTTTTCTTGTTAAAACAAGAGTTTATAAAGAGAACAAGACATATAGCAATCATATAGGGCAAATAAGACAATGTTTATAGCATACTATGATAGGAATCTTAGCCCATCACAAGAGCTAATTCTAATATCATCCAAATAATATCATCATATATATATAGATATTCCACACACAACAAACCAGAACATTAAGTCATCAAAACATGTAAGTGTTAGAACATAAAGCTACATAAGTCATTAATACATATAGAAGTCACGGATATCCAAAAAATACAACCAACCATGACTTAATCATCAATACATATAAAAAACTAAAAGACACAAGGTAATAACCTAATACACAGATGACTAAACTAGATCTAGCAGAGAT
The DNA here is from genome assembly GCA_006176705.1 of Cocos nucifera. Lineage (NCBI taxonomy): Eukaryota > Viridiplantae > Streptophyta > Magnoliopsida > Arecales > Arecaceae > Cocos > Cocos nucifera. The sequence goes on from QRFJ01000447.1 coordinate 484,500, forward strand.
CACGACTGGATGCATCTGAATCAGATGAGGAGTCGGAAATGTGATGAGGAGTATCAGGGTCAAAGCCAGGGGCACGTCCTCGACCACGTCTGCCTCAGCCATGGGTAGAAGTACAGGCTCGAGCAGCTGGACGAGACGATCCAAGAGCTTGAGAAGAAATAGGCTGGACAAGGAGGGCAATCCTGATGGTGTCCAAGTATCCCAATGCTCTCGACATAGACTGCATGAGAGCATCAATCTAAATAGATAAGGTGTCACTGGAGTCTTTAAACTCTCTCCTCAGAAAATTAAAATCTCTCTCTAGAACACCACAAAGTCTAGCTGCCTCTGTAGAAAGATCCGATATCTTAGTAATGTCCTCTATCGATCGGGGATGAGCCAAATCCACAACCTACCTCTACAGATCCAAAACCTGCCTCTATAGATCCAAAAATCTACCAGTCAATCTTAGTACATATCCCTCGAGCTCCTTAAGCCATGTTGACTTAGATGTAAGCAACTAGAAAATAATAGAGATATGAGGGATCATAGTCTGATCAGAAGATGGGACCAAATAAGTACTCTTCCCCTAAATGGAATAGGCCATCTATCGAGACAAAAGACCTATAATTCATTGAGATAAAGTATCAATAATCGACTGAAATAACTGGTCGGCAATCATCCTGATCTGGTCATCTAAAAATTTGGCAACTGTATCTCTACTCCTTGATGGTGGTGGTGCATCCCTCCTCACTGACTCTAACGACCAGCCTCATGATCAGACACAAACTGAATATCAGGAGATCCTCTATGATCATGAGAAGGTGAAGACGGTCCTTCCTCCTCTGCTCTCTCCTCCTCCTCAACACCCTTGGACCAACCACCATCAGTCTTTGAAAATCCCATGTGGTGCAGTGTGTGACGGTTGATGGTATTAGTATGTGATAATCTGGTGACAACCTTCCCCTCAAAATAGACTCTAAACCTCCTAAACACCAAGGTTAGAGCCATACCATAGGGCAGATGTGCCTTAGACCTATTTAGGGTCTCTCTCATTGTCTCAATCATCAGAACAAGGAGGTTCAATGGGGTCTCAGTGCTCACATGGTACATGAAGCGTATGTCCCTACCAGATAAGAGATCATGCCTGCCACTCCTAAGGATAAATAATTTGGTGACCATGTGGTGTAGCAGTCTCATCTCCACTGAAAGTATCTTAGCTTCCAACTTGTTCAAATTTCCTTCAAACTCCCTTCCCAAAATAGCTCTCAGTCCCTCTTCCTTATGGGTAAGTTTCATTTCTTTGTATCCCTCACAAGGTAAATCTAAAATTTCTCCCAAGTGAATTGGATCAAGTACAATCTCAATACCCTAACAAAAGATTTTACTGTTCCATTGAAGTAACCTAGATTTAGGTAAAATTTCCTTACCAAATTAACATAAGTAGCTTCCTTCAACTTATTAGTAAAAATCCCATCCTTGACTTTTAATCTTTGAAACAATAGAAAACCCCTCTTTCTCAAAACATTCAAAGTCAATATTTTTTTTTGGTTCAACTTTTCCATCAGAAAGGGGGACCGTACTTGGAGTGAGAGGAGACTAAAAAGAAGTAGGTACAGGACCGGGAGCTGAGGTTGGACCAGGAGAGGGTTCGGCTATCAATCTTTTTCGATGAGCTTCCTCCTCCAAGCTGCAAACTAACTTTCTCCTTCGTGTCAATTTCATCTTTGGTGCCATTCCAAACAAGAGAGGCTAGCAAATGGTTCAAGAGTCCCAAAGAGAGGAAGAGAGAAAGAGATTTTAGAGGGTGAGAGAAGATTGGGAGAAGATATGCCAATAGTTTGGAGAAAGGGGTTTGAAGCTAGGGCTTTCTAGAACCCTTCAATCTGCCCAAAGGAGTGGAAGAGAGAAGAGGGATTAGGCTTCCTTAAAGGTGATTTAGGGAGGAGAAAATGGTGGAAGGTGGGATTTTGAAGGATCTTGGCTGTTAAGGGAGTGGAGTGGGAGAGGGTTTGGCTCGGTGGGAAGATGAATAGGGGCAAGCAGCGAAGGGTCGGCCTGTTCGGGCAAAAAAAAGAGGATTAATTCCCGAATAAACTAGCCGCCCGATGGGTTTAAGTAAAAAAAAAACCATAATGCCCTAGGGTCGCCCTCTAGGTCGACTCATGGCATAGAAAATTTGATACAAAAATGAAAAAATTTAGAAAAAAATCTGAGATTTAAAGGAAAGAATTCAATTCATAAGAATGATCATAAGAAGGGTAGATTTGGGCTTTTTAAGATAGAAAAGTGAGATATAGGCTCAAAGTTTAGGTTCAAGGAGATTTTTGTAAGGACTTGGAATCAAATGGATGCTTAAGCTAATGGATCAAGAATTCCTAGTTCTCTTCTAATCTCACAAAATCTATCTTCACTTAAGACCTTAGTAAAAATATCAACCAATTGATTATCAGTACAAATATAATCAAGAATTATATCATTGTTTTGGACATGTTCTTTTATGAAATGATGTCTAATATCAATGTGTTTTGATCTAGAGTGTTGCATCGGATTTTTAGTTAGATTTATGGCACTAGTATTATCACATCTTATCGAAGTTTTATTTAGTTTGATGCCAAAGTCTTCAAATTATTGCTTAATCTACAAGATCTGTACATAGCAACTTCTAGTTGCAATATATTCGGCCTCGACCATAGACAATGCTATCGAATTTTGCTCTTGCTAAATCAAGAGATTAAATTAACTCTTAAAAATTAGCAAGTTTCACTGGTGCTCTTTTTGTGTAATCTACATCTAGCAAAGTCTGCATCTGAATATCCTATTAAATCAATTGATGAATTCTTAGAGTACCATAAACTTAGGGTTTGAGTTTCTTTTAGGTATTTAAGTATTCTTTTAACAATATTTAAATATGATTCTTTTGGATTAGATTGAAAATGAGCACATAAATGAACACTAAACATGATATCTGGTCTACTAGCAGTTAAATACAATAAAGAACCTATCATGTCTCTATAAAGTTTTGTATCAACACTTTTACCTCGTTCATCCTTGTTAAGCTTACATGATGGACTCATGGGGGTACCAATAGCTTTGGAGCTCTCCATCCCAAATTTTTTAAGTAGCTCTCTTGTGTACTTACTTTGAATGATGGAGATCCCTTTTCTTGTTTGTTTGATTTGAAGTCTGATGAAAAATGTTAGTTCACCCATCATGCTCATCTCAAACTCCCCCTGCATGAGCTTAGCAAAATCTTGACATAAAGTTTCATTCATAGACCCAAATATAATATCATCAATATATATTTGTATAACTAAGATATCATCATGATCTCTTTTAATGAAAAGGGTTGTATCTACATTTCTGCTAGAAAAACCATTATTGAGCATGAATTTACTTAACCTTTCGTACCAAGCCCTAGGTACTTGTTTTAAACCATATAATGCTTTATTTAATTTGAAAACATTGTTGGGAAAGGCATGGTTTTCAAAATTGGAAGGTTGTTCTACATAAATTTCTTTAGCAATATATCCATTTAGAAAAGCACTTTTAACATCCATTTGAAATAACTTGAAGTTCATAAAGCAAGCATAAGCAAGTAAGAGTCTAATGGTTTTTAATCTAGCAATCGGTGCAAAGATTTCATCAAAATTAATTTTCTCTTCTTGATTATAACCCTTTGTAACCAATCTTGCTTTATTCCTAACTACATTTTCGTTTTCATCCAACTTATTTCTATATACTCATTTTGTGCCAATTATTGGATGATTTTTAGGTCTTGATACTAAAGTCCTTACATTATTCTTGCATTGCATTTATCCAATTATAATCTTTTTTGACTTCATCTATGATTTTAGGTTCAAAATGAGAAACAAATGTAAAATGATTGTATGCATCTCTAAGTGAAGAACGAGTTCTTACCCCCTGTATAGGATCACCAATAATGAGTTCTTTAGGGTGATTGTGAATATACCTCCATTCTTTTGGAAGATCATTTGTACTTTAAGATTGTTCTTGTTGTTTTCCATCCTCATCTTCTTGTTTGTCCTCATGATCCTCTTCATTTTGAATTGTTGAGACCTTTAGGATGAGCTCCTTTATTCCTTCTATAAGAGGATCTGCATCATCAATACCTTCACACTTTCTTGATGGAAGATCATTAGTCTCATCAAATACAACATGTATTAACTCCTCTACTACTAAAGTTCTTTTGTTGAATACTCTAAAGGCTTTACTAGAAGAGGAGTAACCAAGAAAAATAGCTTCATCAGATTTTGCATCAAATTTTTCTAATTTTTTTTACCATTGTTCAAAAATAAAACATCGACAACCAAAAATATGAAAATATCCAATGTTTGGTTTCCTTTCTTTTCAAAGCTCATAAGGTATTTTCTTTAAAATTGGTCTAATTAGGATATGATTTAAAATATAATATATCGGGTTAATTACTTTCGTCCAAAAGTATCTTGGGAGGTTGCTTTCACATAACATAGTACGGGCCATTTCTTCTAAAGTTCTATTTTTTCTTTCTACTATCCCATTTTGTTGAGGTATTTTAGGTGCTGAAAAATTATGATCTATATCTTTTTCTTCACAAAAATTTTTAAAGTCTTGATTTTCAAATTTAGTTCCATGATCACTTTGAATACTTTGAATTGAAAATTCTTTTTCATTTATAATTTTTCGATAAAACTTTGAGAAAACTTGAAAAGTTTCATCTTTATGTACCAAAAAGAAAACCCAAGTAAAACATGAATAGTCATTGTTAATTACAAAACCATAACATTTTCCACCTAAGCTTGTAATTCTTGTAGGATCGAACAAATCCATGTGCAATAATTTCAATGGCCTCAAAGTTGAAACTATATTTTTAGATTTGAATGAAACTCTAGTTTGTTTAATAAGTTTTGAAAGAGAATGCATGTATATATGTGCAAGCCTACGGTGCCAAAGCCAACTAGTCTCATTAATCTTGGCATTCATAGCTACTAGGCATTGCATATTTATCATGGAAAGATCATTCAAGTCTACCATATAAACATTACTATGCCTATGCCCAATAAATTTTATGCCATCATTATTGGGACTAGTTACAATGCATAATGAAGATTCAAAAATGACTTTATAATCTTTATCACATAATTGACTAATGCTTAAAAGATTATGTTTCAACCATCTACTAATAAGATATTTTCAATATATTTGGAGGGAGTGATACCAATGTTACTTATACTGATGATCTTTCATTTGCCATTGTCCCCAAAGATGACCATTCTTTCATTTTTAGCATCAAGTATGATGAATTGAAACTCATCACCAGTCATATGTCTTGTGCACCCACTAACAAGATACCATTTTCAATTTGCTCCTTGGGATGCAAGACATACCTACATATAAAATCAAGTCTTAACTTTAGGTACCTAAGTTTTCTTGGATCCTTTAAGGTTAGTCACAATGATTCCTCTTGGAACCCATATTTTCTTTACATTTAAATTATTAAAAAAATATGTATAAGATTTATGTCCTAGTTTATCACATTTAAAGTAAGTAGCATTTGAAAATTTATAGCTTTGTGAATTTATAAAAGTATTTTTTAAAAATTTTTATTTTCTTAGAGGGTTATATCCTAGGCTGGCTTTATCATAAACAATTTTTTGATTTTCAAGAATCATATGAAGTTTATTTGGACTCAAAGTAAATTTTTCTACTATTGATTTTAATTTATCAATTTTATTTTTCAAATTTAGATTCTCTTGAGTTAAAGCTAGTTTTTCACTTGAGATTCTTTCATTTTCTTTTAGCAAGGATTGATTCTTTAACTTGAGTTCTTTGTTTCTAGCCCTAACTTCTTTAAATTATTTACTAAATCATAGAAGGCTTCTTAAAGTTCTTCAAAAGTAAATTCATTTGAGATTTCAGCATTTACCTCATTTTCATGTGCCATAAGGCATAAGTTGGCTTATTCATGAACCTCTTCTTCTTCGAAGCTTGAATCATCACTATCACTCCATGTAGCCATCATAGTCTTTTTCTTGTACTTCTTAGAACCCTTTTTGAGTTGTGGACATTCGAACCTAAAGTGCTCTAGCTTCTTACACTCATAGCATATTAAGGGTTGCTCCTTATCCTTCTCCTTGCTATGCTCTTCTTTTGTAGGTGGCCTCTTTCTCATTCCTCATTTTCTTTTCTTCAAAAATCTTTTAAACTTTCTAGTGATGAGAGCTAATTCTTCATCTTGATCTTCATTTTCTATTTCATTGGATCCCTCATCTTGTTGAGTGGTGGATTTGAGGGTAATTATCTTCTTCTTCTTGGCATTTTTCTCTTGATGTTATTTCATGCTTAGCTCGTGTGTCATTAGTGATCCTAAAAGCTCCTCCAAGAGTAAAACATTTAGATCTTTGGCTTTTTGGATTGCTGTCACTTTGGTCTCCCAAGTTCTTGGTAAAGATCTAAGAATCTTTCTCACAAGGTTACTGTTAGAATAAGACTTACCAAGACTTTTTAGATCATTAATAATATTCATAAAATAAGTAAATATTTTAGTTATTGATTTATCATGCTCCATTTTAAAGAGTTCATATTTATGTACAAGCATGTTAATTTTGGATTTCTTAACTTGATTAATGTCTTCATGTGTTACTTCTAACCTATCATATATTTTTTTAGCTGATATACATGTTGAATTATGGTTGAATTCATTAGCATCCAAAGCACAGTACAAAACTTTCATGGCTTTAGCATTAAGCTGAGCCATTTTCTTATCAACCTCATCCCATTCTCTTTCAGATTTGGTTGATTCCACACCATCAATTATCTTAGTGGATGTGTGAGATCCATTAACTATGATACTCCACATATCATCGTCAAATGCTTGAATAAAAATTTTCTTCCGAGCTTTTCAATAAGTGTAGTTTGATCCATTGAAAAGTGAAGATTGGTTTGTGGACTGCTTCTCGATTAGTGAAACACTAACTTGAGTTGCCATAGATGTTTAGCTCTTTGATGGTTAAATCAAAGAAGGGCTAGAGCACCAGGTTCTGATGCCACTTCCTAGCTATACAATCCAAGAGAGGGGTGAATTGGATTTTTAAAATTTTAAAACTAATTTAGAGTTACCAAGATTATGTGATGACATGCAAGTTGTATGTGTTAGATATATGTGCCCTAGAAGCCAGAATTAGCTGACACTTGTTATACACTTCTAAAGGTAAAATTATAATTTTGACTATAAATAATAAAATGGGTTATTTTTTATCATAATATGTATTTAGTGTCTATGATACATCCTTTGAGTTAATGGTAATGATAATTCATATTTTCAAGAGTTGAAAATTTAAGACATGAATAATCATTATTAACTCATAAAATGCTCCTGACCATAGGATCATCACGAGGATGGTGATTGATCCGGAAGGTTGGTGTACAATCGCTTCTCTTTAGTAGATGAGTCTTGAGTCTATGGTGTGGAGACACCGGAGCGAGAGTACAGGATACTCGTTAGAGAACGAGGGCACTGAGCGTGACCACCTCGAGTAGTCATTAGGAAGTCTACCTTCTCGTCAATGACTGACTCGATGCTGCAGTAGTGTGTCTGGTTCTTTGACCTGAGGTGCATCGGCAGTTCACCTTGAGGGTGTTATAGTTTGACTACACCATTAACTCGGTCTCCTAGCCATTTGGAACCCTGAGGTGTATGTTGGCTATAGCATGTTCATTGTAGGAACTGGATTGCATCAAGATGGAATCTATCTACCTCGGTGGTAGAGGAGCAGCCCTATGATGATCATGAGAATCAAGTCCAGAAGCCCATGGCCATGGCAGAGTGAAATAATAGAAAAGAGTTTCTATTTAGATTTTCACATTGGACTTGAATCGAATGATTACATCATATGACAGAGACTAGGGTTTGACGAGTTTCACCTTAACCCTAATCTGATCGGGGCTCAAGATAGAAGAACTTAATCACACAGGTAGCTGCACCAAGAGGTTCGCATTCAGCTCTGATGGGTTGCCACCATATACTGCTAGGTGTCACTGGTGGATTTTGGGAGCAATTAGAATGATTTAGATGATCGATCATTCTAGCTGTTCGAATCAGAAGAGTTCTGATCCATCGAAAGGAGTTTCGATGATGTCGATGATAGAGATCATGACATATCCCATTACCATACAGAACTGAACCTAACTGGGTCACACAAATAAGGGTTTGAATCTGGTGATCATCAATTGAACTGATCCAGTTCAATTGATCTGAATGAGATTCAATTAGGTTCAAGAAAATCGTGCTAGCACTCGATTGAACCTAACGTTCTTCTTTTACTATCATAAAAAGTTGTCCTGACTGAGCCAAAGGAGTTTGTGCTCAATCAGAGGCCTTCACTTGGTCTGACTGGAGCCTGTCCAAGGTCAGAAAAAGGATTGTCTTAATTTTGAGATAATTTGAGACAACACCTACCATTTCTCATCACTTTGCTCAAAAGTCTTGTCCTTTGACTTTGGTCAAATGTTGACCTTTGACACTTTGACTTTCTGCCCATATGTCATGCACCTATTGGAGAGCTTGGTGGGGACCTTGTCCCCTACTAGAAAGGACTGGCAAATAAAGGAAAATAAAGGGTGCACACCTTAGGGAGGCATGCACCCCAAGTGGAGGCGCCCTGGAGTCCCATTGGACAGATGGGACTCCATTGCTTTTTGGATTCCAAAGTAGATGGTCCAAAGAGACCTTGTTTGACCAGTCTTAGGCACCATCTAAGGATGAATCCAAGGGGACTCTATTGGATCAAATATTCATCCAATCAATCAGATTTAGATCTGATTTCACAAAGGGTTGTGATTGGTTGGGAAGAAGAGGAGTTGGATCACAGCAGGGTCTATAAATAAGACCCTATCCCAACCTAAGGATTCAGATTCTAGAATTCCCATGCCCCAAGGCTGCCTCTCCCCTCCTTCTCCATGCCCATCTTTCTCCTCTCTCTCCTCTCCACGCCCAAAAGTTTTGGGCTTTAGTTGGTGCGATTCCAGATCAAGAGAAAGGCGACGAGAAAAAGCTAGAAGGCTGCGCTGCTGCAAAGAGACGACGACTGCTGATCTTCGAAAGGAGTTTTGAAGATCCTCCAAATCAGATTCAGATCTAATTTTTGGAGAATGTGATAGAGAAGAAGAGGATCTCTAGATCCAACCCTGAGTGGATACCGGTAGAGGCCAGGCACTTGCGTGGCTAGATCCAGAACCTTCCGCTGCTTACAGGATCATCACAGGGTAATAGGATTACCCTACATCAAGGTAAATTAAATTTGATTTAATTTATCTTTATTTTATTTTATTTATTATTAAATAATAAGAATTCAGATCTAAAATATCAAGATCTGATTAGATCAAGAGAAAAATTTTTGAAAAAATATATCTCTTGATCTGATCAGATCTGAACGAACCTGGACCGAGAAAATCAGGATTTTCCTTCAACTGGTATCAGAGCCAAGGTTCTAAAATTATTTAGATCTAATTTTAAATTTATTTTAATTAAAAATAAAGTGATTTTAGATGTCACATGAGATGTGATCAGATCTGAAATTAGAAAAAATTAAAATTAAATGATTTGGATCTAAGATTAGAAAGATATGCATGACTAGTTCTAAGAATAGAATAGTTCTATAGAATAGTCTTGCATGTTTTTAATTTAATTTGATTAAATCATATTTTAGATCTATTTATTTACTATTTTTTGATATTATAAAATTATTATAATAACATCTAAAAAATAGCAAATAAAAATTATTTAATTTTAAATATCATATGAGATATGATTGATGCATGTCTAGACTAGTTGTAGAATAGTTCTACATAATTGTCTAGATTAGAATTTATTTTGATTAGATCAATTTAAATCTAATTTTTTAGATTATTATGAGATAATTTAGATCTAAAAATATGCATGATTGATACATGAGATGTATGCAAAATATGCCATGATTAGATCTAATTTTTATATATGAGATATATGATATAGATCTAAAACTAGTTTTGTAGTATTTACATGTTCCTGATTAAGGCGTTCCTCTTGGCCGTCCGGTCATAAGAATGAAGAAGGGTTTAAAGGCCCTCTCTTCCCATTCGATGGGGTGTTCTTATGATGTGTAGGGGTGCTGCGTGTTCGTCCTTAATCAGAAACCCAAAACTTACTTTCTGCAAAACCCTAGATCCTGAAACCCTAGGATTTATTGTGCATATTTTGTTTATGAACCCTACTTAATTAAGAATTAAGATTATGGAAATATTAATTAGGTCTAAAATTGAGAATTTTAGATCTAAGACATATTCATAATACTGGGTTCGGGCTTGGGTAGCTCAATTAGGTCTAAGCGGTTGATCAAACCGAATCAAGAGTTGGTTAGATGGGATCAACAATGCTTAAATTGACCAGCCTAATAGGATTAAGTCTGGGTCAAGATCGAGTCACGATCAAGCAAGACCTAATTAGGCTCAGAGGTTAGAGTCTGGATTGTAGGCTAACCCAATTGGTTCTGACTCAACAATTTGGTGTCTAAGGTAAGTTTGGCACATACGACCGACTGGTTTTTAATTGGAAGCTACTCGACCTGAATGCATTCTTGTACGAGTTAATGGCATATTCCTTCCACCGGTCTCACTTACCTGGCCATATCTGTTGACACAGTTCTGATCTGAGGTGGTCAATAATCCGAGCTAACCCATGCCACTAGGTTAGTCATAATTGTTATGACTATGCCAAGTCTAGTTTAATGAGACCTGAATCAATTCTCCCTAAGAAAAGATTAAGTCTGAGGTCTTCCACCATTGTAGATGTGCGGGCCCTTCCCGGGGTTGATTGTTCTCGGCTGGATACAGTGGCTCAGTTGCACCGAGAAAGATGCAACCATGTCTATTAGGCATTGGATGCTATGGGCTGGAGGATGAGTTGGGCTCAATATTTGGATACGGTGAGAGACTCAATTAGGAATCCAGTCTATGCAAATGGTGGGTCTGACTTAACTAAGGAGTGGATCAATATTTCGGATACGGTGAGATTCATGAATTAGAGACCAAGTTTGGGTGCACCATGATTAGAGAATCATTGAACAAGAGTTGTTCACTCATTGGCTAACCCATCACCAATAACTGTTAGGTGAGGTGATGAGTCAGTTGGTGAGACCGCACCACCCACTAGAAATCATTAATCGTGGAGATTTTTGCATCTCTACAGAGGGAGTGTAGGGATCCGAGAAAATAGTGGGAGCTAATTTGTTTAAAAATAAAATTTCCTAAATAAATTGGTCAAGTCAATAATTACAGTATCTAACTAGAATCTTTGACTCTCTACAGAAAAATGTCTGCGTCCAACCCATTAGCACGTATCCTGGACACACATAGACTGACCGGACCCAATTATAAAGATTGGCTCAGGAACTACAAAATTATTTTGGGTTTCGAGAAGTTAACCATGTATTGGACCAGGACCCTCCCACCTTACCAGCCCGTCCATCCACTGAACAGAGAGCGTCTCTTGAAAAATGGATTAGACGAAGATAATAAGGCCAGATATTACATGTTGGGCTCGATGTCTGATGAGCTCCAGCGCCAACATGAAGATATCGGGACTGCTCGCCAAATGTTGGCTCACCTACAGGAGATGTTTGGTGAACAGAGTCGCGCAGCCAAATATCAAGTCACGAAATGACTTTTTAAGGCTAAGATGCGTGATGGGCAGTCAGTCCAAGATCACTGTCTGACAATGATCAAGGACATGGAAGAGCTTGAGAAGCTCGGTGTGAAGTTGGACTTGGATCTGCAGAATGATATTATTCTGCAATCCTTGACTGATGCATATGGGCAATTCATCATGAATTACCACATGCATAAACTTCAAAATTCCTTGGCCGAGTTAATGAATATGCTGGTTACCGCTGAGCTTTCTATGAAAGGTTCTAAAGGCTCAGTTCTTGCTATGGAACGGACTTCTTCCAAAAGAAAGTCTTATGGAAAGAAAAAGAAGTCTGTGAAAAAGCAGAAGGTGGAAGGATCAAAGAAGAAGAAGGCAGAGCCGAAAAAGAAGGCCGATGTCAAAGGAAAGTGTTTCCATTGCAACAGCGACGGCCATTGGAAAGCGGAACTGCCCTACTTACCTGGCCACCCTGAAGAACAAGAAGGAAGGTCCTTCTGGAGGTATGCTCGTTATTGAGTCTAACCTTACGGATTTCTTCTGCATCCAGTTGGGTGCTTGACTCTGGTTCTAGTGCTCATCTGTGCACTTTCATGCAGGGTCTTGAGGATAGCAGGAGGCTGAGGGATGGAGACATGATCCTACGCATCGGTAATGGAGCAAGAGTTGCTGCAGTAGCCGTGGGAACATACCCTCTTCGATTACCATCTGGTTTAGACTTAGTTTTGAAAGACTGTTATTATGTGCCTGCAGCTAGCAGGAATTTGATTTCTGTTTCATGCTTAGCACAAGAAGGCTATGTGATTACCTTCTTTAAGGACCATTGTAACATTCTTTATGAAAGAAATAAAATTGCAAATGGTTTTCTTATTAATGGTCTTTATCAGCTACATATTGATGTACCTATTTTTAACTATCGAGCAAAACGTGAATGCCAAACAAAATGACCTAGGGATAGTCCAAATGATAGATATCTATGGCACCTGAGATTAGGTCATATAGCAGAAGATAGGATCAACAAATTGGAGAAAAATGGGCTATTGAGTCCATTGACTTTCGAGTCATATCCAACTTGTGAATCTTGTCTTCAAGGCAAAATGACTAAACTCCTTCTTTTGTAGGACATGGGGAAAGGGCCACAGATCTCCTTGCCCTAGTACATACTGATGTGTGCGGCCCATTTGATGTGCCGGCTAGAGGCAATTTTGTCTACTTCATTACCTTTACCGATGATCTGTCTAGGTATGGGTATGTGTATCTTATGAGACACAAGTCTGAAGCTTTTGAAAAGTTCAAAGAATTCAGACATGAAGTAGAAAAACAAACTGAAAAACCCATTAAGGTTCTTCGATCAGATCGAGGAGGTGAATACCTTAGCCGAAAATTCCTAGACTATCTAAAGAAAAATGGCATAGTCTCTCAATGGACTCCACCAGGAACACCTCAACTCAACGGGGTTTCAGAATGGAGAAATCGGACTCTATTGGATATGGTTCCGATCCATGATGAGCTTCACAGACCTTCCTGATTTTCTTTGGGGACACTCATTGTTAACTTCAATTTATCTACTGAATAGGGTTTCCTCTAAAACCGTTCCTACCACACCGTATGAGATATGGCATGGTAAGAAACCAAGTCTGAGTCATCTCAGAATTTGGGGTTGTCCGGCTCATGTCAAAAGACAACAAGCGGACAAGTTAGAGTTTAGGTCCTTTAGAGCTCGATTCATAGGATATCCTAAAGAGTCATTAGGATACTATTTCTACATTCCAGAAGACCACAATGTGATTGTGAGTCGACATGCCATCTTTCTTGAAAAATAGTTTATTCAAGATAGCGGCATTGGAAAGCAGATTCAAGCTTGATGAGAAAGTCTCACAAGTACAACGAGCTAAGGACCAATTGGAACCAAATCAGGTTGAGCCAATAAGAACACTACCTCCTCCACCTCGTAGATCGGAAAGAGTTTTCCGTCCCCCTGAAAGATACTTAGGTATTATTTCAGAGGAAGTAGAGAAAATGTTCCTCGTAGGTAATGGTGCTCATGGTGATGATCCCAAAACCTACAACGAGGCGATATCAGATATCGACTCCGAGAAATGGCTAGAGGCAATGCAGTCAGAAATTGACTCGATGCACTCAAACCAAGTCTGGACCTTGGTAGATCCACCAGAAGGTATAGTACCTATTGGGTGTAAATGGATCTTCAAGAGAAAGATTGGTGCAGATGGGAAATGTGGAGACATTCAAGGCTAGACTAGTGGCAAAAGGTTATAGTCAACGCGAAGGCATTGACTATCAGGATACCTTTTCCCAGTGGCTATGCTAAAATCCATCCGCACATTGCTTGCCTGTTGCAGCCTATTTCGATTATGAAATATGGCAAATGGACGTGAAAATGGCATTCTTAAATGGATATCTTGAGGAAGATATCTATATGGAACAGCCGCTAGGTTTCACATCCAGTGATACTGATCACAAGGTTTGCAAGCTGCAAAGGTCCATATATGGACTTAAGCAAGCATCTCGGAGCTGGAACACTCGTTTCAATGATGTGATCAAAATAGTTTGGTTTCATCAAAAATGAAGAGGAACCATGTGTTTTCAAAAAGGTCAGTGGGAGCGCTGTTGTCTTCCTCGTATTGTACGTGGATGACATCCTCCTTATTGGGAATGATATTCCCATGTTGACAACAGTCAAAATATGGTTGTCCAAGGAATTCTCCATGAAAGACCTAGGTGAAGCATCCTTTATTCTAGGAATTAAGGTCTATAGGGATAGACCGAATAGGATGCTAGGACTTTCACAGAAGATGTACATAGAGGAAGTACTAAAGAGGTTTAGTATGGAAAACTCTAAGAGGGGATTAATACCCTTCAGACATGGTATTCATCTTTCCAAGAAGATGTGCCCCTAGCACACCTGAGGAAATAGAACGCATGAGCAAGATCCCTTATGCTTCTGCAATAGGGAGCCTCATGTATGCCATGCTATGTACACGACCTGATATAGCCCATGCTGTGAGTGTCACAAGCAGATATCAGTCAAATCCAGGTGAAGAACACTGGACTTCTGTGAAATGTATCCTTAAGTACTTGAGAAGAACTAAGGATATGATGTTGGTCTTTGGTAATGGAGAACTCCAAGTCCAGGGATACACAGACTCGGATTTCATGTCCGATATAGATGATCGAAAGTCGACATCTGGGAAGTCTGTTTGTGTGCAATGGTGGTGCTGTCAGCTGGAAGAGTTCCAAGCAAACAGTGATAGCAGATTCCACCATGGAAGCAGAATATATCGCTGCATCAGAGGCTGCGAAGGAAGCATTCTGGTACAAGAAGTTTGCCATAGAAATTGGAGTAATGCCATCAGATGCCATTCCTCTATACTGCGACAACAATGGCGCCATAGCCCTTGCTAAGGAGCCAAGGTCTCACCAGAAATCCAAGCACATTGAGCGGCGATACCACCTCATCCGCGATTACCTCGAGAAGGGTTACGTCGAGGTCAAGAGAGTCAACTCCACAGATAATGTGGCAGACCCACTTACAAAGCCGTTGGGCCAGCAGAAGATCGAAGCCCACCTTGAGAAGATGGGACTTAGACTTGTAGCCAATTGACTTTAGGACAAGTGGGAGATTGTTAGATATATGTGCCCTAGAAGCCAGAATTGGCTGACACTTGTAATACACTTCTAGGGGCAAAATTATAATTTTGACTATAAATCAATAAAATGGGATTATTTTCTATCACATATGTGTATTTAGTGTCTGTGATACATCCTTTGAGTTAATGGTAATGATAATTCATATTTTCAAGAGTTGAAAATTTAAGACATGAATAATCATTATTAACTCATAAAATGCTCCCGACCATAGGATCATCACGAGGATGGTGATTGATCCGGAAAGGTTGGTGTACAATCGCTTCTCTTTAGTAGATGAGTCTTGAGTCTACGGTGTGGAGACACCGGAGCGAGAGTACAGGTACTCGTTAGAGAACGAGGGCACTGAGCGTGACCACCTCGAGTAGTCATTAGGAAGTCTACCTTCTCGTCAATGACTGACTCGATGCTGCAGTAGTGTGTCTGGTTCTTTGACCTGAGGTGCATCGGCAGTTCACCTTGAGGGTGTTATAGTTTGACTACACCATTACTCGGTCTCCTAGCCATATGGAACCCTGAGGTGTATGTTGGCTATAGCATGTTCATTGTAGGAACTGGATTGCATCAAGATGGAATCTATCTACCTCGGTGGTAGAGGAGCAGCCCTATGATGATCATGAGAATCAAGTCCAGAAGCCCATGGCCATGGCAGAGTGAAATAATAGAAAGAGTTTCTATTTAGATTTTCACATTGGACTTGAATCGAATGATTACATCATATGACAGAAGACTAGGGTTTGACGAGTTCACCTTAACCCTAATCTGATCGGGGCTCAAGATAGAAGAACTTAATCACACAGGTAGCTGCACCAAGAGGTTCGCATTCAGCTCTGATGGGTTGCCACCATATACTGCTAGGTGTCACTGGTGGATTTTGGGAGCAATTAGAATGATTTAGATGATCGATCATTCTAGCTGTTCTCGAATCAGAAGAGTTCTGATCCATCGAAAGGAGTTTCGATGATGTCGATGATAGAGATCATGACATATCCCATTACCATACAGAACTGAACCTAACTGGGTCACACAAACAAGGGTTTGAATCTGGTGATCATCAATTGAACTGATCCAGTTCAATTGATCTGAATGAGATTCAATTAGGTTCAAGAAAATCGTGCTAGCACTCGATTGAACCTAACGTTCTTCTTTTACTATCATAAATAAGTTGTCCTGACTGAGCCAAAGGAGTTTGTGCTCAATCAGGGCCTTCACTATGGTCTGACTGGAGGCTTGTCCAAGTCAGAAAAGGTTGTCTTAATTTATAAGATAATTTGAGACAACACCTGCCATTTTTCATCACCTGCTAAATTCTTTCCTTTGACTTTGGTCAAACGTTGACCTTTGATACTTTGACTTTCTGACCACATGTCATGCACCTATTGGAGAGCTGGTGGGGCCTTGTCCCCCTGCCAGAACCTGGCAAGGAGAAGATGGCGCACGCCAGGGTTGCTTCAAGTTGGAGGCCCAAGGAGTCCTTGGCGCCAAGGACTCCATCTCCTTTTTGGATTCCAGTCTTAGGCATTCCATCTAAGGATGAATTTGACTGGTCTTAGGCTCTCATCTAAGGAGGAATCCAGGATGATCTCTATTCCACCAATCAGATTTAGATCTGATTTCACAAAAGGTTGTGATTGGTTGGGATGAAGAGGAGTTGGATGGCGCAATAGGGTCTATAAATAAGACCCTGTCTGTGCCCTAGGATTCAGATCTCTGAAGCCTAATTCCCATGCCCCAAGGCTGCCTCTCTCCCTCCTCCATGCCATCTTTAGGTCCTCTCTCTCCTCTCCACGCCCAAGGAAGTTTTGGGCTTCAGTTGGTGCGATCCAGATCAAGAGAAAGGCGATGAGAAAGGAAGAAGGCTGCACTGCTGCAAAGATGACGACTGCTGATCTTCAAAAGAAGTTTTGAAGATCCTCCAGATCAGATCCAGATCTAATTTTTGGAGATGTGATAGAGAAGAAGAAGATCTCCAGATCCTATTCGAGTGGATACCGGATAGAGGCCAGGCGCTTGCGTGGCTAGATCCAGAACCTTCCAGCTGAAATCAGGATCATCAACAGGATAATCTAGGATTACCCATATCAAGGTAAAATTAAATTTGATTTAATTTATTCTTTATTTTTTATTTTATTTATTAAAATTAGATCAATAATATCATATCTAATTTAGATTCAAGAGAGAAATTTTTGAAATATCTTTCTTGATTCAATCAGATCTGAACGAATCTGATCTGAAAAATAGAATTTTTTCCTTCAGTACGTAGTGAGTGATTTAAGTGAAGTAAAAGGATTAATAGTAAGAGAGCAAGTATTTGATAAAATAAAGAGAGAGAGAGAGAGAGAGCAAGTACACCATAAACAAGAAAGATTTATAGTGGTTCAGTGCTAACCTTGCACCTACATCCACTCTTCAAGCTCCTACTTGAGAATTTAAATCTACTAATCATATTCAAACTAAATACACCATTGGAAACCTCTAACCCTAGCTATCCTAATCTAGAACACTTATTTTTGGGTACAAGCTAATCCTACACAATCCGATTCAAGGTTCGGAGAGAGCTTCCCAAGTTTTGGAATCCTTCCAAAACTTAAAATAATATGAAAACAGAGTATAGAAGTTAATGACAATGAAATATAAGTTTAGCTCCCTTAATGAGCAAATAAAAATTTTAAGAATACTCTATACAACAAAGGAGGAAGCTTTTCTAATTTTTCTCAAGATTGTTGAAGACTTGAATGAGCTCTTGAGGGGTTGGTGAGCTTGAAATGAAAGCTTCTTTGCTTGAAGAGGGTTTTTTGCTTAGGGATGAAATGAATGCTTGAAAAACTTGATTTCTTTCCTTCTTTTTAAGCCTTTATATCTTCAATAAGTGTTAGAGAGAAATCTGGGCAGGATTAGAGCCATTGGAGGGCTTTAAATGTGCATTAAATATGGCCAAAATGGATTGAAAAATAGCCATTATGGAGTTTTTCCATCGTAGGGGTTCGACCTCTGGCACAGGAGTCGACCTCGAGGTCGACCTCTGAGATAGAATCCAGAAAAGCCCATGTTCTGTATTTTTAGCCTTCGAAATAGCAGAGGTCAACCTTGGGATCGACCCTTGGCACAGGGACAGTGTGGCAATCAGCCCATTTCAGTAAGAAAAGACCTAAGGTTGATCCTTTTCTTCAAAATTGATTTTCTTCTAATTTGAGCATCCAAAAATCATGGGACTGCTTCCAAAAGATCAGAAATCCTCTATACTTGCTATTGAGGCTTTTGAATCAAAACTTCATAAAATTATGATTTTGCTTCTGAAATACAATAAATCTTTTTTCAAGCCAAAATCATTAGTAAATCTCTCAAATATTTTGTAATCATCAAAATCAATTCTTGGAGCAATAGTGCAAAATTTGCAAATTGAATTAATTTGTGACACTATCATAAGTCATATAATTAGTGAAATATTTCAAAATTTGTATGACTTAAGAACCTTAGGATAAGTCATTTCTCATAAAAGATCTTCATATGCTTGAAGTTATTGTTTTGTATGACTGCATCTTAGTTTGATCTTTAGGGCCTTGAAAATCCTTTAGTTGAACTTCACTCTTAAATCCCTCTATCCAGTTTCTTTTTGATTTGATCTTGTGCAATTTGATTAATATTTGATCCCCAAATTGATTTATAAATTCTAATTCAAATATCATTCTTGATCATTGATTTGATTTGCTATTAATTCCAATTTAGTTTGACTATAATCTCTTGGAATCAAAACTTCTTGAACTATTTTCTGCATAAGAAGTTAACTCTTAGACTAGAAGAGTCGACTCATGGTTTCTTAAAGAAAAACTATTCAACAAGGAGTCAACCCCTATGTCTGAGATGAGTTTCTTAATTGAAAATATTTCAAGACTCTGTCATTCTATTTCCATATTTCTCGAGCCATAAACACTTTTAAACCCCTCTTCCATCAAAATTAAACCTTCGCTCTTAATTTCCATCCTATTCATATGGTTCTTGCTCTTCAGTGGCACCTCGGAAGTAATTGGTACAAAGGAAGGAAAAGTCCCATGTAGAAATTTAAAAATTTAGGGCTTTTTGAAATCATTCTCCTATGCAAGAAAGAAGGACCAAGCTTCAAAATAATTCTTGAATTTCTAGAGCAATAAAAAATTTTAATTATATAAAAAAATTAAAAGATTGGCTAAGAAATTTTGTGTTCTACCCGAACTCAGTTCAAGAATTTTTTGGAAACATAAAATTTAGGATTAAAAATTTAGACTTAGAAGTTTGAAGTGTTCGTATTATATTGGATGATATAAAATTTACTTGGATACTAAGGAAATTTACTAATGGGCTAAAAATTCATCTGATCCTTAGATTTGCCCATCTTTTAGATCAGTAAGAGAATTTTATAGTTGCATAAAAATGAAAGTTGAAAGTCTAATTTTCAAATTAAAAGGCATGCAGATTGAGATAAATATTGATAATATTGGATACATACTAAGAGCACCTCGGATTGTCTCAAGTAATGACATATTTGAAATTTATATTGGTTTGAGGTAATTTTGAGGGTATTGAGGATATTAATGCCAGTCATCTGAGTGTATAAATGCAACTACTGTGACCAATAAGATCTTCTTCATATTAATCGTGTACCACATTCTCTAGAAGATTTTGCTTTTTGTACCAGCACTCATGCTACAACAGATGTCAGGATTGTGGATCCAGTAATTTAGACAAAAATAGCTCCACCTCCATAGACCGATCAACCAGAGAGCTTGGATCAATTATTTGGTATACTGAATGAGAATGAATTTATCGATAAGATTTTCACCAGAATCATTCCTTCTATTTATGCAAAAATTCAAAGCTTTACTTCATAGACATAGTAGGTAAGATAAGATCTGATGGAGGTACAATCATTGGTCAGAAAGAAGTCAATGTGATTGATTCGAGCTATCACTTCAATGAGGGAGTATATGCATGATTGAGGTCAGTTATTTAAAGATACTAGACCATCCTCTCTATCTAGTCAACCTGGACTTTCTTCTTAAAGCTATACCAACCCACTCTCACAACTTAGGATGCTAGAATTTATTTCTTAGAACTTTAGTGACCCTAGCAATCCATTTTTGGAATTTTTAGGATATAGCTCTCATATATCTTATTTATTTTTCATGTTTAGAACAATGAAAATTTAGATTACTTTTGTAATCATGTTTTAGCAAATCAATGAAAATATAACTTTTTATTAAGCTTAATGTGTTTGATGTGTCTACTTATTTAATGATTATCCTTGTTTGCTTAATTGAATATTTGCCTTGTTTATAAAACTAAGGGGGAGAAATATATATAAGCTAATATTAAATTTAAATGAATACTTGATCACATTGAATAAAAATGCATAATTTGAAAGAAAAAAGAGGAGAAGCATAAAAATACTAATTTTCTATCATTTGCTATGAAAAATGGGAGAAGAAAATATTATTGAAATACTAAAATTAACTTACTTGTATTATAAAATTATCAATGATTATCTATCCTTTACTTAATTAACTTACTCTATTGACTCATTTTTGAAAATCATCAGTAACCTTTAAAAGATAATTTATTTATGAACTTTGCATAAGTGGATTTTGTGGCAATTAATTTGTATGAAGTTCTATTCTATATCGATCAACTTATATTAAAATTTACTTATTCATGGAAATTAATTCAAAATCAATTCATTTCCATGAGCAGATCTTATGGTAAATAAATTTTGCAAAATGGTTTTCTTACTTGGTATCCTTGCTTTTGTCTTGCAAATTACAATTTTAATCTTTTGGGGTAAATAGAATTGATATTTTAGTTTTGAAATTTGACTCACATTACTATATTCTTAAAGTAATTTAAGACAATGTTAGAAATTTTATTTCTCTTTGGACTTAAATGAGTGATATTTTTTAGCGAAGGATGATTTAAATTTCACATATTGACTTATCTCGATATTGAATTCCTAAATACTCTAAGCTCAAAAATACTTTGATTTGAATTTGAGAACAATAAAATGAGTTTTGTAAAGTAGACACTTAAATTTGAAAAGAAGAGATGAGTTCTTAAAATGCTTATGTCTAAGTGTATTTGAGAAAATGCTTTGCATTCATGCATTTAAGAATAATGGAAAGTATGCCACAAATCTAAACTTGATGCTCTTCGATACACAAAGATAGCAAAATATTTGATACATCCCACTATAATTTCTAAATTTGATACAATTTGATTGATTTTAATGATATTTTTCTATGAATTGGTCCATACAAAAAGGATGAAAAGATCTTATGTGATCTGAATTCAAGAGCTATTTTTAAGTTTAAAAGTACTCTTTAATATGTCTTTGTAAATTATGAATTTAATTGATACTCTACTTAATGATTTCTAAAAGTCCTTTCGTTGAGCTTTTAGATTCTTAACTAAATTTGAGAAGTGTTTCTTTTTAAATCTATAGTGTTAAGAAAAAGAAAATGCACTATTGAAATTATATTTTATGAAACCAATCAAGTTAATTTTGAATTCAAAATGAGGAAGAGATATTTTTTAAACTTAATCTTATTCCGATTGAAAATTCTAATTGAGTTATGTTGAAACATAACAAGAGAAATTGCTCTTCTTAGATCTTTAAGTGACACCTTCATTGGTTAGGAGCTACGATCTTTCAAGAAAAATCATTTTACATATTTGAATACTCTTGTTGTTTGACTCATTTTTAAAAAAAAATATTATCGAACTTAAAAAGAAGTTACTAATGTTGCTTGATTTTTCCATCTTTGTTTTGAGGATTTATATGATTGTTGATTTGCCCATTCATATCTTTCTTGGTTTGATTATACTATTTTATAATTAATTGGTATCTAAAAAATACATTGCTTCAACTTGTTTATTTTTGAAAAATGAATTTGAAAACTTCAAGTGGTATCTTAATTTGATATCAAGAAAATCTTTCAAAGAAGATACTATTTGGTTTGTTTTTCAAAACAATTGATATAAAACTATCTTCTTCTTAGGTATACTTTACTCGTTACCATATCTTGCTTCAATATAGTTTTGATATGACATCTTTCGAGACAAATCCAAAAAAAAAAGAAGACATGCTTTAAGAATATAAATGATTGATACTTTTCAAAGAAAGAAAGTAATAAAGTTTTTCTTATGCTCATCCCTAATCGTTGAAAAACTTCAATACTCTAAAATTTTTGAAACTCAAGCTCTTCCATAATTGAACTTGAGAATCTATTTAATGTATCCACCATTATTTAAAAGGAAGAGATGTGCTTATGAATCTACATTGATCAAAAGAAGAAAGATAATTCTTTTTGGATAGTTGCTATTTGGATTGAATTTCAAAATATTTGGTACCAAGAAGAATTAAATTAATTATTTTTTTATTTTAAATGGAATGTTTTTTAAAAGATATAGATTCAAACTTCTTTTAATTTTTATCAAGAATAACCTTTCAAGAATATTATTATAATTGATATCATAATTCTCATAATTGGTATTAAGTAGTTTATTCTTGTCTTAAATTTTATTATTTTATCTTTTAGCAAAAGGAGAAGATTGTGTTTGTTTTAAATTTGATTTTGTATGGCTGATATGATATTATTTGAGACAAACTCAAAGAATTTCATATCTTTTTTGAACTTAATTGAGTAGTACTTAAAAAAGAAAGATCTCAATTTAAAATAAAAAAAACTCTCTATAATTTACTTTACATAATCTATTGATATCAATTCAAAATAATCTATCGAAATAATTTGATCTAAATTTAATCGATTCATCTTCTTTGATCAAAAATTTTAACAACTGGTATCAAATAGACCATCATTGCTTTATATTCTATTACTTTATCTTTGGCAAAAGAAAAGAATGCATTGCGTCAAATCTATTTTGCATGAATATATGATTAACATTATTTCTTGAGATAAATTATAAGATTGATATATTTATGCTTCAAATTGATTGATACCTCTTAAGATAAAAAAGAAATAATTTTCATAGATTTTCTTTGTATCAAGAAAAATATCTAAGATATTTATTGTTTAAGCTATTTTTTTAATAATAGGTATCAAAATTGGTATAGAGATATTTATTTTTATAATTGATATCAAATAATCTTCTTCTCAAACATATGTAATATTGGTAACATATTTTGCTCTGATTTTGTTCAAATACTACATGTTAGGACCATAGATTTACTCTGATACATTTATAATATCATTTTTAAATTTTGGGAGCATTGTGAGAAAGTGATGAATCTAAAATACATAATAAGAAAGTGATGAATATTAAAATATATCTTATGCTCGATCTTAGTACTTAAATATTTTTATTTTGAAAAGCTATATTGATCTTCGATTCTTAAATTTCAAAGAATTTTATCTTTAAATTTGAAAATTTAAATTAATGTATCAACTTTATTCAAAAAGGGGGAGCTACATTTCATTTTAACATATATGATTAAAAGAAAGAAGAAATTCAATCTGAATTTGCTATCAAATTTCAAGAAGGGAGTAGTTATCCAAAAGAGAAGATAATATCACAAGCTAAAAAATCTAAATTTAAATATGAAATGTGTGTATATTTTAATTTGAATTGATTTTGATGATTCATTTTAAATCTTTTTCTTGGACTTTTTGATGCTATCAAAAAGGGGGAGAAATATTATGTTGAGTATATGCTTGTTGAGTTTATATTTGAATTAATTACATACTCACATGCTTCATGTTTATATTGAGTATATGCGAGAAAAATATGTTTAAGATGTAAGATGCTTATTTGCTTGCTTGAAATATTTATATAAAATGAGTATGTTTGGATATGTACCATCCTGAACATTGGTATTGAATTTTGGTATCAAAATTTATAATAAAAATTTTATGATAAATCTTATTGAAGTATTCATGAAGTATGTTCTTGAAATCTTATTGAAGCATTCATGAAGTATGTTATTGAAAGAAATTACTTATTCACATCGTGATTCATATTCATATTATACTTTGTTATGCATATACTTAAAGTTTTGTCATCATAAAAAAGGAAGAGATCGTTGACTCTATGATTGATTTTGATGATTATAAAATGTTGAGTGATTATGGTACTAATCATATATTCATTAATGAATGTAGGATTTTCTAGGTATTTAAAATGAAAAAAAATATTTATAGAAGAATTCTTTCAAAAGAATGATGATTAATGGTCAAATAGAGCTTAAACAATATATTTTTGGAAGCCTTAATGGTGGGAAAGATCATAAAAACCAAGGTAGAAGAAGTCCTCAAAAGTTGAACACAAAAAGCCCCTCAAACAAAAAAATATGCATAATTTTTTAGTAGGCTGTTGTCATTCAAGTCGACTCGAGGTGGATTTTGAGTTGACTTAAGCTGAAACAATGAAGAAAAACATTTTGGCATGCATAAATTTCAGCTGGCATGCCTCCGAGTCAACTCGAGTTGGATCTGAGTTGACTTGAATGCAGAATGGCAAAAAAATAGTTTTTAGAGCAGAAAAATATATCTGATCGAGTAAAGGCTCGAGTTGATTCAAGTTAAGGTCCCAAGAAAATATAGAGAAGTTGATTTTTGGGACAAAAGTTAGGGGCAGGTTGGCAGGATAGTCGAGTCAACTCGAGGGGTCAGCTGACTCAACTGGAGGCTCCAATGGCTAGTTCTACAGAATTTCAAAAATATGCAAAATTATTTATAATGGCTAATTTTTGCTTCCTAATAGCTAGAAATGTGCTAGTTTGGCTTCTATAAAGGATATATAAGCTTCCAAACTTGATGAAGAGTGAAGAGAAGAGGATCAAAAGGAGAAACACATCAGTTTATGTGAGGATCATTGAATATTATTAGAAAAAAAAGAAAAGAGAGAAAATTGTGCATAGATTTCAGCAAGCTTTCAAGTGCAATCTACTCCAACATTTTCCACATCCTTTCAAGCATCATTTGAAGAGAAGTCAAGCCTCAAAACATAATTCTACATCTTCTACTTTGGGATTCAAAGAGTTCATCTTTTGTATTTTACTTTGTTCTAAAATTTCATACTTGTATTATTGTTTTCTTTACATGTTTCTTTGGGGGAAAGAAACTTGGGGTGAAGGCTCATCCAAGCCAAGAACTGGACATTGTATAAGGTTTGATTGATAATCCAAAAAATCAGCTGGGTTGATAGTGAGTCCGAAAAATTATTGATATAAGGTTGTAGTTGGTGATCCAAAAAACTAACTAGGTTGATAGTGAGTCCAAAAAACTATCAGTGTAAGGTTATGGTTGGTGATCCTCGAAAATCAACTGAGTTTGTTTATGATTTCGGGTTAAAACAAATACACGTAGTCAAGAGATTATAGTAGAATTCTTAAGGGGCTCTTGGGGAGTGGATGTAGGTGTGAGGGTGCACCAAACCACTATAAATTATTTTGTGTTTATGTTGTACCTTTTCTCTCTTATCTTGTATGCTTTCAATTTTTTTTTAGCTTGATTTAATTCTTGTATAACCCTAATTATATTTTGATTCCGCTATTGCTTGCATTATATGCATCTTAAATACACAACTTAGCTTAAATAGAAGCACATACTTGCTTAAAATTTAATGTCTTAAATTTTTTTAAGCAATCCAATTCACCCTCCCCCCTTAGGTTGCTACATTTTTGGGCAACATAAAGCATATCAAGTTGGTAAACAAATAAAATCATCTTTCAAATCCAAGAATATTATTTCAATAACTAGACCTCTAGAGTTACTTCATATGGACTTATTTGGATCAATTTCAACTACTAGTCTAGGAGGAAAAAGGTATGATTTTGTTATAATAGATGATTTTTCAAGATATACTTAGGTTTTGTTTTTATCTCATAAAGATATTTCCTTTAATATGTTTGTTGAGCTATTTAACAAAATAACAAAAGAAAAAGAATGCAATGTTTTGTACATAAGAAGTGATTATGGCACGAAATTTGAAAATCAAAAATTTTAAAAATTTTTACTCTAAAAATGGAATAAATCATAATTTTTTAGCCCCTGGGTCATCCCAACAAAATGGGGTAGTAGAAAGAAAGAATAGAACATTAATTGAAATGACATGGACCATGCTTTATGAAAGTAACCTTCCAAATATTTTTGAGTGGAAGCTATTAATACGGCATGCTATGTGCTAAATAGAGCACTAATTAGACCTATTTTAAAGAAAACTCCATATGAGCTTTACAAAGAAAAGAAACCTAATGTTTCATATTTTAAAGCTTTTGGATGTAAATATTTTATTTTGATAAATGATAAAGATAAATTAGATAAATTTGATGCAAAATCAAATGAAGATATTTTTCTAGGTTATTCAACAAATAGTAGAGCATATAAAGTATTTAATAAAAGAACATTAGTAGTAGAGGAATTCGTACATGTCATTTTTGATGAATCTAACTCTCTTAAAGCAAGGAAAGAAGAGCTTGATATGGATGCAGATAATCTAAAAAAGGAATTAAAAAATATGACACTTGAAGATACTCCTTCGCAAGAAAAAGAAAGAGAAAAGCAAGATATTGAAGAAAGAGAGTCACAAATCCAAGAAGAGCAAGGTACATCTAATTTACCAAAAGAATAGAGGTATGATCACAATCATCCTAAAGAATTAATTATAGGTGATCCATCTCATAGAGTTAAAACTAGATCATCTCATAGGGAAGCTATGAATTATGTCACATTTGTATCTCACTTAGAACCTAAAAATATAATGGAAGTTGAAAAGGATTCAAATTGGATATTAGCAATGCAAGAAGAGTTAAACTAATTTCAAAGAAATAAAGTTTGAAAACTAGTTGAAAGACCTAAAAACTTTCTTGTAATTGGTACTAAATGGATCTTTAGAAATAAACTTGATGAGAAGGATAATGTAATTAGAAACAAGGCTAGAATGATTGCACAAGGATACAATCAAGAAAAAGAAATTAATTTTGATGAATCCTTTGCATGCCTAGGTAGACTTGAAGCTGTTAGATTGCTCTTATCATTTGCTTGTTATATGAATTTCAAAGTTTTTCAAATGGATATAAAAAGTATATTTTTGAATGGATTAATTAAGGAGAAAGTTTATGTAGAACAAACTCCAAGTTTTGAAAATCAAGAATTACCCAATCATATATATAAGCTTAAGAAAGCACTATGTGGATTAAAGTAAACTCCTAGGGCTTGGTATGATAGGTTGAGCAAATTTCTATTAAACAATGATTTTAAAAGAGAAAATGTGGACAGAACATTGTTCATCAAAAGAAAATCAAACAATTTACTAATCATGCAATTATATGTTGATGGCACTGTGTTTGGAGCTACTAATAAGGATTTGTGTAGAGAATTTGCTAGTCTCATGTAGGGAAAGTTCGGGATAAGCATAATGGGGGAACTTAATTTCTTTCTTAGACTCCAAATCAAGCAATCATATAAGGAGATCTTCATCGACAAAAGCAAATATAAAAAGAAAATGCTAAAAAAGTTTGGGATAGAGAATGTAAAAGGCAGTGGCACCCCTATGAGCTCAAGTTGTAAGCTTGACCAAAATGTAAAAGAAAAAGTAGTAGATCCCAAATTATATCGAGTTATGATTGGATCTTTACTTTATTTGACTGCAAATAGGTCTGATATAATGTTTAGTATATGTATGTGTGCATGATATCAATCAAATCCTAAAGAATCATATGTAGCTGTAGTTAAAAGAATTTTTAAGTACTTAATAAACATTCAAAATGTAGGTTTATGGTACTCAAAATAATGTTCCTAGATTTAATTAGATATAGTGATTCAGACTTTGCTGGTTGTTGCTTAGATAGGAAGAGTACAAGTAGAATACGTCAATTTTTAGAAATAAATTTGATCTCATGGTTTAGTAAGAAACAAAACTCAGTAGCCTTGTCTACGGTGGAAGCCGAATATATTGCTGCTGGGAGTTGTTGTGCTCAACTATTGTGAATCAAATAATAATCAGAAGACTATGGTATCACTTGTAATAATATTCCTATTCGATGTAACAATACGAGTGCTATAGATTTAACAAAGAATCCAATATTACACTCAAGAACAAAATATATAAAGGTTAAATATCATTTCATTAGAGATCATGTACAAAACAATGACATAACTCTTGAATTTGTGCCAACTAAAAATCAAATTGCAGATATTTCACTAAACCCTTGAATGAAAAAAGATTTTGTGCCATAAGAAAGAAATTAGGTCTATTTGATCCATATTATTAAATATGATTGTATGTTGAATTGATTGTTATAATGTGATGAATTTCCTTAAATTATCTATGCTTAAACTCCATTAGAAAAGGCATGTTTTCATTACAAATTTCTTGGACTGAAATCTTAACTATTCAGTTCTATGCCAAACTGAGCTGACTAAGTTAAAATCTTTATCAACTAAGACTTGGTTGACCAAAAACATAATTTTAGTCGACTAAGTATCAAAAATCCTATTATTAAAATAGAAGTTCCCTAGGACTGACTTCATTTCTTGTTCACTTCTCTTAGCCGTACCACCTTAAAAATCTAGGGCATCAAAATTTCTCTCAGAAAATCCTAAATCAAAGCCCAAAAAATCCTAAATAGAGAGGCTTTGGATCCATGGCACCAAGGAAGAAGAGGCTATGCACTCATCCTAAGGTCTCGCCCCTTCAAAAATGGACGTATGAGTGTCGGACGAAGAACTATTTGGATACCACTGAGCAGCCTCAATCCGGTCTGACTCCTATTCCCCCAGTCGTGTCTCCACCTTCCTCTCTTCCTTCTTCGATCGCTTAAGCTGCTGGTGCTTTGCCATTCTCACCGCCCCATCGTTCGACTCCATTTTCTACTCTCGTTCAACCCCTAACTCAGGCCACACGCTCTCCCTCAAAGCTAATACCATTTTCTTCAGGGGCAGTGACCATTGAAAGGAATATAGATTTCACTTTTCTGGAAAAACAAGGATTTGAGATTGGGGAGTGGATCAAATTTCAGGGATGGGAGTACATTTATTCACTGAAATTGCGTTCTTACCCAAATCTAGTGAGAGAGTTTTATGAAAATGCAAAGATCAGTGCTCAATCACTAGAAGCTGAGATGAAAGGAGTCAAGATACATTTGACAATTGAAAACCAAGAGTAATTACTGAAGTCTTCAGTGGAAGGGGCTGAGAGGTTTGATGATTGACAAGAAGGACTTCGCTTGCTATTCAATAGAGATGATGTATTGGACTTTGAGAAAATTTTGGCAAAACATCTAACTATCGAACATCGTCTTCTTCATCACATGGTTTGCAAGATTTTTATCCCCTAGATTGGCTTCGATTATGTGACAAGAAATGATATGGGGATTTTATATCATATATTGAAGAAAGAAAAATTCAATTTGCTTTAATGATGAAGACCATGCAAGAAGCAAGGATGAGAGCAAAACCAGCTCTACCCTATAAAAAATTCTTTATCATCATATTTAGAGAGTTTGGTGTAGATATAGGGGGTGAATCATTCAAGGAGATGAAGCATTTTGACACATATGATGAAAACTCCTTGAAGAGGATGGGTTTCAAAAAAGTGAACGGGCAATGAACTAAAGTTGATTATGAAGAAGAGTTTGTGCTAGTGCTTGAGCACGTACCAAGATCTGCAGGTCTATCTATTCGATCAGTGCCACCCGCATCAGTTTGCCTTGAAGAAGATCAGATCGTAGATATAGTGCACCATGTTGTTGATGAGGTGTCTGATCAACTTCATGCTTTGGTAGAGAGTGCTGTAGAGTGTATCCTTGCTAGGCAACATTCTTTGGCCGCTATGGATCTATCCTCCATGACTCATCCTGACCCCACCTTAGAATAGGCCATATGTGGTTGCATACTATTGAGCTTAAACATTTTTTTATATTTGACCCAACACTTGTAATAGTTTAAGCTCCTTTTGATCTTCGAACTTGTAAGCTCATTTGGCCTTATACTTATGTTCAAACTTTTAATATATATAAATGAAGTTTCTTATTTTCCCTCATTTGCATATGCACTATGTGATGGATTGTCTTTTGTGTATAATGTACTGCTATTGATTGATAGTATCTATCTTTTTGATAATGACAAAAAGAGGGAGAAGGATTTGTAATTTATAATTATAAATTCAATATATAATAAGTAATTTGAAGCATTTAATTGATTCAAATATGAGAAGATGAATTTTAAAATCTCAAAAATCAATTGGCAAACATTAAGGGAGAGTAAATATAAAATCATAAATTAATCTAAACATAGTTATCATACTCAGGGGGAGCACGTAAAATTTGATAAGGTATGAATGAATATATTGCATATAAATTGATTGCATGAAAATTATGTTGATATTTGAAAGAAAGATATACTCAAAAGGATTTGTCATCATCAAAAAGGAGGAGATTGTTGACCCCTGGATTGATTTTGATGATAACAAAAGCATTTGAGTATAATTTCTTAAGTTACTAATATTGTTTTTGAGGATGTGTAGTTTAAATTCTAAGTACTCACAATGTTCTAAGTGATTTTCATCAATTAAATGGAGTACCACCAATCAAGAGGCCCTTGAAGAAAATCAAGACTTGACACACCCTAAAAAGAATAGTTAATAAGAGTTAAATCGAATTTAGAAAGCAAGTCTAGCCTACAAAAAAATTAGAGAAGAAAGACTATCAAAAACCAAATGGCACGCTTAGCACGCAATCTTAGTCAACTAAGTCAAAAGTTAGTTAACTAAGTATCAAAGGACAACAGAAGCAAAAAGTATAGAAAGGCTAAAATTCAAGACCCAATGGACTTAGTTGACTAAGTCTGAGAGTTAGTCGACTAAGTATTAAAAGTCAACAAAACACAGAAAGCATAGAAAGGCTGAAGTTCAGGATCCAAGGGACTTAATCGACTAAGTCTAAGAGTTAGTCAACTCAGTCTCAAAAGATAGCAAAACACAGAAAGCATAGAAAGGCTGAAATTCTGGACCCAGGAAACTTAGTGGACTAAGTCAGAAACTTAGTCGACTAAATCACTATAATGGCTAGTTTTTTCTAAAACTGCACTTTTTCAGCCCTAACTTTTTTCCAATGGCTAGATTTTTATATCTAATGGCTAAGATATTAAATGGGACTTCTTCAGTTGTTTTGGAGTGGTGGAAAAGCCTTAGAATATATAAGAAATATTTAAGAATTTCAAGAAGAACTTTTGGAACATACATTTAAGAGCCTTCAAGTCTACATCAAGTTCATTCATTATGAGAGCCATTAAGTAAAGTGAAGGAAGTATTTTCTAAAGACTATTCTATCCTTCTAATCATCCTCAAAGTGAGAGAAGTCAAGGGACATTCTTTGAAGAGCTTCACCAACTTCTCTCAAGCATTCAAGAAGAAGAGCAAAGCAAACAAGCCTTCCATTCACAAACTCTTCATTTGGGCTTTATTGAGTTTTTTATTTCTAAACTCCTTTAATCTTTGTGATTGTATTTTTATTTAGTTACAAGTTTCTTGGGATGAGAAACTTGGATTGGTTCAAGCCTAGAATTGAACATTGTAAAGGTTTGATTGGTGAGCCAAGGACAAAATCAATCGGGGTTGATTGTTAGCCTAGGAAAATAATCATTGTAAAGATTGTAGTTGGAGAGCCTAGGTCAAAACCAACCGGATTGGATAGTGAGCCTAAGAAAAATAATTGAATTATAATTAATTGAGTTATTATAGTTGAATTCTCAAGTGGTTTACTTGAGGAGTGGATGTAGGTATCGAGTTTGGCATCAAACCACTATAAAATCTTGGTCTTTGTATTTGTCATTATGTTATATATTGCTCTCATTCTATACTTGTGTCTCACATTATTTCACTAAGCACATAACTTCAAAATTCAGCATAATTAAAGTCTAAAATTTTTAAATACCTAATTCACCTATCCTCTTTGGTAGCCATCCTTGGGCAATAAGTCGTAATTGTAACATTCAGAACATACTCGAATATGGTTACCATATAATTCATCCTTTTGATCTTTGTACTTAGGATGACTCCGAGTTAAACTGCCAACTCTAAAAAGTACATCCATATCATGTCTTAATGCAATCAATCCTGTGACTCCTCATAAAGACTATCCTAGCCAAGACTTTGCTAAATTAAAATATAATTTAACATAACTCCTAAAATCTGAAGTGGTTAATCTCATCTTGATTCACACACCAACTCCTCAAATTCTTGACTATGCCCAGAAATCTTCTGTTACTGAATTAAAATTTAGATAGTTCGACACCAAAGCACAGTGAGTTACTTGAAAGTCACCGGATGATCTCAGATCAAAGAAACACTTATACCCATATCCCTTTGGAGCAATTTTTGATAGTAAAAAGCTTCGAAGTTGGTCACATTTAGTGTAGATGTACCCCTATATCTCACCTACATGCCATACTAGTGTCTCCATACTTCTTAGTTAAGAGGACAACCAATTCATATGGCATATAATAACCTACACTCGATAAACATTATCATCTTTAGTAACAATGTATCATTTGATTGTGAACAGATTTAAGGACTAAATGATAAATTCTCCTTTAGCGATTCTAAATAGTCCTAAGGACTTCATCACAACACAAGAGTTCATTAAAAAATACAAAAAATTTACGATGAAAATGCCAAAATAGTATTTTATTCATTTATAATTCATATACAAATATAAGAAATAGCTTAACCATCAAGAGGCTAACGATTGACTTTGAAACATAACTTTCAATAGAAATTCTATAGCCTATTGGAAGATAGCCTTTCTTGAAATTTGCCATGTTAAACCACTTTAGCACGGTATCGATATACGTGGACTAGGATAACCCAAGCAACCTTTTAGATCTATCTCTATAGATCTTCATCTTTAGGATGTAGAAAGCTTCTCCCAAGTCCTTTATAGAGAATTAAGATGATAGCCAAACCTTTATTTCCTATAATATAGGGATGTCATTTTTGATTAAGAGAATATCATCCACATATAATACAAGAAATACAACTATAGAACCATTTGTTAGATGTATGCCCTAAAAGCTAGATTGGCTGATACTTGTAAAATACTTTCTAGGGATAATTTTATAATTTTAACTTAAAATTAATAAAAGAATTATTTTCAATCACATTATGTATTTAAAGTATCTGTGATATATTCATTGAGTTAACAGGCATGATAACACATATTCTCAAGAGCTGAGAATTTAAGGCATGTGTTATCATAATTAACTCATAAACTACTTTCGATCATAGGATCATCACGAGGATGGTGATCGATCCAGAAGATCGATATACAATCGCTTTTCTAGGATAGATGAGTCTTGAGTCTATGGTGTGGAGACATCGGAGTGAGAGTATAGGTACTTATTAAGAATAAGGGCATTGAGTGTGACCACCTCGAGCAGTCATAAGGGAGTTTACCTTCTCATTGATGGCTAGCTTGATGCTGTAATCATGTGTCTGATTCTTTTGATCTAAGGTGCATCAGTAGTTTAGCTTAAGTGTATTATAGTATAACTACACCATAACTCGGTCTCCAAGCCATTCAAAATTCTGAGATGTATGTTGGCTAGAGCATGTCCATTATAGGAATTAGATCGCACTAATAGAGGATCTACCAACCTTGGTAGAGGAGTAATCCTATGATGATCATGAGATCGAGTCCTAAAGCTCATGGTCATGGCAGTGTGAAATAATAGAAAGAAATTTTTATTAGGATTTCTTATTGGACTTAAATCGAATAATTTATTCATATGATAGGTGTAAGGTCTGATGAGTTCACCTTGACCTAGATCCTATTGGGGCTCATGATAGAAGAACCCAATCACATAGGTAGCTACATCAAAAAATTCATATTCTGTTCTGATGGATTTCTACTATATACTGCTAGATATCACTGATGGATTTTGGGATCAATTAGAACTATCTTGATGATTGACGATTTTAATTGGGTGAATTAGAAGAGTTCTAGTCTATCGAAAGATGTTTCGATGATGTCAATGATAGAGATCGTGACATGTTCCATTACTATACAGAACTGAACCTAATTGGATCTCACAATCAAGCGTTTGGATCTGGATGTTATCAATTAGGCTAACCTAGTTTGATTGATTTGGATTAGATTCAATCAAGTTTAAGAAAATCATGCCAGCACACGATTGAACCTAACTTTTTCCTTCTATGAACTTTTTGGTTAGTTTGGACTAAGTCAAATTTGATTTGGCTTGTCCAAGAACTTTATCTGGCTTTATCCTAATCTAACTAGATCTTGTCCTAGTTAGAATAGTGTTTGTCCTGATCAAATTAGGGCTTGTCTTAACCAGATCAAGATTTATCCTAAAATCATAAGATGGAATTAGGACAACGATCTTTTGACCCGATCTTTGCATATCCTCAACGGAACCAATGCAGGGTTAATAGTGATACTTTCGAAAACTTTTTTGAAAATATCTAAAATATAGTAAAAAATTAATTAATCTAATTAATTTATTACTAATCATATCAAAAAATAAATCCTACACTAAGGATCTAAACATGACATAAATGCATACATATCAGATCAGAAAAATTAAAATAGTGCAGTAAACTATTTACTATATCTAAGTGTTCTAAACACTATACCTTACACGGGTAGTCGATTGCCATGATCTGATCATCATCGAGGAGGTCCACTAGTCATGATGTAGCCATACAGATGTCTGGCCTCCATGGATCATCCACACGAGGCTCCTGATCCTGATCGGCTCCCCGCGAGTGTTAGCTCGATGCCGAAGTCTTTCAAGGACTATTTCGATTGAATGACTTCAATCTTCATCTACGGGCTTCACAGATGCTCCAGATTGCTGGTAGATGAAGTAGAGAGGTAGAGGAGGCTCTCTCTAAAATTTCATGGGCACATGATATTCATAGCTCACATAAATAATTCTTGAATCCCAGGTTCTAAAACCCTAGGTCAAATGCATCCTAAAACCCTGTGCTAGTCTTTCTCTAGTTTTTCAACTCATGGGATTTTTTTAATCTTTTTCTCACATAGAAGGAGACTCATGAAAGTTTTCTCTCTATTCTCAAATCCCATCCCTCATATCCCAAAAATCCTCCTATTTATTTTTGCGCCAAAATGCGGAGACAACACATGAGAGGATAAGAAGGGGTTGGTTGTCAATTTGAATTCAAACTTGTTTTGAATTCAAATGCCAACCAATTTGTTCAAACCATAAGTGGCATGATAAGGGAAGGTGTGGAATGTTTTGTGCATGGAGAGCATTCACGAGAAACATTTTCTTGTGAAGAAAAGTGGGCACACAAGGAGTGATGTGGCACATGGGTGGTTAGCCTTTAAAATTCAAACTCCTTTGAATTTTTCAATGAAACCAACCATCCCTATCAATTTAGAACATGGGAGACCTGAGTGTGAGACCTCTAATAAGCATGGAAAACTGTACAAGAGAAGAAAATTGAATTCAAAGGGGCGTCGGGCATATGTGGCGCAGGGGAAGAGAAGACTAGTCAAACTAGTCTTTGAATTTAAACTTCAACCAATTGAACCAACCCAATCAAAATTGGTTAGGCCCAATTAGATCAAATTAAACCCAACATAATTAGACTTAATTAAGCTTAATTAAATTTTAGTAAAATTAGGAATTGATCAAGACCAACCTCTGATCAAATCAGGGTTCGAACCTCCTCGGCAATTAGGTCAACTCGTGACCTAATTGGGTCAAACCCAACTAAACCCAACTCAATTGGACTTGATCCAAAAATAATTATTAAATTAAATTGAGTTAATTAGTGATCAAATTACTAATAAAAGCTCTCATAAATTTAGAGTCCAAATCTGATTGGTGTCAGGACACCAAAGTCCCATTAAAATGAAACTCTTGATCGAAAAGTCCCAAACTAGTAGGACTCTTGATCCCGGCATCCAAAACAAGTGGAACTAATGATTGTAGAGTCTCAACTCTCAATCATAGAGTCCCAGACATATAGGACTCAGAGTTTCAGAACTATGGGACTCTTGGTCAAATAGTCCCAGTCCAGTGGAACTCTTGACCATAGACTGCCAGATATTGAGACTCAGTGTCCCAAACCAATAGGACTCTCGATCAAAGAGTCCTAGTCCAGTGGGACTCTTGACCATAGAGTCTCAGTCGAGTGAGACTCTTCATCAGTCATCAGATCAGGTAGGAACCTCTAGTGTGTGTGACTCCGCAGGTCCGAACCTAAGCCGATAGCATAGAAATCAATTTTTGTACTAATCGAAGTGACCATCTAGCAATGGTACCCGACATTTGGATAGATCGAATAGTTACAATTGCAACATTTAGAACCTACACGAATATGGTTATCATATAATTCATCCCTATGACCTTTGTGTAATAGATGATTTAGGGTTAGACTGTCAACCCTAGAAAATACATCCATGTCATGTCTTAAAGCAATTTATCTCATGACTCCTCACTAAGACTATCCTGATCAAAGTTTTGCTAAATTAAAATACTATTTAACACAACTTTTAAATTCAAGAGTGGTCAATCCCATCTTGATACACACACTAACTTCTTAAGTACTTGACTGTGCCCAGAAATCTTTTATCACTGAATTAAAAATTTAGGTGGTCTAGCATCAAAGTATATTAAGTTACTTGAAAGTCACCATGGTGATCTCAGATTGGAGGGATAGTTATACCTATATTCCATCGGAGCTAATTCTAACAAAAGAAAAGCTTCGAAGTTGATCACGTTCAGTGCAGATGTACCCATACATCTCAGTTGCATGCCATACTAGTGTCTTAACACTCCTTGGTTATGAGGACAACCAACCTATATGGTACACAATGATCTATACTTGATAAACATTGTCGTCCTAAGTAACAACATATCTTTTGGTCGTGAATAATTTAAGGACTAAATGATAAATCCTTCTTTGTTGAATCTAGATAGTCCTAAGGACTTCATCATAACACAGGAGTTCATTAAAAGACAACAAAATTTATGATGAAAAATATCAAAATAATTTTTATTAATTAATAATTCATATACAAGTATAATAAGTAGCACAATCGTCAATAGGCTGATGATTAGCTTTGGGACACATTTTTAACAATCTCCCACTTGGACTAAAGCCAATCGGTGCAATATCTAATACCTATCTTCGACTTGAAGTCATTGAACTCCTTCACCATAATAGCTTTAGTGAATGGGTCGGCCATATTTTTTTCTCATCGATCTTCTGAAGGTCGATGTCACCTCGATCCATAATCTATCGAACAAGATGGTAGCGGTGTAGAATATGCTTCGTCTGCTAGTGTGCCTTTGGTTCCTTCGCCTGAGCAATGGCTATAGAGCTGTCACAATAGAGAAGAACTGGATCATCAAGAGACGGTGCTACTCCAAGCTCGGTGATGAATTTTCTCAACCACACCTCTTCTTTGGCAGCATCTGATATAGTGATATATTTCGCCTTGCAAACAAAATCAGCCATAGTGTGCTATTTGAAACTTTTCCAGTAGATGGCCCCATCATTAAGGATGGAATATATATCCTGACACACTCTTACTATCATCATGATCAGACTGAAAATTGAAGTCTATGAATCCTACAAGTTTCAAGTCTAATTCACCATATACAAGCCACTGGTCCTTAGTATTTCTAAAATACTTCAGGATGATTTTAACAACCTTTCAGTGGTTCTCTCCTGAATCAAATTGGTATCTACTCACTATCCCTAGTGAGTATGCCACATCTGATCGCG
This sequence comes from Cocos nucifera, assembly GCA_006176705.1. Classification (NCBI taxonomy): domain Eukaryota; kingdom Viridiplantae; phylum Streptophyta; class Magnoliopsida; order Arecales; family Arecaceae; genus Cocos; species Cocos nucifera. The sequence goes on from QRFJ01000447.1 coordinate 522,592, forward strand.
TACATGTCATGGCGTATATTATAGAACCCACTATCGAAGCATATAGTATTCTACTCATACACTTTCTTTTTAGAGGTGTTGTCGAACAATCCCACTTTGAAAGAAAAATTTCATGGCCTATCGATAGATAGCCTTTCTTGGAATTCTCCATGCTGAATCATTTCAGCACAGTATCAATGTACGTAGACTGGGACAATCCAAGTAATCTTTTAGATCCATCTCTATAGATCTTCATTCCTAGGATGTAGGAAGCTTCTCCTAGATCTTTCATGAAGAACTATGATGACAGTCAGATCTTTATTTCTTGTAATGCAGGAAGATCATTCTCAATTAAGAGAATGTCATCAACATACAATACTAGGAATACTATTGCTGAACCATTAGCCCACTTATATATATAGGGCTCCTCTTCGTTGTTAACGAAGCCATATGTTTTGATTGTTCTATCAAATCATATGTTCTGGCTCTGAGATGCCTGCTTCAGTTTATAAATAGACCTTTAAAGCCTACACACGTTAGACTCATCTATGAATGTGAATCCTTCATGCTGTATCATATACACCTCTTCATCTAGCTCTCAATTTAGGAAAGCCATTTTTACATCCATCTGCCAGACTTCATAGTTCAGATAGACAGCGATGGCAAGCATAATCTGAATATATTTGAGCATTGCCATAGGAGAGAATGTCTTATCATAGTCAATACCATAACGTTGACGATACTCCTTGGCAACCAGACGAGCTTTATAGGTCTCCACCTTTCTGTCTACGCCCTCTTTTCTTTTGAAGACCCACTTACACCCTATGGGTTTTATCCCTTCGGATGGGTCAACCAATATCCATACATTGTTGACCTTCATGGATTCTATTTTGGATTTCATGGCCTCAATTCATTTCTCAGAGTCAGATCTCTAAATTGCATCCACATAGATGATTGGGTCCTGATCGTTCTTTTCGAGTTCAATAGGATCTCCGTCCCGGATCAAAAAATCATAGTATCTATTCGATTGACATGGTATTCTACCAGATCACCTTAAGGGTGCATCTACAATGGATTCTGGGTCTAATCTAATCAGATCCAACTCAGGTTCAACAACTTGTGTCTGTTCTTCTACCTATCGTACTTCATCAAGTTTGATCTTAGAGGCATTAGTTCCTTCACCAAGGAACTCCTTTTCTAAAAAGGCTGCCTTAAGGGTAACTAACACTTTTTACTTATCAATAAGGTAGAAGTAATACCCTTTGATTTTTTTTGGGTAACCCATAAAACTACACTTATCAAGCCTAGGTCCAAGCTTGTCTGTCATTAAATGTTTGACATAAGCCGGACACCCCCAAACCCTAAGGTATGAAGGCTTACATCCTGTCCATATCTCATATGGTGTTTTATTAATGGATTTACTCGAAACCCTATTTAGAATGTAACAAGCTAACTTGAGTGCATATCCCAATAGGGAGATCAGCAAACCAGCAAACCCCATCATGGATCAAACTATGTCCAATAGGATCCGATTCCTTCTTTCAGACACACCATTATGTTGTAGTGTTCCAAGAGGAGTCCATTGGGAGAGAATTCCATTCTCTTCTAGATATGTTAGAAACTCATTGGAAAGGCACTCACCCCCTCAGTCAGATCGAAGAGTTTTAATACTCCCCAATTTGCTTCTCTACCTCATTTTGGAATAGTTTGAACATTTTAAACGACTCCAACTTATGCTTCATTAAATAAACGTACCTATACCTAGATAGGTCATCAGTAAAGGTTATGAAGTAGAAGTATCCACCTCTGGCACTTGAGCTCATGGGTCCACATATATCTGAATGCACTAGACTCAGGAGTTCAGTAGCTCGTTCATTTTTTTCAGTAAAAGGCGACTTGGTAATCTTACCAAGAAGACAGGACTCATAGGTTGGAAGTGATTCACAATCACTAACCTTAAGAATTTCTTCTTGAGCTAATCTATTAATTCTATTCTTGTTAATATGACCTAGCCTATAGTGCCAAAGGTAGACATCAAACACATCACTAATTCTAGGATATTTATCGGAGGATTGAACCAAGTTAACAGGCATAGATAATAAATAAATTTCATTATTCAATTGCCCAATAAAAGTTATAACATCATTCAAAATGACATTACAAAATTTTTCTTTTATTGATATTTCAAAACCATTCATGACCAAAAGGCCTACATAAATGATATTCAATAAGAAAACTGGACAAAAATGACATTCATTAAGAATAACTTTATTTGAATTGATTGCAAGGTTCATGATTCCTAAAGCTAGAATTAGAACTTGTCTTCCATCTCCAACATTCAGGAACCTCTCGCCTTGATCAAATTTCCTATTGACCTACAAGCCCTGCATAGAATTATAAATATGATAAGGACTTCCAGTATCTAATACCTAGGTGGTAGAATCAAATAAGAAAAAATTATAAGATGTTATTATATAATTACCTTGCCTAGCAACCACTTGCTTTTTCCTCGACCTGTTCAAATCGAGGGAGGCAATGTACAAAGGACAGTTTCTCTTCTAGTGCTCCTGCTTGTTATAGAAGAAGCACTATGCCTAGCTCTGATCGGACTTACACTTCTTAGTCCGACCCTGTGCAGTTGTCTCGACATTTGACTGCACCTTATTCTTCTTCTTCTTGTTCTTCTTTCCTTTCTTAAAGGGTCGATGATCAGAATAAGACCCTCCCACTATATTCACCATCTCCTTATGGAGTTGGTGATCCTTCTCAAAGTTCTATAGCAACCCTAATAAGCCATGGTAGTTGACTACCAGCTTTGTCATTCTAAAATAAGTTAGAAAGGAGAAGAAGGATTTAGGCAAGAAATTAAGGATCGCATCCTTACCGAGTTGCTCATGCAGGGAAAAAGTCTGAAGAAAAAATCTATTTCTTGGGTTAGATTTGTTCAGATCTGATTGGATCAGGAAGGATATTTCAAAAAAAAAATTTTTAAGATTCTAATCAAATCTAAGACTTCTCAGATCTGATCTTATTGATCTAATAATAAAAATAAAATAAAAAATAAAATTAAATCTAATTTAATTATACCTTTATTTTGGGAAATCCAATTATTTTGTGATGATCCTGATGTTTGCCTGAGGTTCTGGATGTAGCCACGCAAGCGCCTGACCTCTACCGATATCCACTCGAATAGGATTTAGAGATCTTCTCCTTCTTAATCAACCCTCCAAGAATTAGATCTAGATCTGATCTTGAAGGTCTTTAAAACTCATTTTGAAGAATAAGGCTGTGAAAAGGCAAAAGATGGAAGATGGAAAGAAGAAAAAGATAGAGCTGAAGAAGAAGGCTGCTGACAAAGAAAAGTATTTTCATTGTAACACAGATGACCATTGAAAGCGGAACTGTCCTTTTACCTGGCCACCCTAAAGAATAAAAAGGATGCAGGTCCTTCTAGAGGTATGCTCATTATTAAATCTAACCTTATGGTTTCTTCTGCATCCAATTGGATGCTTGACTCTGATTCTAGTGCTCATTTGTGCACTTCCATACAGTATCTTAAGGATAGCAGAAGACTGAGGGATGGTAAGATGATCCTACGCATCAAAAATGGAACAAGAGTTGCTGCTATGGCCGTGGGAACCTACCCTCTTCGACTACCATCTGGCTCAGATTTAGTACTTAAGGATTGTTACCATGTGCCTGCTACAAGTAGAAATTTGATTTCTATTTCATGTTTAGCACAAGAAGGCTATGTAATTAGTTTTCTTAAGGACCATTATAATATTCTTTATGAAAAATAAAATTATAAGTGGTTTCCTCATTAACGATCTCTATCAGTTACATATTGATGTATCTATTTTTAATATCGAGCAAAATGTGAATGCCATAAGAACAAAATGACCTAGGGATAGTCCAAATGATAGATATCTATGGCATCTAAGACTAGGTCATATAGCAGAAGATAGGGTTAACAAATTAGAGAAAATCAGGCTATTGAGTCCGTTGACTTTCGAGTCATATCCAATTTGTGAATCTTGTCTTCATGGCAAAATGACTAAGCTCCCTTTTGTAGCACATGGGGAAAGGGCCATGGATCTACTTGTCCTAGTACATACTGATGTGTGCGGCCCATTTGATGTGCTAGCTAGAGGCAACTTTGTCTACTTCATAACTTTTATCGATGATTTATCTCGGTATGGGTACGTGTATCTTATGAGAAACAAGTCTGAAGCTTTTAAAAAGTTCAAAAAATTCAGACATGAAGTCAAAAAGCAAACTAGAAAACCCATTAAGATTCTTCGATCAGATCGAGGAGGTGAATACCTTAGTCGAAAATTCTTTGACTATCTCAAGAAAAATGGCATAGTCTCTCAATGGACTCCACCTAAAATACCTCAATTCAATGGGGTTTCAAAATGGAGGAATCGGACTCTATTAGATATGGTCCGATCTATGATGAGCTTCATAAACCTTCCTAATTTTCTTTAGAGACATAGTCTGTTAACTGCAATATACTTACTGAATAGGGTCTCCTCTAAAATCATTCCTACCATACCATATGAGATATGGCATGGTAAGAAACCAAGTCTGAGTCATCTCAGAATTTGGGGTTGTCCGGCTCATGTCAAAAGACAACAAGTGGATAAGTTAGACTTTAAGTCCTTTAGAGCTCGATTCATAGGATATCCTAAAGAGTCATTAGGATATTATTTCTACGTTTTAGAAGATCATAATGTGATTGTGAGTTGGCATGCCATCTTTCTTAAAAAATAGTTTATTCAAGATGGCGGCATTGGAAAGCAGATCAAGCTCAAGGAGAAAGTCTCACAAGAGCAACGAGGTAAGGACCAAATGGAACCAAATCAGGTTGAGCCAATACAATCAGTACCTCCTCCACCTTGTAGATCGAAAAGGGTTTTCCATCCTCTTGAGAGGTACTTAGGTACTATTTCAGAGGAAATAGAGAAAATGTTCTTCATAGATAATGGAGTTCATGGTGATGATCCCAAAACCTATAATGAGGCCATATCAGATATTGACTCTAAAAAATGGTTAGAGGCAATGAAGTCAGAAATTGACTCGATGCACTCAAACCAAGTCTGAACCTTGGTAGATCTATCAGAAGGTATAGTATCTATTGGGTGTAAATGGATCTACAAGAGAAAGATTGGTGCAAATGAAAATGTGGAGACATTCAAAGCTAGATTAGTGGCAAAAGGGTATAGTCAACGTGAAGGCATTGACTATCAGATACCTTTTCGCTAGTAGCTATGCTAAAATCCATCCACACATTGCTTGCTATTGTAACCTATTTTGATTATGAAATATGGCAAATGGATATGAAAATGGCATTCTTAAATGGATACCTTGAGGAAGATATCTATATGGAATAGCCGCTAGGTTTCACATCCAGTGACACTGATCATAAAGTATGCAAACTGCAAATGTCCATATGCAGACTTAAGAAAACATCTCGAAACTGGAATACTCATTTTAATGATGTGATCAAATTATTTGATTTCATCAAGAACGAGAAGGAACCATATGTCTTCAAAAAGATCAGTGGAAGCGCTATTGTCTTTCTCGTATTGTATGTGGATGATATCCTCCTTATTGAAAATGATATTCCCATGTTGACCATAGTTAAAATGTGGTTATCCAAAGAATTCTCCATGAAAGACCTAGAAGAAGCATCTTTTATTCTAGGAATTAAGGTCTATAGAGATAGACTGAATAGGATGCTAGGTCTTTCATAGAAAATGTACATAGAGGAAGTGCTAAAGAGATTTAGCATGGAAAACTCCAAGAGGGATTTGGTACCCTTCAGACATGGCATTCATCTCTCCAAGAAGATGTGCCCTAGCACTCCTGAGGAAATAGAACGCATGAGCAAGATCCCTTATGCTTTAGCAAAAGGGAGCCTCATGTATGCCATGTTCTTTACATGACCTGATATAGCTCATGCTGTGAGTGTCACGAGCAAATATCAGTCGAATCCAGACGAAGAATACTGGACTTCTATGAAATGTATCCTTAAGTACTTAAGAAGAACTAAGGGTATGTTGTTGGTTTTTGGTAATGAAGAACTCCAAGTCTAGGGGTATACAGACTCGGATTTTATGTCCGATGTAGATGATCGAAAGTCGACATCTGGGTGTCTGTTTTTGTGTAATGATGGTGCTGTCAATTGGAAGAGTTTCAAGCAGACAATGATCGTAGATTCCACCATGGAAACAGAATACATTGCTGCATCAGAAGTTGTGAAGGAAGCATTCTGGTACAAGAAGTTTGTCGTAGAGATCAAAGTGATGCCATCAGATGTCATGCCTATATACTGTGACAATAATGGTGCCATAGCTCTTGCTAAGGAGCTGAGGTCTCACCAAAAATTCAAGCACATCGAGTGGCGATACCATCTCATCCATGATTACTTCGAGAAAGATTACGTCGAGGTCAAGAGAGTCAACACTATAGATAATGTGGCAAACCCACTCACAAAGCCATTGGGCTAGCAGAAGATTAAAGTCCACCTTGAGAAGATGGGACTTAGAATTGTAGCCAATTAGCTTTAGGTCAAGTGAGAGTTTGTTAGATATGTGTGCCCTAGAAGCCAGAACTGGCTGACACTTATTATACACTTCTAAGAACAAAATTATAATTTTGATTATAAATAATAAATGGGTTATTTTCTATCACAATGTATATTTAGTGTCTGTGATACATCCCTTGAGTTAATGGTAATGATAGTTCATATTTTCAAGAGTTGAAAATTTAAAGACATGAATTTTCGTTATTAACTCATAAAATGCTCCCAACCGTAAGATCATCACAAGGATGGTGGTTTATCTGAAAGGTGGGTGTACAATCACTTCTTTATAGTAGATGAGTCTTGAGTCTACGGTGTAGAGATACTAGAGCGAGAGTACAGGTACTCGTTAGAGAACAAGGGCACTAAGCATGACCACCTCAAGCAGTCATTAGAAAGTCTACCTTCTCGTTGATGACTAGCTCGAAGCTGCAGTTGTGTGTCCGATTCTTTGACCTGAGGTGCATCGATAGTTCACCTTGAGGGTGTTATAGTTTGACTACACCATAACTCGGTCTCCTAGCCATTCAAAATCTTGAGGTGTATGTTGGCTATAGCATGTTTATTGTAGAAATTGGATTGCACCAATAGGAAATCTACCTATCTCGGTGGATGAGGAGTAGCCCTATGATGATCATGAGAATCAAATCCATAAGCCCATGGCCATGGTAGAGTGAAATAATAGAAAGAGTTTCTATTAAGGTTTTCATATTGGACTTGAATCGAATGATTAATCATATGACGGATATTAGGGTTTGACGAGTTCACCTTAACCCTAATATGATCGGGGCTCAAGATAGAGGAACTTAATCATACAGATAACTGCACTAAGAGGTTCATTCTTAGTTCTGATGGGTTGCCACCATATAGTGATAGATGTCACTGATGGATTTTGGGAGCAATTAGAATGATTTGGATGATCGATCATATTAGTTGTCTAAATCAAAAAAGTTCTGATCCATCAAAAGATGTTTCGATGATGTCGATGATAGAGATCATGACATATCCCATTACCATATAGAACTAAATCTAACTAGATCATAGAAACAAGGGTTTGGATCTGGATATCATCAATTGGATTAATCTAGTTCAATTGATTTGAATAAGATTCAATTAGGTTCAAGAAAATCGAGCTAGCACACGATTGAGCCTAATGTTCTCCTTCAACAATAATTAAAAAGTTGTCTCGATTGAGATAAATGTATTTGGAATCACTTAGGTACCTTTACTTGATCTGATTGGAGTTTGTCTAGGTCAAAAAATGGTTGTCTTAATTTATGAGATAAATTTGAGACAACACCTGTCATTTTCCATCATCTGTTAATTCTTGTCTTTTGACTTAGGAAAACATTGATCTTTGACACTTAGACATCTACCCATGTGTCATGCACCCATAGGAGAGAGATTTGACCTTCGTCCACCTGCTAAAAGGAGGAAAGGGAGGGGGTGCATGCCTAGGGAGGCATGCGCCCAAGGATGATGACGCCTGGAGTCCCATACAGATGGGATTCCAGGTTGCTTCATGGAATAAACTTAGGTGGTGCCTAAGACTCTACTTTAATCAATCTTGGTGCCACCCAAGGATGTTTGAGAGGGGCTCTTATCTGATTGGATCAGGTGATGTCATCCCACCAATCAGATTTTGATCTAATTATATGAAGAGACGTGATTGGCCGGGATGATATGGCACTGCATGGTGCAGCAAGATCTATATAAACCCTATCGGTGCCTAGGTTTCAAGAGTTCTTCCCTTGCCCAAACCACAGAGCTCCTCTCCCCTCTTCTCCATGCCTACCTCTGATCTTCTCTCTCCTCTCCACACCTAAGAGGCCTTGGGCTTCAGTTTGGTGTGATTCAGGCAAGAGAAAGGCGACAAGAAAGGAAGAAGGCAGCACTGCTGCAAGAGACGACACCAGATCTTCAAAAATTATTTTGAAGACCTTCAAGATCAGATTTAAATTTGATCTTTGGAGGATAGATTAAGAAGGAGGAGATCTTCAGATCCCACTTGAGTAGATATTGGTAGAGGCCAGGCGGTTGCGTGGCTACATCTAGAACCTCAGACAATCAGCAAGATCATCACAAGGTAATAGGATTACCCAACAACAAGGTACAAATTTAATTTAATTTAATTTATTTTTATTTTATTTATTAGATTTATCTAATCAGATCTGAAAAGTATCAAATCTAATTTAGATCTAAGAGAAAAAAATTTTGAAATATTTCTCTTAGTCAAATCAGATCTGAACGAACCTGATCCGAGAAATAGGATTTTCCCTTCAGACTCAAACTTGGTTTCTTACCATACCATATCTCATACGATGTGGTAGGAATGGTTTTAGAGGAAATCCTATTTAGTAAATATATAGTAGTTAATAGACTATGTCCTAAAAAAAAATTAGGGAGGTCTGTGAAGCTCATCTGGATTGGACCATATCTAATAGGGTTCAGTTCCTCCATTCTAAAACCCCATTGAGTTGAGGTGTTCCAGATGGAGTCCATTGAGAAACTATACCATATTGCTTGAGATAGTCCAAAAATTTTCGACTAAGGCATTCACCTCCTCGATTTGATCGAAGAACCTTAATGGATCTTTTAGTTTGCTTTTTCACTTTATGTCTGAATTTCTTAAACTTTTCAAAGGCTTCAAACTTGTGTCTCATAAGATACACATACCCATACTGAGATAAATCATCGATAAAGGTTATGAAGTCAACAAAGTTGCCTCTAGCTGGCACATCAAATGGACTGCATACATCAGTATGTACTAGGACAAGTAGATCCGTAGCCCTTTCCCCATGTTCTACAAAAGAGAGCTTAGTCATTTTGTCATGAAGACATGATTCATAAATTAGATATGACTCGAAAGTCAACGGACTCAATAGTCCAATTTTTTCCAATTTATTAATCCTATCTTCTGCTATATGACCTAGCCTTAGGTGACGTAGATACCTATCATTTGGACTATCCCTAGGTCCTTTTGATCTTATGGCATTCATATTTTGCTCGATATTAAAGACAAACACATTAATATGTAACTGGTAGAGACCATTTATAAGGAAACTACTTGCAATTTTATTTTTTTCATAAAGAATATTATAATGGTCCTTAAGAAAATTAATTATATAGTCTTCTTGTGCTAAGCATTAAACAAAAATCAAATTCCTACTTGCAGCAGGCACATAATAAAAATTCTTAAGTACTAAATCTAGGCCAAATAGTAGTCAAAGAGGGTAGGTTTCCATGGCCACAATAGCAATTCTTGCTCCATTTTCGATGTATAGGATCATCTCACCATCCCTCAGCCTCCTGCTATCCTCAAGATCCTGCATGAAAGTGCACAAATGAGCACTAGAACCAAAGTCAAGCACCCAACTGGATGCAGAAGAAATCGTAAGATTAGATTCAATAATGAGCATACCTCCAGAAGGACCTATCTCCTTTTTCTTCAGAGTGGTCAGGTATGTAGGGCAGTTCCACTTCCATGATCGTCACTATTACAATGAAAATACTTTCCTTTGTCAGCAGCTTTCTTCTTCAACTCTGCCTTCTTTTTCTTTCCACCTTCCATCTTCTGCCTTTTCACAGACTTCTTCTTCTTTCTAAAAGACTTTCTCTTGGAAGAAGTCCATTCCATAGCTAGTACAGAGCTTTTAGAACCTTTCATAGAAAGCTCAGTAGTAACCAGCATATTCATAAGCTCGATTAGAATATTTTAAAGTTTATGCATATGGTAGTTCATAATGAATTGTCCATACGCATCAATCAAGGATTGCAGAATTATATCATTCTACAAATGCTGGTCTAACTTCACTCTGAGCTTTTCAAGCTCTTCTAAGTCCTTGATCATCATCAGACAATGATCTTGGACTGACTGCCCATCATGCATTTTAGCCTTAAACAGTCGTTTAGTGACTTGATATTTGGCTGCGCGACTCTGTTCACCAAACAACTCTTGCAGGTGGGCCAACATTTGGCAGGAAGTCTTGATATCTTCATGTTGGTGCTGAAGCTCATCAAACATCGAGCCTAACATGTAGTATCTGACCATATTATCTTCATCCATTCACTTATCAAGAGACACCCTCTATTCAGCGGATGGACGAACTGGTAAGTTGGGGGGATCCTGGTCTAATACATGAGTCAACTTCTCGGAACCCAAAATAGTTTTGAAGTTTCAGAGCCGGTCCTTGTAATTAAATTCGATCAGTCTATGGGTGCCCAGAATACGGGCTAGTGGGTTGGAAGCAGACATTTCTCTTTTTTCTTTAGAGAGTCAAAGTTTTTAGTTAGATTTTATAATTAAGACTTGATCAATTTATTTAGGAGATTGATTTTTAAACAAATTAGCTTTCACTATTTGCTCGGATCCCTACACTCTCTCTATAGAGATGCGAAAATCTCCATGATTACTGATTTCTAATGGGTGGTGCAGTCCCACCAACTGACTCATCATCTCACCTAATAGTTATTGATGATGGGTTAGCCAATGAGTGAATAACTCTTATCCAATGATTCTCTAATCATGGTGCACCCAGACTTGGTCTCTAATTCATGAATCTTATTGTGCCCAAAATATTGATCCACTCCTTAATTAAGTCAGACCCACCATTTACACAGATTGAATTTTTATTTGGGTCTCTCACCATATCCAAAATATTGAGCCCAATCCATCCTCCAGTCTATAGTATCCAATACCTAATAGATATGGTTGCATCTTTTTGGTGCAACTGAACCACTGTGGCCAGCCAAAAATAATCAACCCCGAAAAGGGTCCACACATCTACAATGGTGGAAGATCTTAGACTTAATCTTTTCTTAGGAATATTTGATTTAGGTCTCTCTAAACTTGACTTGACATAGCCATAACCATTATGACTAACCTAGTGGCATGGGTCAACTCGGATTGTTAGCCACCTTAGATCAGGACTGGACCGACAAATATGGCTAGGTAAGTGAGACCTGTGAGGATTTATGGTGCTTCCAAGCCTTGGGAGGCCATGGAAGGAGTCACGATGATTGCTCCAAAGATTCTAGGGGCTTGGTTGGTGCTTCGGAGACCTGAGATACAAAGTGAAGCAAAGAACCAAAGCTAGGGAATCAAGACTGCAGAAAAAAGATTTTCTATAGATTAGCCGACTCAATCCAAAACTAAGTCCGCTAAGTCTCAGTGCACAAGCAAAATAGAAATCTATGCATTCAGAACAGCTGGCACGACACAGAACTGGGCTCTCAGACTGAGCCGACCTAGTGAAACTTAGCTGGCTCAGTACTGAGATTGAGCCGACTCAGTGCGTGGGCAGAGTTACGTGAGGATCTATTTTGAGCTAGGGTCTGAGTTGATCCTAGGGGTCTTAAAGCTTGGTTTGAGAGGTCTTAAGGTAGCTAATTCAAGTATGAGTTGGGTCTAGATCCAAAGGATGAGAGCATGGGAGATATAGATATACATGGGCTCGATGAGTGCTTTCATGTATTGGATTAGCCAGGGGAGTTTTTGGTTGGGCCTAATGGCTATGTATAAATACATAGGTTGTATTAGGATTTTAAAGGTTGGAATCAATACAGACTTTCCTAAACTCTCTTCTTCTCTTCTCTCTAGAGTTGTCGCCCTAGGCTTCTTGAAAAAGCCTTAGAGAAGGGGGGCGTCTCCCTCAAGCCCAAGGAGGGAGGCGCCCCATCATAGATCTAGGTGGAGGATGTCTCTCTCAAGCCTGGAATGTTGTGGACGATAATATGGTATCAGAGCCTGATGGTGCATGAAAGAGAAGGAGAAGTCGTACGAGGTGAAATCAGAAATCTGCACAAGAATTCTATGGTATGTCTCAAATCTACCTTGTTGTTGCTGTGGTTTGGCCAACCGAGAGCAGTGGATTGAAGGTAGAGACTGAGAGGATTAATGAGAAGGGATTTTCTTAGGATGGAAGGATTTGGTGCATGATTTACTGATCGATCTTGGTGGAAAGGCCAGGGTGTATGACGGTTATGTGACAAGCAGGGAGCACTGGAGTGCTGCAGTAGCATTTCCTTGGAGATGCAAGGTTGAGAGAGGCTCGGTGATGCAGCAGCCGAGGGAGGTATCTCAGTAGAGAGCATTAGTGTTCTCTAGAAAGATGGATAGTGTAGGACTATTGAAGAGAGGTTTTCCAAGGGATAATGATCGAAGGAAGACCGAAGAAGCGATTATACATCCTTCGGTGTCAAGAAGATAGGAAAGTAGTCAGAGATGTATTCAGTGGTTCTACCAGAGCATGAATTTATGGAGCCTTGCGAGTGATGGAGATGGATGATCCATGAAGGTCCAGCAAGTCAAGGCTAGATGGCTATAGAGCAATGTAGAGATGAGTCAGGGAGCACTGGAGTGCTATAGGAGCACTTTCCTAGAGGCATGGGGCTGAGAGAGGCTCGGTGGTGCAGTAGTTGAGGAGTGTATCTCAGTAGATGGTGTCAGGGGCTTCTCAGGGAGATCGGGAGTAGGTCTCAGGGAGAGCCAGGAGGTCTTAGGGAGCACCAAGAGGTCTCTAGCAGTCAAAAGTATCATGAATCAGATTTTTTTGGTAGAAGCATCAGGAAGAGTCATGGTTCAAGTGGAGGATGGTTCTCTAGGCGCAACTGAAGCGATGGCTGGTGTAGGGGCAGAAAAGAAGGACTAGGGTGGAATTCCCTAGGGTTCAATCGCTGGATTCAGAAGAGTTGGATGAGCTCTTGGGTTTTGGAGGTGCCTGCAGGTTGCAAAGATATCCGAGATGGCTTCGAAGGGGTCTATGGAGTGCAGAGGGTTCGAAGGGGTAGCGACGGTATTCGAGGTGTAGCGGCAGGCTCAATAGTGTAGCATTGAGTGGTTGGCCTTGAGGGACTCAATGATAGAGTCGACTTCTATAGTATTAGGTGGACTTTGGATATAGGTGGAGCTCTGGAGAGGTGGCTTCATAATTGGAGAGGAATTTGACATAAGTTCAAAGCAGAAGGATGAGGGGGGATCGATATCCTAGCGCCAGCATCGATGATGCACAATTTCAGGTGGAGCGGCATGTGCAGGAGGATAGGCATTATTCTAAGGAGACCATGTCAGGATTTGCAACAAGTGCCAGTACTGGAACGTTGTGGATGACAATAAGATCGATGGAAGGGATATGCCATTAACTTGACAAGAATGCATTTGAGTCGAGTAGCTCCCAATTAAAAACTAGTCGGTCATATCTGCCAAACTTATCTTAGACACCAAATTGTTGAGCCAGAATCAATCGAATTAACCTACAATCCAGACTCTAACCACTGAGCCTAATTAGGTCTTAACTCGATTGATCACTCATGTGACTCGACCTTGACCCAGACTTAATTCTATTAGACTGGTCAATTTAAGCACTCTTGATCCCACCTAACCAACTCTTGATTTGGTTTGATCAACCACTAGACCTAATTGAGCTACCCAAGTCCGAACCCAATTTTATAAATATATTTTAGATCTAAAAATTCTTAATTTTAGACCTAATATATTTCATAATCTTAATTCTTAATTAAGTTTAGGATTCATAAACAAAACATGTATATAAAATTTTAGGATTTCAAGATCTAGGATTTTATAGAAAATAAGTTTTTTTTTATTTTTGATTAAGGATGAATGCGCAGCACTCCTATACACCATAAGAACATCCCATCGAATGGGAGGAGAGGGCCTTTAAACTCTACTTTATTCTTATGACTGGATGGCCAAGGGGCACGCCTTAATCAGAAACATGATAAATCTACAAAACTAGTTAGATTTACATCATATATCACATATATAAAAATTGATCTAACTAAAAACATATTTTGCATACATCTCATGTATCATATCATACTTATTTTTAGATCTAAATTATCTCATAAAAATCTAAAAAATAAGATTTAAATTTGATTACATCAAATTAAAATTTATTCTAGATAATTTTGTAAAACTATTCTACAACTAGTCTATACATGCATCTATCATATCTCATATGAATAATTTAAATAAATTTATTTTCTATTTTTTAGATCTAATTATAATATTTATAATATCAAAAAATAGTAAATAAATAGATCTAAAAATTATAATTAATTAAATTAAAATTATGATTATGCTAGACTATACATAGAATAATTCTATTCCTAGTCTAATCATGCATCTCATACATTTTAAATCTAGATTATTTAATTTTTAATTTTTTAATTTTAGATCTAATCACATCTAATGTGACATCTAAAATCATATAATTATTAGATAAAAAATAAATTAAAATTAGATCTAATGAATTATGGAATCTGGCTCTAATACTAGTTGAAGAAAAAAACTTATTTTTCGAGTTGGATTCGTTCAGATCTGATTAGATCAGGAAGGATATTTCAAAAAAAATTTCTCTAAGATCCTAATCAAATCTAAGACTTCTCAAATTTAATCTTATTGACTTGATAATAAAAATAAAATAAAAAATAAAATTAAATCAAATTTAATTATATCTTTATTTTGGGTAATCCAATTATCTTGTGATGATCCAGATGTTTGCCTGAGGTTCTGGATGTAGCCATGCAAGCGCCTGACCTCTACCGATGTCCACTTGGACAAGATCTAGAGATCTTATTCTTCTCAATCAATCCTCCAAAAATTAGATCTAGATCTGATCTTGAAGGTCTTCAAAACTCCTTTCGAAGAACAGTCATTGTCTCTTGCAGCAGTGCTGCCTTCTTCCTTTTCTGGCGCCTTTCACTTGCTTGGATCGCACCTTATTCATGTCCAAAACCCCTTAGGCATGGAGAGGAGAGAGAGGACTAGAGGGTGGCATGGAGAAGGAGGAAGAGAGGCTTTTTGGCATGGGCTAAAGGTAGAAGCATTAAAATCTAGGCACAGATAGGGTTTATATAGATCCTACTGCACCATGCAGTGCCACATCATCCAGGCCAATCACGGTCCTTTGTGCAATTAGATCTAAATCTGATTGATGGGATGGCATCATTTGATCCAATCAGATGAGAGACCCTCAAAATCCTCCTAAGGTGGTGCCAAGACTGAGTCAAACAAGACTTCTTGGTGGATAGAGTTTAATCCCCTGAAGCAACCATGGAGTCCCATATGTATGGGACTCCATCTTTAGAGGCATGCGCCCTCTTCCTATTTGCATTTTAACAGGGGCACAAGTCCCTAGGTACTCTCATATAGGTGCATGACATATGGGTAGATGTCTAAGTGTTCAGGGTCAACATTTGACCAATATCCAAAAATAAGATTTAGCGGATGACCGAAAATGGTAGGTGTTGTTTTAAATTTATCGCATAAATTAAGATAACCCTTTTCTAATTTGGACAAGCTCTAGTCAAATCAAATAAAGATTCTTGAGTGAGCCCAAACACATTTAGCTCAGTTGAGACAAGCTTTAATGATTGTTAAAGGAGAACATTAGGCTCAATCGTGTGCTAGCACGATTTTCTTGAACCTAATTGAATCTTATTCAAATCAATTGAACTGGGTTAGTCCAATTGATGACATCCAGATCCAAACCCTTGTTTGTGTGATCCAATTAGATTCAATTTCATATGGTAATGGGATATGTTGCAATCTCTATCATCGACATCATCGAAATACCTTCCGATGGATCAGAACTTTTTTGATTCAGACAACTAGTATGATCGATCATCCAAATCATTCTAATTGCTCTTAAAATCCACCAGTGACACCTAGCAGCATATGGTGGCAACCCATCAGAACTGAAAGCGAACCTCTCAGTGTAGTTACTTATGTGATTAAGTTTCTCTATCTTGAGCTCTGACTGGATTAAGGTTAAGGTGATCTAGTCAAATCTTAATTTCCATCATATAAATTAATCATTTGATTCAAGTCCAATGTGAAAATCCTAATAGAAACTCTTTCTATTATTTCACTCTACCATGGCCATGGGCTTATGGACTTGATTCTCACGATCATCACAGGGCTGCTCCTCATCTACCATGGTAGATAGATCTCCTATTGGTGCAATCCATTTCCTACAATGAACATACTATAGCCAACATACACCTCAAGATTTTGAATGGCTAGGAGATCGAGTTATGGTATAGTCAAACTATAAAACCCTCAAGGTGAACTGTCAATGCAGCTTTGAGCCAGTCATCGATGAGAAGGTAGACTTCCTCATGATTGCTCGAGGTGGTCACGCTCAGTGCCCTCGTTCTCTAACGAGTATCTATACTCTCGCTCCGATGTCTCTACACCATAGACTTAAGACTCATCTATCCTAAAGAAGTAATCATACACTAATCTTTTGGATCAATCACCATCCTCATGATGATCTTACGGTCAGGAGTATTTTATGAGTTAATAATGAAAATTCATATCTTAAATTTTCAACTCTTGAAAATATGAACTATCATTACCATTAACTCAAAGGATGTATCATAAACATTTTCAAAATATACACTATGATAGAAAATAATTCATTTTATTATTTATAGTCAAAATTATAATTTTGCCTTTAAAAGTGTATTACAAGTGTCAGCCAATCTGGCTTCTAGGATACACATATCTAACAAACTCAGCTTGCTAAGGCGCTCAATCATCTCGATCATGTACAATACATGTTCGATGACTGAGGCCCTACCCCTCATCATGTACAACATTATCAAGCATGCCAAAAGAGTCGTTCAACATTTGAAGCATCTCCTATGGCTAGGCATTTTTGAACCTACAATTGAACTCATCATTCATTGCCGCCAGCATTATACACCGAATGGTGGTGCGGTCATTGAGCCACTTCTGATAAGTATCTCGGATCGCTCCTCTAGCATTTGGAGCTGGCTCCTCAGGTGCTGGATCCGTTATGATATAAAGAATCCGCTTATGCTCCAGGATGATTTTCAACTTATGATACTAGCTATCATAGTTGGGTCCCATTAATTTATCATTGCCTAACAATAATCAGAGCGATAAGTTAATGGTCATTTTTGCACAAAAAGAAAAATCAAACCTAATTAGTATATAAATCAATTATCTAAAGACTTGGACTTTAGTCTAAATGTTCTCCCACTATTTTATATGAATTGGTAGCCTCTACCTCCAATTCGAGGAATTATTTTAATTCTTTAGTGGGTACTAGAATCCACATAGACTACAAATGAGGCTAACTTTGGTTGGTCAATCCATGTGCACCTATGGGTAGGTTCAAAACTAATTGTTTCTCTAAATAATTTCTAGTAATATTAATTTTGCCCTGGAGACCTAATCAGTAGGCTTTGGCCTCCACTGAAAATGTCCAGTTAGGTCTAACCATTAACATGACTATATTTGATCTTATCTAACCAATAAATGATCAGGCCCGACTTTGGTCGGCCAACCTAACCACCATCAGAAAGACTTAACCAAATCATTATTTTATGAATGTTAATTTCATTAATTAATAAGCACTAAGCCTTTGGGCCTTCACTGATTATCAAATTAACGAACCCATTATCACTCAACTTAATGGGAGAATATGATATAGTTATCTATATAACTATTTTATTTTAAGAACATAATAATTTTAGAGGATTTAGTTAACTTATTTAAGAAAAATGAGCCAATTTCAATCCTCCCACTGACTTCACCAAGTCAGATCAAAAAGAATCTAATCTAAGCTGGCATTAGGAGCACTTAAATTAGTCAGACTAATTTACCTAATTGACATGGGTGAGCTCGAATCATCAAGTGATCCAATCAAAACCTAACTCACCAGGATGGCCAGGTAAGTGAGATCAGTGGAAGGGATATGCCATTAACTCATCAAAGATCAAATCAGTGCGAGTAGCTTCTAATTAAAAATCACTGATCAAATTATCAAACTTACCTTAGACACCATTCGGTTCATTAGTTTTAATTTAACCAACCTAGTAATTACAGGTTTGACCGCGTAGCCATGAATCAAATCCATTTGGTCCTCGTTAAAGGCATGGACTTGACCAACTATAACTATTATAATTGAGTCTATAAAGTTCTTGACCTAATCTAAATTAACATTTAATTAGATTTGATCAATTACTCTAATTTAGTCCATTCTTTAACTAACCTTAAGTCTAACCCAATTTATGTACCTAATTCATCTAACCCAATAACCCACATTTTATGATTAATAACTTAAGATCTTTAATTCATAATTCTAGATACTAAATCATTATACTTAATTTTTTAATTAAGTTTATGGGTTGAGGGTTAGGATTTAGCATTTCAAAAATATTTTTTAAATTTTGAAATGTTCTTTACAACTTAGTATTATTCACCAATTGAGTTGACTCACTTTACAAATAATACCAGTTATAGGGTGTAATCTGAAAGTATGTACACTACATAATACTAAATCATGAATCAAACTTTATCTAATTTTACATTCATGATCATAAATCAAATTAAAGTCTAATTTAATCAGATCATAAAAATATTAGATCAAATCTAAGATTTTATGATTAATAATTTAGATCGGCAACGTACTAGGATAATCTTTTCACTTTAGGGGGTAAACCCTATAGCAAGACAACCTATAGTCCGTGCAATCTAAATTTTAATTTTTTAGATCTAATTATTTAGAATATTAGATAAATATTTAGATAAAATCTAAATTATCAATCTAAAATAAACAAACATATCATGTTGAGCGAACCTGGCTCTGATACCATTTTAAAGGAAACCAGTGCAGGGTTAACAGTGCTACTTTCAAAATTTTTTTCAAAAATAGCTAAAATATAGTAAAAAATTAATTAATCTAATTAATTTATTATTGATTATATCAAAAAATAAATCCTATACTAAGGATCTAAACATGACATAAATGCATACGTATCAGATCAGAATAAATAAAATAGTGCAGTAAACTATTTACTACATCTAAGTGTTCTGAGCACTGTACCTTGCGTGGGTAGTCGATCACCATGATCTGATCATTATCAAGGAGGTCCACTGATCATGATGCAACCACATAGATGTCTGGCCTCCATGGATCATCCACACGAGGCTCTTGGTCCTGATCGGCTCCCTGCAAGTGCTAGCTCGGTATCGAAGTCTTTTAGGGGCTATTTCGATCGAATGACTTCGATCTTCGTCTATAGGCTTCACAAATGCTCCAGATTACTGATAGATGAAGTAGAGAGGTAGAGGAGACTCTCAATAAAATTTGGTGGGCTCACGATATTCATAGCTCATATAAATAATTCCTGAATCCCAAGTTCTAAAACCCTAGGTCAAATGCACCCTAAAACCCTACGCTAGTCTTTCTCTGGTTTTTCACCTCATGAGATTTTTTTAATATTTTTCTCATGTAGAAGAAGACTCATGGAAGTTTTCTCTCTATTCTCAGATCCCATCCCTCATGTCCCAAAAATCTTCTTATTTATTTTTGTGCCAAAACATGGAGAGTACACATGAGAGGATAAGAAGGGGTTGGTTGTCAATTTGAATTCAAACTTATTTTGAATTCAAATGCCAACCAATTTGTTTCAAACCATAAGTGGCATGAGAAGGGAAGCTGTGGAATGTTTTGTGCATAGAGAGCATTCATGAGAAATATTTTCTCATGAAGAAAAGTGGGCACATAAGGAGTGATGTGGCGCATGGGTGGTTAGCCTTTAAAATTCAAACTCCTTTGAATTTTTGAATGAAACCAACCATCCCTATCTATTTGGAATGTGGGAGACCTGGGTGTGAGACCTCTAATCAGCATGGAAAACTGTATGAGAGAAGAAAATTGAATTCAAAGGGGCGTGGGGCATATGTGGCGCAGGGGAAGAGAAGACTAGTCAAACTAGTCTTTGAATTTAAACTTCTACCAATTGAACCAACCCAATCAAAATTGGTTAGGCCCAATTAGATCAAATTAAATCTAATATAATTAGGCTTAATTAGACTTAATTAAATTTTAATAAAATTAGGAATTGATCAAGTCCAACCTTTGATCAAATCAGGGTTCGAACCTCCTCGGCGATTAGGTCAACTCGTGACCTAATCGGGTCAAACCCAGCTAAACCCAATTCAATTGGATTTGATCTAAAAAAAATTATTCAATCAAATTAAGTTAATTAGTGATCAAATCACTAATAAAATCTCTCATAAATCTAGAATCCAAATCTGATGGGTGTTCGGACACCAGAGTCCAATCAAAATAAAACTCTTGATCGAAGAGTCCCAAACTAGTAGGACTCTTGATCTCGATGTCCGAAACAAGTAGAACTAATGATTGTAGAGTCTCAACTCTCAATCACAGAGTCCCAGACATGTAGGACTCGAAGTCCCAGAGCTATGGGACTCTTGATTGAAGAGTTTCAATCTAGTGGGACTCTTGACCACAAACTCCTAGATATTAAGACTCAGTGTCCCAACCAAGTAGGACTCCCGATCGAAGAGTTCTAATCCAGTGAAACTCTTGACTATAGATTCTCAGTCAAGTGGGACCTTCACCTACCATCAGATCAGGTAGGAACCTCTAGTGTGTGTGACTTCGTAGGTCCAAATCTAAGCCAATAGCATAGAAATCAATTTCTGTACTAATCAAAGTGACCATCTAGCAATGATACCCGACTTCCAGATAGGTCGAATAGTTGCAATCACAACATTTAGAACCTACGTGAATATGATTACCATATAATTCATCCCTATGATCTTTGTATAATAGATGATTCAGGGTTAGACTGTCAACCCTAGAAAATACATCCATATCGTGTCTCAAAGCAATTAGTCTCATGACTCCTCACTAAGACTATCCTGACCATGGTTTTGCTAAATTAAAAAACTATTTAACATAACTCCTGAATTTAGGAGTGGTCAATCCCATCTTGATACACACACCGACTTCTTAAGTACTTGACTATGCCTAAAAATCTTTCATCACTGAATTAAAAATTTAGATTGTCCGACACCAAAGCATAGTGAGTTGCTTGGAAGTCACCATGGTGATCTCAGATCGAAGGGACAGTTATACCCACATTCCATCGGAGCTAATCCTGATGGAAGAAAAGCTCTATAGTTGGTCACGTTCCGTGCAGATGTACCAATACATCTCACTTGCATGCCATACCAATGTCTCAATACTCCTTGGTTACAAGGACAACCAACCTATATGGCATACAACGACCTATACTTGATAAACATTATCATCCCAAGTAACAACGTATCTTTTAGTCGTAAATAATTTAAGGACTAAATGATAAATTCTTTTTTATCGAATCTAGATAGTCCTAAGAACTTCATCACAACACAAGATTTCATTAGAATACAACAAAATTTATGATGAAGAATATCAAAATAATTTTTATTAATTAATAATTTATATACAAGTACAATAAGTAGCACAATCATCAATAGGCTGATGATTGATTTTGGAACACATTTCCAATAGATCCCCCTAAATTTTATTTGATGATGCATGCCCCAGAAGGATTTTAGCATGGAAATTGAGGGCACATGCCCCCTTATGGCGTGTGCCCTTAATGGATAAGGATGGAAGAGTTTGAAGGAGTTCAAATTCTAGGGATTTTATCCATGCGCCTAAAGTCCTCTTGTCCTAATGTGTTGGCACATTTTTTCTCTAATTTTGTGTGAAAAAATCAGATGAAAATTAGGTGTTGGTATGGAGATCAGATGGGAGTCCTTCTGCTTTAACCAAACTTCTTGCTTAAAGCCCTAGGACTCCAGGGTGGCACCTTTGTCTATAAAAAGGACCCTGCACCATGTGTTTTCTATTCATTTGAATGCAACACCAAGACTCTGCCTCTCCCTCCACCTTCCACACCCCCTCTTCCTAATCCTCTCCCTCTTCTCCACATCCAAGGAGTTGGGCGAAATAGCAAGGAAAGGTCAAGGTGCTCTAGGCACAAAGATCAAATAAAGTAGTTTTAGTTCGTGAGATGGACGTGCTATTGCTGGAGATCTGATCGAAGGCAAACCAGGAAGATTCAAGATCTAATTTTTTGAGATTAGATCTAGAAGAAGAAGACCTCCAGATCTAACCTATGTAGACACTGATAGAGGCTGGGCACGTGCGTAGCTCAGATCAGAACCTCAGATCGTCGACAGATTATCGATGCGAGTGAATAGTTCAGCCAAACAGGTGATATTGTTATCACTATTATATTTTAATTTTTGTTTTTATAATCATATCAATCTAATTATATCTAAGAACTATCATATTTGATTAGATCTAAAAAAAAGTGTTTTGAAAATTCTGTTACAAATCTGATCCGATCAGATTGATCCTGCGAACTAGGAACTAGAAATTCATTCAACTAGTATCAGAGCCAGGTTTCTAGTTCCAGATTTGTTTTAGATTAGATCTAATATTTTTTTTTATATGACCATATGAATTTTCAGATGTTATATGAGATGTAATTAGATCTGAAATCATTAGATGTAATTTAATTTCTCATATATATGATATATGCAATGCATCTCTAGACTAGTTCTATAGATCTATACCATGATTAGTCTAGATCTAAATTTTTTTCATGATATAATCATTTAATTTTTATTTTTAGATGTTATATGAGATGTAATCAGATCTGAAATATGAGTTTAAATATTTAAAAATTGATATTTATGATATATACAAAGTATGTGTAGTTTAGATCTTTAATCGTATATGAGATATATATGCTAGATCTAACTATTTTGTTATATAGTTTAAATTTCTGATTAAGGCATTTTCCTTTGGCATCCAGTCATAAGAGTCAGAAGGGTTTAAAGGCTCTTGATTTCTATTCGATGGGATGCTCTTATGGCATGTAGGGGTACTGCATGTTTGCCCTTAATCATAAAATAAAACTTACTTTTCTGTAAAACCCTAGATCTAAAAAGTCTAAGATCTTTGATGCATATTTTATTTTATGAACCCTTGGACTTAATTAAAAATTAAATTTATGAAATAAATTAGTATAAAAATTAAAAATTTTCAAATCTAAGATACTTTCATAAAACATGGGTTTTGGTATGGGTAGCTTGATTAGGTCTAGCGGTTGATCAAACCAAATCAAAAGTTGGTTAGATGGTATCAAGAATGCTTAAAATTGATCGGTCCATTAGATATAAGTCTTGATCAAGGTCAACTCATAGCCACATGTGGTCGACCACTTTAAGACCTAATTTGGCTCCACGGTTCGAGCTTAGATTGTAGGCTAATTGGATCAGTTCTGATCAGATAAGTCGATGTTTAAGGTAAGTATGGCAGATACAATTGGTGGTTTTTAATTGGAAGCTACTCACTCATGATTCATCTGAGGTTGAGTTAATGGCATATCTCTTCCACTGATCTCACTTATCTAGTTGATTGGGTTAATCTAGTTCTGGTTTGAGGTGGCTAACGATTCAAGCTAACCCATGCCACTAGGCTAGTCATAATCGTTGATTCCTAAATTGATATCTCTCTAAGAAAATAGTAAGTCATTAGTCTTCCACCATTGTAGATGTGCAGGCCCTTCCCGAGGTTGATTGTTCTTAGTTGGATATAATGGTTCAGTTGCATCAAAAAAATGCAACCACATCTATTAGGCATAGGATGCTATGGATTGGAGGATGGATTGGGCTAAATATTCTAGATATGGTGAGGGTTCCAATCATGAATCCAGTTCATGCAAATGAAAGGTTTGACTTAACTAAAGGATGGAATAATATTTCAGGCATGGTGAGCTTCATGAATTATTGACCAAGTTTGGGTGCACCATGTTTATAGAAATATTGGACAAGAGTTGTCCACCCATCGGCTGACCCATTATCAATAACTATTAGATAAGGTGGTGAGCCAATCAGTTGGACCACACCATCCACTAAAAATCTTTGATTGTGGAGATTTTTGCATCTCTGCTAAGGGAGTGTAGGGATCCGAGAAAATAGTGGGAGTCTAAATTTATTTAAAAATAAAACTCCTAAACAAATTGGTTAAGTCAATGATAAATCTAACTAGAAACTTTGACTCTCTATAGAAAAATGTCTACATCAAACCTCCTAGCCCGAATCCTAAATACCCATAGATTGATCGAACCCAATTACAAGGATTGGCTAAGGAACCTGAAAATAGTGTTGAGTTCCAAAAAGCTGACTTATGTGTTGGATCAGGAATTTTCCACTCTGTCAGCCCATCCGACCATCGATTAGAGAGCATCTTATGAAAAGTGATTGGATGATGACAACAAGGTCAGGTGCTATGTGTTAGGCTCAATATCTAATGAGTTGCAATACCAACACAAGGATATTAGGACTGCATGCCAAATATTAGCTCACCTACAAGAGTTGTATGGTGAACATAGTCGCACAGCATGCTACCAAGTCTCGAGGAGACTATTTAAGGTGTAGATGCATGATGGGCAGTCGATCTAAGATCATTACCTGGCAATGATCAAGGACCTAGAAGAGCTTGAAAATCTTGGTATCCTGATGAACAATGACTTATAGATTGATGTGATCCTATAGTCCTTGACTGGTTTGTATGGGCAGTTCATCATGAACTTTCATATGAATAAACTTTAGTGCACCTTGGCTGAGTTGATGAATATGCTAATCACTACTGAGCAAACTTTGAAGAATTCAAAGGGCTCAGTTCTAGCTATGGAGCGGACTTGTTCCAAGAGAAAGTCTTTTGGAAAGAAGAAAAAGTCTGTAAAGAAGTAAAAAATAGATGAAAAGAAGAAAGACGAGCTAAAGAAGAAGGCTCCGGAGAAAGAAAAGTGTTTTCACTGCAACTCTGACGAACATTGAAAGCAAAACTGCCCTACGTACATGGTCAGCCTAAAGAATTAGAAGGAAGGAGGACCTTCTGCAGGTATGCTCGTCACTGAGACTAATCTAATGATTTCTTTTGCATCTAGTTGGGTGGTTGACTCTGATTCTAGTGCTCATTTATGCACTTCTGTACAGGATCTTGAGGATAGCAGAAGGCTGAGGAAAGACGAGATGATCCTATATGTCGAAAATAGAGCAAGAGTTATTGTTGTAGTTGTGGGAACCTATCCTCTTCGATTACCATCTGGAAGTCTTTTAGTTCTTAGAGATTGTTATTTTATACCTGCTGTGAGTACGAATTTGATTTTTGTTTCATGCTTGGCACAAAAAAACTATGTAATTAGTTTCTTTAAGGACCATTGTATAATTCTTTATGAAAGAAATAAAATTGTAAGTGGTTTCTTAATTAACGGTCTCTATCAGTTACATATAGATGTTTCTGTTTACAATGTCGAGCAAAACATGAATGCCATAGGATCAAAATGACTTAGGGATAGTCTAAATGAAAGGTATCTGTGATACCTTAGGCTAGGTTATATAGCTGAAGATAGGATTAACAAATTGGAGAAATCTAGACCAATGGATCTGTTGACTTCCAAGTCATATCCAATTTGTGAGTCATACCTTCAAGGCAAAATGATCAAGTTGCCCTTTATGGCACATGGGGAAAGGGCCACAGACCTTCTTGCCCTGGTACATATAGATGCATTCAACCCATTCGATGTGCCGACCAGAGGTAACTTTATCTACTTTATTATCTTTATCAATGATTTATCTCAGTACGTGTATGTGTATCTGATGTGACACAAGTCTAAAGCCTTTGAAATGTTCAAGAAATTCAGACATGAAGTGAAAGCAAATCAAAAAATCCATTAAGATTCTTCGATCAGATCGAGGAGGCGAATATCTTAGTCAAAAACTTCTGGACTATCTCAAGGATAATGGCATAATCTTACAATGGTCTCTGCTTAGAATGCCTAAACTCAATGGGTGTCAGAACAGAGAAATCGGACCCTATTAGACATGGTCTGATCCATGATGAGCTTCATGAACCTTCCTGAATTTTTTTGGGGATATAGTTTAATGATAGCAATATATCTACTAAATAGGATTCTATCTAAGACCATTCCTACCACACCATATGAGATATGGTATGGTAAGAAGCTAAGTCTTAGCCATATTAAAATTTGGGGTTATCTAGCTCATGTCAAGAGACAGCAGGCAGACAAGTTCGAATCAAGATCCTTTAGAGCTTGATTTATTGGATATCCTAAAGAGTCGTTAGGATATTACTTCTACTTTCTGAAAGATCACAATATGATTGTGAGTCGACATGCCCCTTTTCTTGAGAAATAATTTATTCAAGATGGTGGCATCGGAAGATAGATTAGGCTCCAGGAGAAAGTCTCCAAAGAGCAATGAGCCAAGAAACCTAAGGAATCCAGTCAGTCTAAGCTGATCCACATACTATCTCCTCCACCTTATAGATCAAGTAGGATTTTCCATCCTCCTGAGAGGTACTTAGGTACAATTAGGGTTTTCCATTTGTGGTGATGATCCCAAAACCTATGATGAGATGAAATAAGATATCGACTCCAAGTAATAGCGAGAGGCAATGAAGATAGAAATTGACTCGATGTACTCAAACCAAGTCTGGATCTTGGTAAATCCACCTGAAGGTATTGTACCTATTGGATGTAAATGGATCTTCAAGAGAAAGATAGGTGCAAATGAAAATATAAAGACATTCAAGGCTTAGCTAGTGGTAAAAGGGTATAGTCCATGCGAAGGCATTGATTATCAAGATACCTTCTCACCAATGGCCATGATTAAATCCATCCATATGTTGCTTGCAATAGCAGCATATTTTGATTATGAAATATGGCAGATGGACGTGAAGACGGTATTCCTAAATGGATATCTTGAGAAAGATATCTATATGGAATAACCGCTTAGTTACTTTCGGTGATGGTGATTATTGGGGATAAATCCATGCCTATCGAAGTTCGACTAAGACTCCGACTCTTGATCAGTTCCGTCTGATTGCAGCTATAATAATTGAACCTCAACCCACAGAAGTATTCAAACTCTAAATCATTCTAAGATGGCCGACCTTCAATACTATAGTCAGATAATCTGATTGGCTGGGAAGATCGATTTTAGATTCAATGGAACATTGGGATTTCCTTCTCCAGACAAACTTGAACAGTTAATGCTTCTGCCTTAGAGAACCAGCTAAGTCTCCGACTCCTATGCATCCCGTTCGATCGATCTCCTTTTGGTAACCTATGTGGCCCCATTCGGATGAACTTCCTTGGATCCCCCTTTTGGCAGAATCTTAGTCGAACTCCTGGATTTCTCCTTTAGCGAAACTTCTCCAGCAATCGAACTTCTTCCAAACTGCCCCCAGATGAATTTCAGTGCCTTATCATTATTCACCAATGAGCAACCCTAGGAATGGCTGAACCTCAAAGGAATAGCAGAGACGCTGTGTTTCAGTCGCGCTTGCTTATTGCGGCCATCAGTCAATACTTGATTCAAGTGGACCCCTCATAATTGGACTCCTTTCGGTTGGACATCTTTTAGGCTTCTTCGCCCATCAAACCCCTACTGGACTTTTCTTCTGGTCGAATTCCTTCCAGCCACTTGAAAGGACCATGGCGTACACCTTCAATATAGCGAATAAAAACCAATGCACGATCAATCTTGAGAACCTCCAAACTTCTCCAAAATAACAACATCCAAGAGCCCTTTATCGCTTGCAATTATTCCATCTGAACTCCAGCTATTAGGTCTCCAACAGACTAGCACGTCACGACAACGGACACCACCCTCAGTAACAAACCCCATATAGCCCCGAATGGCCCACTACCAAGTGGTTGCTACTATCACTATCAATAT
Source organism: Cocos nucifera (assembly GCA_006176705.1). NCBI lineage: Eukaryota > Viridiplantae > Streptophyta > Magnoliopsida > Arecales > Arecaceae > Cocos > Cocos nucifera. The sequence continues at coordinate 550,788 of QRFJ01000447.1, forward strand.
GTTACAGGCTTCGGGGCTATAAAAGGGATACTCTAGATACATTTTCTTCAAGCTCTCTTCTTCCTTTCGATACTCAGCAACTTTTCTACTGAGTACTCCATTTTTGTTAGCCGAAAGAACTGACTTGATCATCGGAGGATCTTGCTAGAGCCACCCCCAGGCTTTGGACGAGACTTATTTTGCAGGTCACCTCCGACGATGTCGTCTTCTCTGACTCCAGCGCTTCTCCGACGATGACCAGATTTTGACCAATAGTGATCACAAGGTTTGCAAGCTGTAAAGGTCCATTTTTGAATTCAAGCAGGCATGTCGAAGCTGGAATACTCATTTCAGTGATGAAATCAAATCATTTGGTTTCATCAAGAATGAGAAGGAACCCTATATGCTCAAGAAAATCAGTGGAAGCACTATTGTCTTTCTCATATTATACGTAGATGACATCCTCCTGATTGGGAATTATATTCTCATTTTGACCTGTTTGAAAACATACAGAATTTCATGCATAGATTTTGAAACTTTTTCAAAATTAATAGCAGTGGAAGACATAGAGTAAACAATTTAACCTATAATATGCATGTAATCTAATTACTAAATTCTACTACATCAAGGATCTATAACATGTCATGATTCATACATAAATCTAAAAATAAATATTTTGATATTGATCAAATCAATACCCTAGATCTAGAATAATTCTAGATCTGAATTCTAGATCGTATCTAGATTAAGAAGAGATCAGATCTCTTACCTTCACATAGGTCGAGAACTTTGTAGTTGATTTTTGTTGTTGCCTTTGGAGTTGTACATGTGTCCGATCTCTATAGGTGATCCACATGAAGCTACAAACATAGATTGAAGGTTCGTTGAACGAAGATCCGTTCGAAGTGCTAGATTCTCGTGGATCTCTCCTAATGGTTAATCAAAAAAAAAAATATATTCTTCAAATCACTGGGACACTCCAAGAGATGAAGAACATGAGGAGGATTAAGGAAGAAGTCCAACTCTTGGATCTTCCATAAATCAGAAAATAAATAGTTAAGAAAGATCCTAAGAGAAGACACATCTTCTTTTTTTAAGACATCAACCATTGTTGTCCTAAATGGATCTCCATACCTGAACAAGAGGAGACCTTCTCCTCTAGAATTTTCCACACATCCAGATCTCTTCCCTTATGATTTTCTCATAAGAAAAATCATACAAAAATATAGAGAAGAAGCGTTCTCAAGGAAACCCTAAGAGAAGATCTTCTTCTCTTCTTCTTCTCACATCAGAACATGATCAGATCATGTCCAAAAATAATCACCATGCCCCAACAGCTTGGAAATAGATCCCCATGCCCTCTTCCTCTTACTCTCTTAGATTTTTATCATATAAAAATCACAAAGAAAAAGAAGAGAATAAACCTTGAAAGAAAACTATAAGAAAAGACTTTCTTTCTTACTGTTGTCTTCATCAAGACATGAACCTTTCATGTCTTAATGAAGACTTTTCCTCCAAGGATGTAGGCACCCATAACCCCCACGCCAACACCTCTCTTTCTCTACCTTTCTGCCATGGAATCCTAGGGAAAAATCATGCCACAACTCCTCGAAAGATGAAGACTTTCTTTCTTACCATTGTCTTCATCAAGACATGAACCTTCCATGTCTTAATGAAGACTTTTCCTCCAAGGATGTAGGCACCCATAACCCCCACGCCAACACCTCTCTTTCTTTGCCTTTTTGCCATGGAATCCCAAGGAAAAATCATGCCACAACTCCTTGAAAGATGTCATCCATATTAGATGAGGAAGACTAGGTCAAACCTAGTCTTCTAAGGACTCTAGGGAGAAGTTTTGGGAGGCATCTAACTCTTGGATGCCTCCCCATGATTTGCTGCCATGAAGAATAGATTTCCCACGTACAAAAGCAAATAAAAAGGGTGACACAAAAATAAGATGGCATGGGAAGGCAAGGAGCAATGAGAGGTATTTAGGATTCTAGGGATTCTTTCAAAAAAACCAAGAAACAACCAATTGCTAGTTTTGACCAATTCAAAGCTAAATTCCAAATCAACCAGAAGTGGGGCATGGATAGGACTCTTAGGCATGGAAATACTCATGTAAAGATCTAGAAATATATGTGTGGGTGTGGGCTTTCTTGGGCGCAAGGAAAGTGAGAGAGTCCTAGTCCAACTGGGACTCCTCCTATTTGACTAGGTCAAAATTAGTTTGAACTCAATTTAAATCCAATTTAAATAAGATTAAATGCAACCTAATTAAGGATGATCCTAGTCCAACTATAAGCCCAATTAAATTAGATTAAATTAAGATTTAAATCTAATTTAAATTCTAAGTCAATTAGGTACACTCAAGTTCTAGTCAAACAAGAAATTATTTTTTCTTGCAATTGACTTATCCAATAAACTAATTGGACTTAACCCAATTAAGTCCAAACTAATTCTAATTAAATCTAATTCAATGAGACTTGATCTCAATCTAATTATTCAATTAAATTGAGCCAATTAGCAATTCAATTGCTAATGGATCTGTCTGCAACACTTGCATTAGGTAAAACATCAATCGCATTGAATGTTTGACCTTAGAATGATTCTCAATCATCAATTAACCATCTAATCAAGTTACAATCTCTAATGTGTGTGACCTATAGATTCAAACCTAAGTTGATAGTATAGAAATCAATTTCTGTACCAATCGAAGTAACCATCTAGCAATGATTCCTAACGTTCGGATAGGTCGAATGTATGCAAAGCAATATTCTTAGAACCTTGGCCTATGGTTATCATATAATTCATCCCTTTGATCAATAATGCTCAAGACAACTTTGAGTATGCTGTCAAACACTCATACTAGTCATCTCTATTGTGTCTCAAAATTTTAAAAATTCTGTGACACCTCACGAGGATCATCCAGGCCTAGGTTTTGCTAAATTGAAGCACAGTGAGTCATTCTCTTCCTATAGTTAATCAGAAGTGGTCAATCCCATTTTGACTCATACATCGACCTCACAAGTACTGACTGTATCCAAAAAGTTTTTGAACCTATATTAAAAATACAGGCAATCCGATACCAAAGTATAGTGAGTTGCTTGCAAGTCCCGATGATGATCTTAGGTCGAAGGGACACATATATCTATTAGTCTTAGCTAGTTACTCTTGATAGTAGAGTGCTACATTGATCACATTCAGTGCAGATGTACTCTTACATCTCACTTGGATGCCATACCAGTTGTCTCCACACCACTAGTTATGAGGACAACCAACACATATAGCATACAGCGACCTACACTCGATAAGTTATCATTCTTATTAATAACTTATTATTTGATCGTGAATAATTTAAGAACCATCCGATAAATCCTTCTTTATCGATTAATTATGGTTTTAAGAACTTCATTTTAATTTAGGAGTTCATTTAAGAAAGATAGAACTTTTATGATGAATCAGCCAAATTACTATTATTATTAGATAATTCATATACTAATTTCAATCATCTACCACTTAGATGATTAGCTTTAGGATACATTTTCCAACAACTCTCACTAGGACTAAAGCCAATCAGAATGATATCAAATATCCTATCTTCCACTTGAGTTCGTAGAACTTCTTAGTTTTGAGGCCTTAGCAAATGGGTCGATCAAGTTCTCCTTTTTCATCAATCTTCTAAAGGTCGACTCACCCAGATCTAAATATCTAAGGTAAAAGTGATGCAGAATATGCTGGTTCTTGGATTTCTTAGTCTGAACTATGGCTTTAGTGCTACGATAGGACTAGACTATCAGTGGAGGGTGCCACTCCCAACCTACTAATGAACCTCAGCAACTACACAACTTACATGGCAGCATCATATGCCACGGTGTACTCTACATTACTAACTAAATAGGCTATAGTATCCTGCTTGAAATCATTCCAGCAGATTGCTCCTTCAATTAGGGTATGATCCGACATTCTCTTACTATCATCTTGATCTGACTGAAATCAAAACATCCATATGTTTTGAGTTAGCATGTCCATATTTGAGTCACTAGACCTTAGTATTTCTCAAATACTTAAGGATCGTCTATACAATCTTCCAGTGGTTCTTACATGGATCAGACTAGTATCTACTCACTATCTTTAATAAGTATACCATATCTGATCTTGAATATGAAAAAATTAGATGATAGCTAAATCTTTATTCCTTGCAATGTTGGGATGCCATTCTCGATTAAGAGAATTTCATCCACAAACAACACAAAGAATAACACTATAAAATATTTTGCCTAATTACAAAAGTAGGATTTATTTTTGTTCATAACAAAGACATACATTCAAAATGTATGTTCAAACTCTGAGATGATAGCCAAACGGACTTTACAAGTCTTTACCTTTCCATCTGCACTACTCTGATCCTTTTGAAAATTCATTCAAACCTAGTGGATTTTATTCCTTCAGGTGAATCAACTAGTGTCCACACACTATTGATCTCCATGAAGTCCAATTTGGATTTAATAGCTTCAAACCACTTCTTAGAGTCAGACCACTGCATTGCATCCCTATAGGTGATTGAATCCTTGTTATTTTGATCGAGCTCAATAGGATCGCCATCCCAGACCTAGATACCATAGTATCTATCTAGCTAATGTTGTACTCTATCGAATCTTCTTAAAGATGCTACTTTAATGAGCTCCATATTTGATCTGATCAAATCTAGTTCTATAGGTTTACTAGATTATGTCGGTTCATTTTCTATTAGTTAAACTTTTTCAAGTTCAACTTGATAGGCATTAGTTTTTTCTCTAAGGAACTTCTTTCCAAAAGGAATGTCCTACTGCTGATGAACATCTTATGTTCTTTAGCATAGTAGAATTAATAACCCTTAAACATCTATTGAACCAGGATCCAAGTTTATTTGTATGCAAACCTATGACATAGCCCAATCAACCCTAAATCCGAAGGTGAGAGAGTCTAGGTCTATGCCCGATCCAATCCCATATGGAGTCTTTACAACAGATTTACTCGGTGTAAATTTTTAGAGTAAAACTAGTAGTCACAAGAGCATAACCCTGAAATAGGCAGATAAGTAAACCCTATTATGGATTGAACCATGTCTAACAAAGTTCAATTTCTTCTTTTAGATATACTATGTTCTGAAAAGGAATCCACTGAGAGAGAATCATATTCTCTTCTAGATATGTCATAAACTTACTGGATAAGTATTCGCCTCTTTGATCTGATCGAAGAGTTCTAATATCTTTTTTAGTTTATTTTTCTATTTCATTATTGAATCATTTGAATATTTCAAATGATTCAAGCTAAACGCACCCATGATCAGATAGATCGTCTGTAATAAAATATTAATATCTTCCTTTGACACTTAAGTTCATAGGTCCACATACATCACTTTATATAAGATTTAGAACATTATCCGCTCCTTCACCTTTTTCAGTAAAAGATGACTTTGTCATCTTTCCAAGAAGACAAGACTCATAGATTATTAATGATTCACAATCATTGATGTCAAGATATTCCTCTCAAGCTAACCCATTTATCCTGTTCTTGTCATGATGACTAAATCTATAATGCCAAAGATAGACATCCATGACATAATCTAACTTGGATGTGTACATTACACTTAACAGATTGTATAAATGTTAAATGTCATTTCTTTATTGTCCATGTATTATTATAACATTATTCATAATAATATCACAACAATCCTCTTTATTGATAAATGATAACCATCCCTGGTCAGAAAGCCAATAGAGATCACATTTATCATAAACAATGGACAATAGCGACAATCACTCAAAATGACATCTTTTGAAAATAAGCTTGATAATTCCTAAAACTAGGATTGGAACATAACTTCCATCCCAAACATTCAGGTATTTCTCACCATTTTCAAACATCCTACTTTCCTATAGCCTTTGCAATAAATTGCATAAGACTATCGGTATCTAATACCCAAGTAGTAAAATTACATATAGAGAAATTTTAAGGTATTATCATATAACATCCTTGATGAGCAACTCTTGCTCCTTTCTCTTGTTCAGCCTATTATGGTTAAGAAAAGTAAGATAATTCTTCTTTCTATGACCCTACTTCTAATAGTAGAAGCATTATGCCTACTTAGGATCAATATTGGACTAGTTATTTTGACTGGACTTAGAAGCCTCAATACGAATTCATCGTACTGCTGAACTAAATTCAACTTTTGATACAAATTATCGACGTTGGGTCCCATAAGTCATCATTGTCTAAGTGATTGGAGCAATTAGGGTTTAGCCTTATTTTGAGAAAAGAGAACAATAACCTAGTACATGAATTATTTTAAGCCTAGAGACTTGGACCTTAGTCTTAAGGTTCTTCCACTATTTTATTCGAATTGGTAGCCTCTATCTCCAATTTGGAGAATTACTTTAATTCTCTAATAGGTACTAGAATCCACATAGACTACACATGAGCCCAACTTTGGTTGGCCAACCCATGTACATCTATGGGTAGGTCATTAACCCATTGTTTCTCCAAACAACTTCTAGTAATTTAATTTTACTCCAGAAATCTAATCAGTAGGCTTTGGCCTCCACTGCAAAGATTCGGTTAAGTCCAACCATTAACATGACCATACTTAGTGTATCTAACCAACGAATAATTAAGCCCAACTTTGGTTGACCAACCTAACCACCATTAGAGAGACACATCCAAGTCATCATATGATAGATGATAATTCCATTAGTTAACAAGCACCAGGCCTTTGGGCCTCCAATGATTATTGAGTTAATGGGCCCATTATTAAACATCTTAATGGGAGGCTATGATTTGGTTATCTCCATAATTTTGTCATTTTAAGGATCTAATAATTTTAGAGAATTTAAATTTATTAGTGATTTAAGAATAGAAAAGATATGAACCAATTTGCTCCCACTAACTTCTTAAATCATTGATGAGGACTAGGATCAATTTCAGTCCATGAGCACCTAGATCAATCTCACCGAATGAAATCAGTCTCACTGATTTTCTATATGACATGGGTTAGCATGAATCAATGAGCAACCTAATCAAGACCTGATTAATCACATAGGCTAGGTAAGTGAGATCGGTGGGAGGGTCTGCCAAGGCTTGCCTTAGACACCATTAGAAATGGTCAGATAAGTAGGCTGTCAATTAAAAACCATCAATCTAGAATGCCAGACTTATCTTAGACATCAATTGATTTGTCAATTTTAATTTGGTCTGCCTAAAGACTCGGGCTCGACCATTGAGCCATGATCAATGTTCATTTATTAGATGTATGGACTATGATCAACTATAGCTACTGAATTGATCTATAGAAAGAAATGACCTAATCTTAATTAAAGATTAATTAGGTTTGATTAATTTCTTAACTTAGTCCATATTTAATCTTGAAGGAAATCGCGTAGGATTTAAGCATGCATTTTCGAAACTTTTTCAAAAAAAAATAGCAGCAAAAGTAAATATTAATCTAAAATTAATACTATGCATGCATTGATCATATCAAATAAATCCTACTCAGGATCTAAACATGCTAATATATGATAGAAAAATAAAATGTATTAGATCAGCAAATCAAATCTGTTGATCGATACGAGTTCAGAACTCGATACCTTTTTGTGGGTAGTTGATCTCCACAATCTTAATCCACCAAAAGAAGCTATGGTGTTATGCTATAGCTGCATACTCATCTGATCTCTATGGATGGTCCACACAGAGCTCCTGGTCCCAACCAGCTCCACCGGAGTGCTAGCTCCTCGCCGGAGCCTTCGATGATTGATCACGATCAATCATATACTTTTTAATTTTTTGGATACTTTAAAAATTAAAACATAAATATTGGAGGATGATGAAGAGGTGTTTCAAATTTGGTGGCTATCCGATGCGCACAGCACTCAATCTCTCCACCCAAACCCAGATTCCCAAAACTAGGGTTTCACTCGACCCAAAAATCCTGACATACTAAAAATCTTATCTTGCCCTCTCTATGAGGAGTTTCTTTATTAAAATAAGTTTTTATGGAAAGATAACTTTTAGATTTATAAACTTTATTTTGATCATATCTAAAAATTAGGCATCCTTATAGGTGAAAATTAGAAGAGAAGAGAGGTATGAGGGAAAAGTAAAGTGGTGCAGGACCCTGCTCACCTTTACTCTAAGATTTTTTTTGCCTAAAACTAATTCCCAATCACTCTAAAATTTTTACCACATAATTCTAACCCCGTCTTATAGATGCACAAAAATTTTAATAATTTATTGACATGAATACCATGAGAAAATCACATAGAAAATGATAAGGGTCGAGGGGTTGGGAGGTTTTAACCACTCACTTGACTTCAAAAATTAAATGAGCCTCTTATCTTTATCCAACGCCTCCTCCCATATGTTTAACATGTAGAAGGACTCTCCTTCTATGTGTGCATATTTTTATTTCTTTAAAAATATTCGATAAACAAAAGGGAGGGCATGGGAAGTAGATAAGGTTGGATTGGTTCCAACCTCCAACAAACTGAGTTGAATTCAAAACTCAACTTACTTTAAACTAATCCAACCCTTGGACCAGGTTAAAAGCAGATAAGAGAAGGAGCACAAAAACCTTCTGGGCAAGAGAAAGTTATGTACAAAAAATTTTGGACATGGAATAAGAGTGAAAAATTCAAAAATGGTGGGCGCATGGGAGAGTTTGAATTCAAACTTCATTTGACTTGGTCCTAATTGGTTTCAACCAAACCAATTAATCTAGACTCAATTAGATTAGATTAAATCCAACCAAATTAGGCTTAGACTAATCCAATAAAATTCTAATCAAATTAAAAATTAATTAGATCTAGGTCCTGATCAAATCAGGGTCAAAACTTCCATAGCGATTAGGTCATCTCATGACCTAATCGGATCAAACCTAATTGAATCAAATTCAATCAAACTTGATTGAATCCTCATCACTCAATCAAATTGAGCTAATCAACAATTGAATTGCTAATTAATCCTTCAAAAATATTTGAGTCCAAATTGAATGGATTACCGAGCAACAGAGTTCCATCAACATGAAACTCCTGAAGAGTCCCAATCTAGTGAGACTCTTGAACCCAGTGTCCCAAATGAATGAAACTCATGATCTTAGAGTCCCAGACTAGTGGGAGTCCTGATCAGAGAGTCTTAGATGGGTAGGACTCAGAGTCCTAGTCTAGTGAAACTCTTGGTCATAGAGTCCCAGTCTAGTGGGACTCTTGACCGTAGTGTCCTAGGCCATCAAGACTCATGATCAGCCATCAGATCAGATAGAAACTTCTTATGTGTGTAACTCCATAGGTTTGAATCCTAAGTTGATAGCATAGAAATCAATTTTCTACCAATCGATGTGACCATCTAGCAATGATACCCAACATCCGGATAGGTCGAAAAGTCGCAACGCAACAATGATGAACCTATGGATTATGGTTACCGTATAATTCATCCTATTGATCACGATGCTCAAAAGGATGATCTATGGTTTACTGTCAACCCTATAATTCATCCATATTATATTTCAAAATTTAGCATCCATCATATGGACTACCCCAGCCAAGGATTTGCTAAATTGAAATACAGTGATGCACTTGCTCCAACACTTAGAGGGATCAATCCCATCTTGACTCACACACCGACTAGCCAAGTACTTGACTATATCTAGTAGCCTTCCATCACTGAATTAGAAATTCAAATAGTCCAATATCTAAGTACAGTGAGTTGCTTGCAAGTCACCATGGTGGTCGCAGGTCTAAGGGACATTTATACCCACATTCTTCAAGGCTAATCTTGACAGAAGAAAAGCTTCGAAGTTGGTCACATTCAATGCAGATGTATCCATACATCTCACTTGCATGCCATGTCAATGTCTCAACACTTCTTGATCATGAGGACAATCAATCTATATGGCACACAACGACTTATACTCGATAAATGTTGTCATCCTAAATAACAATGTATCTTTTGATTGTGAATAATTTAAAGACTAAATAATAAATCCTCCTTTGTTAAATCTAGATAGTCCTAAGGACTTCATCACAATACAGGAGTTCATTACAAGACAATAAAATTTATGATGAAAAATATCAAAATATTTTTTATTATTTGATAATTCATATATAAGTACAATAATTATCATAACTATCAACGGACTGATGATTGGCTTTGGAACATATGTTCAATAATCTTCCACTTGGACTAAAGCCAATCGATGTAGTATCTAATACCTATCTTTAACTTGAAGTCATTGAACTCCTTTACCATAACAACTATAGTGAATGGGTTAGTCAGGTTCACCTTTCCATCAATCTTCTGAAGGTCAACATCACCTCAATCCATAATTTCTTGAATAAGATTGAAGCAGCGTAGAATATGCTTCGTCCACTGGTGTGCCTTAGGTTCCTTCACCTGAGCAATGGCTCCAAAGCTATCGTAATAGAGAAGAACTGGACCATCAAGGAAGGATACTACTCCAAGCTCGATGATGAATTTTCTCAACCACACCACTTCTTTGGCAGCATCTGATGCAGGAACATATTCTGCCTCACAAACTGAATCGGCCATAGTGTGCTAGTTGGAACTCTTCCAGCAGACGGCTCCACCATTAAGGGTGAATATATATCCTGACATACTCTTGCTATCATCATGATCAGACTAAAAATTGGAGTATGTGAACCCCAGCAGTTTTAAGTCTGATTCACCATATACAAGCCACTGGTCCTTAGTATTTCTTAAATACTTCAGGATGGTTTTAACAACCCTTCAGTGGTTCTTTCCTGAATCAAATTGGTATCTACTCACTACTCCTAGTGAGTATGCCACATCTGATCGTTTACATGTCATGGCGTAGATGATAGAACCCAATATTGAAGTATATGGTATTCTACTCATATACTCTCTTTCTAGAGGTGTTGTTGAATAATTCCTCTTTGAAAGAGAAATTCCATGACCTATCAGTAGATAACCTTTCTTGGAATTCTCCATGCTGAACCATTTCAGCACTGTGTCAATGTATGTAGACTGAAAAAATCTAAGCAATCTGTTAAATCTATCTCTATAGATCTTCATCCCTAGGATATAGAAAGCTTCTCTCAGATCTTTTATGAAGAACTGTAATGACAGCCAAATCTTTATACCTTGCAATGCAGGGACATCATTCCTGATCAAGAGAATATCATCCACATACAATACTAGGAATACTATTGTAGAACAATTAGCCTACTTGTATATGCAAGGCTCCTCTTCATTCTTAATGAAGCGATACATTTTGATTGTTCTATCAAATCTTATGTTCCAGCTCTGAGATGCCTGCTTAAGTCCATAAATGGATATTTGAAGCTTACACATCTTAGACTCATCTATGGATGTGAATCCTTCAGGCTGTATCATATATACCTCTTCATCCAGCTCTTCATTTAGAAAAGCCATTTTCATATTCATCTATTAGATTTCATAGTCCAGATGGGCAGCAATAACAAGCAAAATCCGAATGGATTTGAGCATTGCCATAGGAGAGAACGTCTCATCATAGTCAATACCATAACATTGACGATATCCCTTGCCAACTAGATGGCTTTATAGGTCTCCACCTTTCTATCTACACTCCTTTTCTTTTTGAAGACCCACTTACACCCTGTGGGTTTTATCCCTTCGGATGGGTCAACCAATGTCCATACTAAAGGAACCAGATCTAAGGTTTCACAGGTATATCCTATTTTTTTTAAAAATCTTATAGCGAAAGACTTAAATAAATCTAAAATTTATTTAAATAATCATGTAAATACCTAGATCTCAGATCTATTATATGATCAAGGCATGATATTAAATTAAAAATTAAAATTAAATAAGAAAGAAAAAAAGGTTGATCAAATCAACCTAGATCTACACTACATCAAATGTTGGTATGAAGTTAATAGATCAGATCTATTACCTGAACAAGTTAGATATTTTAACTTACTGATCTAGGCTTGAGGATGAAGTCATGAGCTGTATATGCGTCCGCCCTCTAGGAGTCGTCCACACGAGCCTACGATCTCTAATCTGAAGTCCGATGCAGGAAATCAGCACAATATGCTACTATTGTGCTAATCTTTCTTCGACGGTCGATCCGATGCTCTCTTCTTTTTAATTTGGACTCTCCAAAATATGAGATGGAAGATGAGAGTTTGCTGATCTAAGACTCTCTCAAAAAAACTCAAAAGAAAGGAGAAGAGATTGAAAATAAAACAGCCCTAGAAGAAAACCCTCTTCTTCTTCTCTTTTCTCTCACCTAGATACCTAGTTTGGTGCCCATAGAACCCCCATGCCCAAGGATCCTCTTCCTCTGATGTTTGTACACTCAAAACCTCTCCCAAAGCTCTATATTTCATGAAAAAATTAGAATAAAATTCATCCAATAAATAGGAAAAAAGAATAGTCCAAGTTAGGTCAAATTCCTATACTAGGAATATTCAAACATGGAAAGTTGTTGGGTGCCTCCTCCATAATTTTTGGCATGGACCAGCAAGGGAGGGCATACAAAAAAGGAGATTATTTTCATAGAATAAGAAAAAAATTAATTAAAAGTGGGGGCGGCACTCAAGGAAAGATGTTTTGGTCAACAAGGATTCTATCTCATGGAATCCTAAGCAAAACCAATTCCTCCTTTGACTTGGTCTTCCACCTAACTTCCAAATTTGACTTGGATGGAGAGAGGGGGCACAAAAATTCAGGAAGAAAAAATTCAGAAATGCTCAAATGGAGGGGGGCATTGGGACTACGGTGGCGCAAGGATGTTGGGGATAAATCCCGCTCCTGCCGAAGCCCGGCCCGATGCTCGGCCCAATGCAACCAGTAGCCGCTGAAGAGCTTTAGCGCCAGGCGCCAGGCCGAGCCCCTACCACGGCCGAACTGCCTAGAGGCCGAACTCCCCTGCACCAAGGTCCGGGCCGAACTGCCTAGAGGCCGAACTCCCCTGCGCCAAGGTCCGGGCCGAACTACCTAGCTGCCGAACTCCCCAGCGCCAGGCTCCGGGCCGAACTCCCACCGCCAGCCGAACTTCCTGACGGCCGAGCTCCTTGGACTCCAAGCGGCAGGACTTCTTCGGGAGACGGACTCCTCCCAGACGCCCGTTCGGCCACCCGAGCTCCTCCCGGGTTTTCCTTTCGGACCGACTCCAGGCGAGCCCAGGCGGCCGAACCCCTTCGGACCGACTCCAGGCGGTCGAACTCCTCGGCAATCGTCCCTCGGCCGAACTCTACAGATGGCCGACCCTTCAGCCAGCCGAAGCTCCTCCCGGGTTTCCCCTTCGGCCGAACTCTGTTACAAGTCCGAACTCCTCTGGACGAACTGTCGCCTGCAGCAAGACCGGACGGCGCCTTCCTCTCCGTACCGGACTCCATGCGGCCCACGACTCGCCAGTATGGCTCCCACGATCCACCGGACGACGCCTTCCTCTCCGTACCGGACTCCATGCGGCCCACGACGTCGCCAGTATGGCTCCCACGATCCACCGGACGACGCCTTCCTCTCCGTACCGAACTCCATGCTGCCCGACGACTCTCTGCCAGACGGCACAGCCGTCACCATCAACTAAGCTCCGCTATAAAAGGACCCCTCCCGACATACGCTAAGGCTAAGCTCTCTGAACTCTCGACTCTCGACTCTCTAAGCTCTCTCTCCTCCTCATCTCTAAGCTCCGGAACTCATTCCGAGCACTCCATTACTGTTGGCCGGAAACTAACTTGACCGTCGGAGGGTCCTGCCGGAGCCACCACCCCACCGGTTCCGGACGGGACTTCGTTTTGCAGGTCCCCGGCGGCGACCTCAGCGGCCTCGATTCCGGCGACCTCCGGCGGCGACGGATTTCTGCACCAACAGATTGGCGCTAGAGGAAGGGCCTGAACCTTCGAGGTTCCCTTGTTCTTAAAGGAGTGCTCGGCGACGATTTCCTTCCCCTGCTCCGGATCTCTCTTCTCCCTCTTCAGTATTCCTTTTCTGGAAAGAAAAATGCCCCCCAGAAGAGCCTCGACCCGGAGGTCGGCAGCCTCCGCGGCCCGATCCCGTTCGGGTCCGTCCGCTCCCACTCCGGCCCCGGCAACACGGGCCCGCTCCGTACTCGCGGTAGATGCGGAGCAGTTCGACCTGCTTGCCCAGCAGGTCCGCGATCTTACGGAGGCGGTGCAGGCAGTGCAGGCCACGCATTCGCGAGGTCCGGCGCCCACTCGACCGGCGCGGGGTTCCCCGGAGCCCGGGAACCCAGTCCAGGAGCGACCGATGTGGGCTACCCGACCTCCGGCCCTCGGGAGAGAAGGGCAGCCGGCAAAGAGCCCCTGCTCGGACCGCGGCTCGACCCAGGGAGAGGCTTCGCACCTATTCCTGCGAGAAGACCTTGGGGATTAAGGATCGCGAAGATTTCCTGGATCAAAGGCTCTTGGAAGATGGGACGACGCATAGAAGAACTTCGTCATACTCCTTCCTCCCGCGGTAACGATATTTGCACTGATCCTCCCTTTCTCACAGAAAATTATGCAGGAACAGGTACCGCCGAACTTCAAGCTCCCGCATTTTGAAAGCTACGATGGGACCACCGACCCGGTCGACCATTTGGAGGCCTTCAGGACGACGATGTTGCTCCATGGCGCGCCTGATGCCATTTTGTGTCGGGCTTTCCCTTCTACCTCTCAAGGGAGCGGCCAGGAATTGGTACTCGGCGCTTAAGCCGGGCACCATCCTATCGTTTGACCAAATGAGTCAACAATTCGCGGCCCACTTCGTCAGCAGCAAACGGCCGCGCAGAGGCTCGGATTCCTTGTTGGCCATCAGGCAAAAAGAGGGGGAACCCATCCGGGCTTACGTCACCCGGTTCAACGCTGCCGCGCTGGAAGTCCGGAACCTGGACCAATCAGTTCGCTATGGCCGCCCTCAAGGGCGGCCTTCAGAAGAACGACCTGTTGTTCTCCCTGGAAAAGAAATATCCCAGGGATTTCGCTGACATGCTAGCTCGGGCCGAAAGCTATGCCCGGGCAGAGGAGGCTTTTGAGGCCAAGGATAATGAAGCTCGCGACAAGCGACGAAGTAGGCAGAGCGGGAAGGCCCGCCGAAGAAAGAAAGCGCACCGAAGCTTGGCCGCGCTCCCGGAACTCCCCCTGGTCGCGGGCGAGCCCGGACTCCACCTCAGGCTCGGGGGCGGGAAAGCCACCGACGGAAGGGCACGCCGAAGTTCCCCTCGGCGCCGAAGTCCCCCTCGACGCCGAAGTTCCCCCTCGGCGCCGAGGTTCTCCCCCGCGACGAGGTTCCTCTCCGCGCCGCCAAGGTTCTCCCCTCCGACGGCGTTTTCACAGCTACGCCCCCCTCAACGCCCCGAAGGCTCAAGTGCTGCTGGAGATCAAGGGACGACTTCCGGAGCCGGAGAGAATGCGTTCCCATCCCAGAAAATGCAACCCCAACAAGTTCTGCCTTTACCACCGTGACCACGGTCACGATACCGAGGAGTGCATCCAGCTCCAGGACGAAATCGAGGAGCTTGGTCCGGCGGGGCAGGCTTGGCCGATTCCTGCAAAGACAACCTAAAGAGCGGGAAGATCGGCCGAGAATGTTGCCGCCAAATGGGGGGGATCGGCAGGAGGATCGGCCGCCTCTCGGCGTCATTAACACCGTCTCAGGAGGACCGCAGCGGGGAAAGGCCGACGGATCCGAGGGACCGGCGAAGAAGCAGAGGACCTCGGAGCCCGTGACCTTCACCGAGGCAGACGCCCAGGGGATCCGATTTCCACATAACGACGCGGTTGTAATCTCTTTAAACGTCGCTGATTATGATGTACGCCGCGTTTTGGTGGATAATGGAAGTTCGGCGGACATATTGTTTTACGATGCCTTCTTAAAAATGTCCCTACCTGACGCCCGCTTAGGGCCTGTAAATTCCCCCCTGGTAGGATTTGCCGGACACGCCGTTCCGGTCGAAGGCATGGTGACTTTGGCGGTGACGGCGGGCCAACCCCCAAAATTGGCCAAGGCGCGGATCGACTTTCTGGTCGTGAGGACCCCGTCCGCCTATAATGCAATCCTTGGGCGACCCGGCCTAAATGCACTACGGGCGGTAGTGTCAACCTACTACTTAAAGATGAAATTCCCGACGAGCCACGGAGTCGGCGAGGTCAGAGGAGACCAGGCCCTGGCAAAGTACTGCTACTCAGTCGCCCTGCGCGGGGGAGACCGGCCCGACCCTTACCTTGTTGATGGACTGGACGTCCGCGACGACCTCACTGAAGAACGGGGCGAACCTGCGGAAGACCTCGTCCCTGTGCCCTTACACGACGGAGACCCGGGGCATGAGGTGCGGATCGGCTCCAACTTGGCGGCCGAGGTTAGGGGACAGCTCGTCGCTTTCCTCAGAAGGAAATGCGGACGTCTTCGCCTGGGCCCCAGCGGATGTACCAGGGATCGACGCCGATGTTATAGAACATCGGCTGGCCATTGACCCAAGGCACCGACCCATCAGAGAAAAGTTGCGCCACCAAGCCCCAGAGAGACAGAAGGCGGTCGCCGAAGAAGTGGATAAGCTCCTCGAAGCCGGACTCATCCGGGAGGTCAACTATCCGACCTGGGTCTCGAACGTGGTCCTCGTCAAAAAAGGCAAACAACAAATGGAGGATGTGCGTCGACTTCAAGAAGCTGAACAAAGCCTGCCCAAAGGACAGCTACCCCCTGCCGAGGATCGATCAGCTGGTGGACGCAACCTCGGGCCACGAGCTCCTCACTTTTATGGACGCATTTTCTGGTTATAACCAGATACGCATGGCGCCCGAGGATGAAGAAAAGACCACCTTTATTACTGACCGAGGTCTCTATTGTTACAGGGTCATGCCTTTCGGACTCAAGAATGCAGGAGCCACCTTACCAGCGCTTGGTCAATAAGGTCTTCAAGGGGACAGATCGGCCGCAACATGGAGGTGTACGTGGACGACATGCTAGTCAAAAGCCGAGCCTCGACAGACCACCTCGCCGACCTTGAAGAAACTTTCGGTGCGCTTCAGGAGGCACAAGATGAAGTTGAACCCGACCAAATGCGCCTTCGGCGTGACCTCCGGAAAATTTCTAGGATTCATGGTGTCGAGACGCGGAATCGAGGCAAATCCCGAGAAAATCCGAGCCATTCAGGAGATGACTGCCCCGAAAACAATTAAGGAAGTTCAGCGCCTGGCCGGGAAGGTGGCGTCCCTGAACCGCTTTGTCTCGAGGTCGGCCTGAGCGGTGCCTGCCCTTCTTCCAGGTCCTCAGGCGACCGAAAGATTTTTGCTGGACAGCGGAGTGCAAACAAGCATTCGAGGAGCTCAAAAACTACCTCGGCGCGCCCCCGCTGCTGGCAAAGCCCGAACCTGGAGAAGGGCTGCTCCTGTACCTAGCTGTCTCTCCAATGGCCCTGGCGGCTGTCCTGGTCAGGGAAGATGCAAAGGCGCAACAACCAGTCTACTACGTGAGCCGAGCCCTTGAGGGACGCGGAGACCAGGTACTCCAAGTTAGAAAAATTAATTTACTGTCTTCTAATTCGCTGCCAGGAGGCTCCGACCTTACTTTCAGGAGCATACCATAACGGTCCTCACGGACCAACCAATAAGAGCCGTCCTCCACCGAGCAGACGCTTCAGGAAGAATCGCCAAATGGGCGATCGAGCTCACGGAGTTCGACATCAATTACCGGCCCAGGACCATCGATCAAGGCTCAGATACTGGCGGACTTTGTGCTGGAATGCACCATACCAGTTGAAGCCGAACTTGAATCAAGCGAGACTATCATCGGAGGGAGACCAAGCCCCAACGAAGCCGAGCTGTGGCGGTCGAGCTTCCCTGAAGAAAGGGCCGACCTTCTTGAAGGCGCCTGGGTTCTGCACGTGGATGGCTCATCCAACTCTAGCGGGGCCGGCGCAGGGCTGGTCCTGGTTAGCCCCGAGGGGATCGTCACCGAGTACGCACTGCGCTTCGAGTTTCCCACAACCAACAATGGGGCCGAGTATGAAGCGCTGATAGCCGGGCTGCAGATAGCCAGGGAATTGAAGGTGGGTCGGCTTCAAGTCTATAGCGACTCCCAGTTGGTGGTCGGTCAGGTCGGCGGCAGCTACGAGGCACGGGAGGAAAGCATGGTGATGTACCTCGGGAAGGTGAAGAACTTAATACCAGCCTTCGACAGCTTCGACATTCGGCACATCCCAAGGACCGAGAATACAAGGGCCGACCTTCTCTCCAAGTTGGCCACTTCTGCCCCGGCCGAACTACCAAAAGAAGTGTTTCTGGAAACTCTGAAGTGCCCGACCACCTGAAGAACCTCAGGCCATCCTGCGGACGGACTTCGAGCCCAGCTGGATCGACCCGCTGATCGCCTACCTCAAAGAAGGGGTCCTCCCTCACGACCAGAAAGAAGCTCGGAAGCTCAGGAGTCAAGCCTCCCGCTACGTCTTGTACGAGGGCAGGTTATATAAAAGGTCGTACTCCCTCCCGTTGCTGAGGTGCCTCCGACCCTCTGAGGCCTACATCGCGCTACAGGATGTCCACGAAGGACTCTGCGGGAGTCACGCAGGAGCCAGATCCCTATCGCAAAGACTACTTCGGCAAGGGTACTACTGGCCAACCCTACTTCGTGATTCCACGGAATACGTGAAGAAATGTGACCGCTGCCAGAAGAACGCCAGCGTGCAAAGGCAGCCGGCGTCCGAACTCACTCCGCTCACTGCACCCTGGCCCTTCGCGCAGTGGGGAATGGACATCCTCGGCCCCTTCCCAACGGCGTCCGGACAACGGAAGTTCCTCCTGGTCGCGATTGACTACTTTACCAAGTGGGTCGAGGCGGAACCACTAGCGAAGATCACCGAGGCCAAGGTGCAGGACTTCGTCTGGAAGACGCTGATCTGCCGGTTCGGTCTGCCCCGAGCCCTCATAACCGATAATGGGCGACAGTTCGCTGGAGCCCGGTTTGCCGAGTTCTGCGAAGGACTAAACGTCTCCCACCACTTCACATCGGTGGCTCATCCGCAAGCCAATGGGGAAGCCGAGGTGACCAATCGGACCCTGCTGCAAGGCCTCAAAACGAGGCTCGACAGGGCAAAAGGGGCCTGGGCGGACGAACTCTACCACGTCCTCTGGGCATACCGAACTACGCAGAGGGTACCGACCGGCGAGACACCCTTCGCCTTGGCCTTCGGCACCGAGGCAGTCATCCCGATCGAGCTCAAACTTCCGTCTGCTCGAATCGTGGGCTTCAACGAGCAACTCAACCCCCAGGACCTCAGAGCCAACCTCGACCTTCTAGAAGAAAAAAGGGAGGCAGCCCGCATCCGGATGGCCGCCTACCGACGGAAGGTGGCTCAGTATTACAATTCCAGAGTCAAAAGCAAGGCGTTCAGAGTTGGGGACTTGGTGCTTCGACGAGCAGCCGTCTCTCAGCCCCAGAGTCAAGGGAAGCTCGTCCCAAATTGGGAAGGTCCGTACGAAGTGGTAGAGGTCATCCGACCTGGAACCTATCGCCTAAAGGAGCTCGGAGGACTAGCGCTTCCCCGACCTTGGAACTCAGAAAACCTGAGAATGTACTACCAGTAGTTTCCCTCAATAAAACCCCGTTGCTCGACACTATCGTTTCAGGATCGCTGGGAAAAAGCGAGCGGAAATGTCCCGTTAGGAATAGGAGGAGAGCCTCGTCCTGACATGAGCGAAGTCGAAGGCCCCGTTCACGAAGGACGGGATGGGGGGAGAAGCTCGGACGACGGTCCGGATGTGCCCCCACAGCCCGTTAGGAACAGGAGGAGAACCTCATCCTAGCGTGAGCAAAGTCGAAGGCCCCGTTCACGAAGGACGGGATGGGGGGAGAAGCTCGGACGACGGTCCGGATGTGCCCCCACAGCCCGTTAGGAACAGGAGGAGAACCTCATCCTAGCGTGAGCAAAGTCGAAGGCCCCGTTCACGAAGGACGGGATGGGGGGAGAAGCTCGGACGACGGTCCGGATGTGCCCCCACAGCCCGTTAGGAACAGGAGGAGAACCTCGTCCTAGCGTGAGCAAAGTCGAAGGCCCCGTTCACGAAGGACGGGATGGGGGGAGAAGCTCGGACGACGGTCCGAATGTGCCCCCACAGCCCGTTAGGAATAGGAGGAGAACCTCGTCCTGACGTGAGCAAAGTCGAAGGCCCCGTTCATGAAGGACGGGATGGGGGGAGAAGCTCGGACGACGGTCCGAATGTACCCCCACAGCCCGTTAGGAACAGGAGGAGAACCTCGTCCTAACGTGAGCAAGGTCCAAGGCCGAGCCCCAGAGTCTACGGCAAGCTTCGCTGCAGAAGACGAGGTCTCCTTCGGACCTCAGCTTCAACTTCGGTGTCAGCATCAGCGGGAGACGAGATCTCCCCCAAGCGATCGTAACCTTGACTGCAAGAGAGGAGGTCTCCCCCGAATCGACTTCGGTTGATGAAGGCAATGTCAACTCCGACCCTGACCACGGGGGGCGACATTGACTCCGGCCTCAACATCAGCTTCACCAATTTTGGCTGGAAACGAGTCCCACTTCAACTCCAAACATCGACTAGAGACAAGGTCTCCCCCGGGCCCCGGTTTCAACTTCGACGTCAACATTGGCTGGCGACGAGACCTACACCCGAGCTTCAGCTGCAGCGAGCACGGGGCCTGGAAGAAGACTTCGGCAGTCGCTCTTCCTGCACTCCCTTCCTTCGAGCTTCGAACTTGGGAGTGGGGGGGCAAGTGTTGGGGATAAATCCCGCTCCCGCCGAAGTCTAGCCCGATGCTCGGCCCAATGCAACCAGTAGCCGCTGAAGAGCTTTAGCGCCAGGCGCCAGGCCGAGCCCCTACCACGGCCGAACTGCCTAGAGGCCGAACTCCCCTGCGCCAAGGTCCGGGCCGAACTACCTAGCTGCCGAACTCCCCAGCGCCAGGCTCCGGGCCGAACTCCCACCGCCAGCCGAACTTCCTGACGGCCGAGCTCCTTGGACTCCAAGCGGCAGGACTTCTTCGGGAGACGGACTCCTCCCAGACGCCCGTTCGGCCACCCGAGCTCCTCCCGGGTTTTCCTTTCGGACCGACTCCAGGCGAGCCCAGGCGGCCGAACCCCTTCGGACCGACTCCAGGCGGTCGAACTCCTCGGCAATCGTCCCTCGGCCGAACTCTACAGATGGCCGACCCTTCAGCCAGCCGAGCTCCTCCCGGGTTTCCCCTTCGGCCGAACTCTGTTACAAGTCCGAACTCCTCTGGACGAACT